>JAIFZK010000186.1:3517500-3969905 GCA_027481765.1 Tenualosa thibaudeaui | reverse complement strand
TTCAGAAGTGTACCACACTGAGGTGATTTTTACTGAGGTATTTTTCTGTGATACTGACTGATTTCCAACAATCTGCCTTAAATCATATCATACATTTTATAAACAGCATGAGGAGAACATGTGGTTTAATGTATGCATAGCCATGTTCCAACATTCTATGAACCCAATATCCTCAATTTTTCGTTGCAGGTGCCCACGAAAATGTTCAGAAGTGTACCACACTGAGGTATTTTTACTCTATCACTGACTGATTTCCAACAATCTGCCTTAAATCATACATTTTTAGAAACAGCATGAGGAGAACATGTGGTTTAATGTATGCATAGCCACGTTCCAACATTCTATGAACCCAATATCCTCAATTTTTCGTTGCAGGTTCCCACAGAAAATGTTCACAAGTGTACCACACTGAGGTATTTATTACTGTCATACTGACTGATTTCCAACAATCTGCCTTAAATCATACATTTTTAGAAACAGCATGAGGAGAACATGTGGTTTAATGTATGCATAGCCATGTTCCAACATTCTATGAACCCAATATCCTCAATTTTTCGTTGCAGGTTCCCACAGAAAATGTTCACAAGTGTACCACACTGAGGTATTTTTACTCTGATCACTGACTGATTTCCAACAATCTGCCTTAAATCATACATTTTTAGAAACAGCATGAGGAGAACATGTGGTTTAATGTATGCATAGCCATGTTCAACATTCTATGAACCCAATATCCTCAATTTTTCGTTGCAGGTTCCCACCGAAAATGTTCAGAAGTGTACCACACTGAGGTATTTTTACTCTGTCACTGACTGATTTCCAACAATCTGCCTTAAATCATACATTTTTAGAAACAGCATGAGGAGAACATGTGGTTTAATGTATGCATAGCCATGTTCCAACATTCTATGAACCCAATATCCTCAATTTTTCGTTGCAGGTTCCCACCGAAAATGTTCACAAGTGTACCACACTGAGGTATTGTTACTCTGTCACTGACTGATTTCCAACAATCTGCCTTAAATCATACATTTTTAGAAACAGCATGAGGAGAACATGTGGTTTAATGTATGCATAGCCACGTTCCAACATTCTATGAACCCAATATCCTCAATTTTTCGTTGCAGGTTCCCACCGAAAATGTTCACAAGTGTACCACACTGAGGTATTTTTTACTCTGTCACTGACTGATTTCCAACAATCTGCCTTAAATCATACATTTTTAGAAACAGCATGAGGAGAACATGTGGTTTAATGTATGCATAGCCACGTTCAGACATTCTATGAACCCAATATCCTCAATTTTTCGTTGCAGGTTCCCACCGAAAATGTTCACAAGTGTACCACACTGAGGTATATTTTACTCTGTCACTGACTGATTTCCAACAATCTGCCTTAAATCATACATTTTTAGAAACAGCATGAGGAGAACATGTGGTTTAATGTATGCATAGCCATGTTCCAACATTCTATGAACCCAATATCCTCAATTTTTCGTTGCAGGTTCCCACCGAAAATGTTCAGAAGTGTACCACACTGAGGTATTTTTACTCTGTCACTGACTGATTTCCAACAATCTGCCTTAAATCATACATTTTTAGAAACAGCATGAGGAGAACATGTGGTTTAATGTATGCATAGCCATGTTCCAACATTCTATGAACCCAATATCCTCAATTTTTCGTTGCAGGTTCCCACCGAAAATGTTCACAAGTGTACCACACAGAGGTATTTTTTACTCTGTCACTGACTGATTTCCAACAATCTGCCTTAAATCATACATTTTTAGAAACAGCATGAGGAGAACATGTGGTTTAATGTATGCATAGCCACGTTCCAACATTCTATGAACCCAATATCCTCAATTTTTCGTTGCAGGTTCCCACCGAAAATGTTCAGAAGTGTACCACACTGAGGTATTTTTACTCTGATCACTGACTGATTTCCAACAATCTGCCTTAAATCATACATTTTAGAAACAGCATGAGGAGAACATGTGGTTTAATGTATGCATAGCCATGTTCCAACATTCTATGAACCCAATATCCTCAATTTTTCGTTGCAGGTTCCCACCGAAAATGTTCAGAAGTGTACCACACTGAGGTATTTTTTACTCTGTCACTGACTGATTTCCAACAATCTGCCTTAAATCATACATTTTTAGAAACAGCATGAGGAGAACATGTGGTTTAATGTATGCATAGCCATGTTCCAACATTCTATGAACCCAATATCCTCAATTTTTCGTTGCAGGTTCCCACCGAAAATGTTCACAAGTGTACCACACTGAGGTATTTTTTACTCTGTCACTGACTGATTTCCAACAATCTGCCTTAAATCATACATTTTTAGAAACAGCATGAGGAGAACATGTGGTTTAATGTATGCATAGCCACGTTCCAACATTCTATGAACCCAATATCCTCAATTTTTCGTTGCAGGTTCCCACCGAAAATGTTCAGAAGTGTACCACACTGAGGTATTTTCTACTGTGATACTGACTGATTTCCAACAATCTGCCTTAAATCATACATTTTTAGAAACAGCATGAGGAGAACATGTGGTTTAATGTATGCATAGCCATGTTCCAACATTCTATGAACCCAATATCCTCAATTTTTCGTTGCAGGTTCCCACCGAAAATGTTCAGAAGTGTACCACACTGAGGTATTTTTTACTCTGTCACTGACTGATTTCCAACAATCTGCCTTAAATCATACATTTTTAGAAACAGCATGAGGAGAACATGTGGTTTAATGTATGCATAGCCATGTTCCAACATTCTATGAACCCAATATCCTCAATTTTTCGTTGCAGGTCCCAACTGAAAATGTTCAGAATTGTACCACACTGTGGTATTTTTACTCTGTCACTGACTGATTTCCAACAATCTGCCTTAAATCATACATTTTTAGAAACAGCATGAGGAGAACATGTGGTTTAATGTATGCATAGCCATGTTCAACATTCTATGAACCCAATATCCTCCATTTTTCGTTGTAGGTTCCCACCGAAAATGTTCACAAGTGTACCCCACTGAGTCCATTTTTACTCTGTCACTGACTGATTTCCAACAATCTGCCTTAAATCATACATTTTTAGAAACAGCATGAGGAGAACATGTGGTTTAATGTATGCATAGCCACGTTCCAACATTCTATGAACCCAATATCCTCAATTTTTCGTTGAAGGTTCCCACCGAAAATGATCAGAAGTGTAGCACACTGAGGTATTTTTACTCTGTCACTGACTGATTTCCAACAATCTTCCTTAAATCATACATTTTAGAAACAGCATGAGGAGAACATGTGGTTTAATGTATGCATAGCCATGTTCCAACATTCTATGAACCCAATATCCTCAATTTTAGTTTGCAGGTTCCCACTGAAAATGTTCACAAGTGTACCACACTGAGGTATTTTTACTCAGTCACTGACTGATTTCCAACAATCTTCGCTAAATCTTACTTTAGAAACAGCATGAGGAGAACATGTGGTTTAATGTATGCATAGCCACGTTCCAACATTCTATGAACCCAATATCCTCAATTTTTCGTTGCAGGTTCCCACTGAAAATGTTCAAGTGTACCACACTGAGGTATTTTTACTCTGTCACTGACTGATTTCCAACAATCTGCCTTAAATCATACATTTTAGAAACACAGCATGAGGAGAACATGTGGTTTAATGTATGCATAGCCATGTTCCAACATTCTATGAACCCAATATCCTCAATTTTTCGTTGCAGGTTCCCACTGAAAATGTTCAGAAGTGTACCACACTGAGGTATTTTTACTGTGATACTGACTGATTTCCAACAATCTGCCTTAAATCTTACATTTTAGAAACAGCATGAGGAGAACATGTGGTTTAATGTATGCATAGCCACGTTCCAACATTCTATGAACCCAATATCCTCAATTTTTTCGTTGCAGGTTCCCACCGAAAATGTTCACAAGTGTACCACACTGAGGTATTTTTACTCAGTCACTGACTGATTTCCAACAATCTGCCTTAAATCATACATTTTTAGAAACAGCATGAGGAGAACATGTGTGGTTTAATGTATGCATAGCCATGTTCAACATTCTATGAACCCAATATCCTCAATTTTTCGTTGCAGGTTCCCACTGAAAATGTTCAGAAGTGTACCACACTGAGGTATTTTTACTCTGATCACTGACTGATTTCCAACAATCTGCCTTAAATCATACATTTTAGAAACAGCATGAGGAGAACATGTGGTTTAATGTATGCATAGCCATGTTCCAACATTCTATGAACCCAATATCCTCAATTTTTCGTTGCAGGTTCCCACAGAAAATGTTCACAAGTGTACCACACTGAGGTATTTTTACTCTGTCACTGACTGATTTCCAACAATCTGCCTTAAATCATACATTTTAGAAACAGCATGAGGAGAACATGTGGTTTAATGTATGCATAGCCATGTTCAACATTCTATGAACCCAATATCCTCAATTTTTCGTTGCAGGTTCCCACTGAAAATGTTCAAGTGTACCACACTGAGGTATTTTTACTCTGTCACTGACTGATTTCCAACAATCTGCCTTAAATCATACATTTTTAGAAACAGCATGAGGAGAACATGTGGTTTAATGTATATGCATAGCCATGTTCAACATTCTATGAACCCAATATCCTCAATTTTTCGTTGCAGGTTCCCACTGAAAATGTTCAGAAGTGTACCACACTGAGGTATTTTGTACTGTGATCACTGACTGATTTCCAACAATCTGCCTTAAATCATACATTTTAGAAACAGCATGAGGAGAACATGTGGTTTAATGTATGCATAGCCCACGTTCAACATTCTATGAAACCCAATATCCTCAATTTTTCGTTGCAGGTTCCCACTGAAAATGTTCAGAAGTGTACCACACTGAGGTATTTTTACTGTGATCACTGACTGATTTCCAACAATCTGCCTTAAATCATACATTTTTAGAAACAGCATGAGAGAACATGTGGTTTAATGTATGCATAGCCACGTTCCAACATTCTATGAACCCAATATCCTCAATTTTTCGTTGCAGGTTCCCACCGAAAATGTTCACAAGTGTACCACACTGAGGTATTTTTTACTCTGTAACTGACTGATTTCCAACAATCTGCCTTAAATCATATATTTTTAGAAACAGCATGAGGAGAACATGTTTTTTAATGTATGCATAGCCACGTTCCAACATTCTATGAACCCAATATCCTCAATTTTTCGTTGCAGGTTCCCACCGAAAATGTTCAGAAGTGTACCACACTGAGGTATTTTCTACTGTGATAGTGACTGATTTCCAACAATCTGCCTTAAATCATACATTTTTAGAAACAGCATGAGGAGAACATGTGGTTTAATGTATGCATAGCCACGTTCCAACATTCTATGAACCCAATATCCTCAATTTTTCGTTGCAGGTTCCCTGAAAATGTTCACAAGTGTACCACACTGAGGTATTTTTACTCTGTCACTGACTGATTTCCAACAATGTGCGTTAAATTATATATTTTTAGTAACTGCATGAGGAGTACATGTGGTTTTATGTATGCATAGCCTCGTTCCAACATTCTATGAACCCTATATCCTCATTTTTTCGTTGCTGGTTCCCTCGGAAAATGTTCAGAAGTGTACCACACTGAGGTATTTTTACTCTGATCACTGACTGATTTCCAACAATCTGCCTTAAATCATACATTTTAGAAACAGCATGAGGAGAACATGTGGTTTAATGTATGCATAGCCATGTTCAACATTCTATGAACCCAATATCCTCAATTTTTCGTTGCAGGTTCCCACTGAAAATGTTACAAGTGTACCACACTGAGGTATTTTTACTCTGATCACTGACTGATTTCCAACAATCTGCCTTAAATCATACATTTTAGAAACAGCATGAGGAGAACATGTGGTTTAATGTATGCATAGCCATGTTCCAACATTCTATGACCCCAATATCCTCAATTTTTCGTTGCAGGTTCCCACAGAAAATGTTCACGAGTGTACCACACTGAGGTATTTTTACTGTGATCACTGACTGATTTCCAACAATCTGCCTTAAATCATACATTTTAGAAACAGCATGAGGAGAACATGTGGTTTAATGTATGCATAGCCATGTTCCAACATTCTATGAACCCAATATCCTCAATTTTTCGTTGCAGGTTCCCACCGAAAATGTTCACAAGTGTACCACACTGAGGTATTTTTTACTCTGTCACTGACTGATTTCCAACAATCTGCCTTAAATCATACATTTTTAGAAACAGCATGAGGAGAACATGTGGTTTAATGTATGCATAGCCATGTTCCAACATTCTATGAACCCAATATCCTCAATTTTTCGTTGCAGGTTCCCACTGAAAATGTTCACAAGTGTACCACACTGAGGTATTTTTACTCTGTCACTGACTGATTTCCAACAATCTGCCTTAAATCATACATTTTTAGAAACAGCATGAGGAGAACATGTGGTTTAATGTATGCATAGCCACGTTCCAACATTCTATGAACCCAATATCCTCAATTTTTCGTTGCAGGTTCCCACCGAAAATGTTCAGAAGTGTACCACACTGAGGTATTTTTACTCTGTCACTGACTGATTTCCAACAATCTGCCTTAAATCATACATTTTAGAAACAGCATGAGGAGAACATGTGGTTTAATGTATGCATAGCCATGTTCCAACATTCTATGAACCCAGTATCCTCAATTTTTCGTTGCAGGTTACCACCGAAAATGTTCACAAGTGTACCACACTGAGGTATTTTTACTCTGATCACTGACTGATTTCCAACAATCTGCCTTAAATCATACATTTTTAGAAACGGCATGAGGAGAACATGTGGTTTAATGCATGCATAGCCATGTTCCAAAATTCCATGAACCCAATATCCTCAATTTTTCGTTGCAGGTTCCCACTGAAAATGTTCACAAGTGTACCACACTGAGGTATTTTTACTCTGTCACTGACTGATTTCCAACAATCTGCCTTAAATCATACATTTTTAGAAACAGCATGAGGAGAACATGTGGTTTAATGTATGCATAGCCAAGTTCCAACATTCTATGAACCCAATATCCTCAATTTTTCGTTGCAGGTTCCCACTGAAAATGTTCAGAAGTGTACCACACTGAGGTATTTTTACTGTGATACTGACTGATTTCCAACAATCTGCCTTAAATCATACATTTTTAGAAACAGCATGAGGAGAACATGTGGTTTAATGTATGCATAGCCATGTACAACATTCTATGAACCCAATATCCTCAATTTTTCGTTTGCAGGTTCCCACTGAAAATGTTCAGAAGTGTACCACAATGAGGTACTTTTTACTGTGTCATTGACTGATTTCCAACAATCTGCCTTAAACATTACATTTTAGAAACAGCATGAGGAGAACATGTGGTTTAATGTATGCATAGCCATGTTCCAACATTCTATGAACCCAATATCCTCAATTTTTCATTGCAGGTTCCCACTGAAAATGTTCACAAGTGTACCACACTGAGGTATTTTTTACTCTGTCACTGACTGATTTCCAACAATCTGCCTTAAATCATACATTTTTAGAAACAGCATGAGGAGAACATGTGGTTTAATGTATGCATAGCCATGTTCCAACATTCTATGAACCCAATATCCTCAATTTTTCGTTGCAGGTCCCACTGAAAATGTTCAGAAGTGTACCACACTGAGGTATTTTTACTCTGTCACTGACTGATTTCCAACAATCTGCCTTAAATCATACATTTTAGAAACAGCATGAGGAGAACATGTGGTTTAATGTATGCATAGCCACGTTCAACATTCTATGAACCCAATATCCTCAATTTTTCGTTGCAGGTCCCACTGAAACTGTTCACAAGTGTACCACACTGAGGTATTTTTACTGTGATACTGACTGATTTCCAACAATCTGCCTTAAATCATACATTTTTAGAAACAGCATGAGGAGAACATGTGGTTTAATGTATGCATAGCCATGTTCCAACATTCTATGAACCCAATATCCTCAATTTTTCGTTGCAGGTTCCCACCAAAAATGTTCACAAGTGTACCACACTGAGGTATTTTTTACTGTGACAGTGACTGATTTCCAACAATCTGCTTTAAATCATACATTTTTAGAAACAGCATGAGGAGAACATGTGGTTTAATGTATGCATAGCCACGTTCCAACATTCTATGAACCCAATATCCTCAATTTTTCGTTGCAGGTTCCCACCGAAAATGTTCAGAAGTGTACCACACTGAGGTATTTTTTACTGTGATCACTGACTGATTTCCAACAATCTGCCTTAAATCATACATTTTAGAAACAGCATGAGGAGAACATGTGGTTTAATGTATGCATAGCCATGTTCCAACATTCTATGAACCCAATATCCTCAATTTTTCGTTGCAGGTTCCCACAGAAAATGTTCACAAGTGTACCACACTGAGGTATTTTTTACTCTGTCACTGACTGATTTCCAACAATCTGCCTTAAATCATACATTTTTAGAAACAGCATGAGGAGAACATGTGGTTTAATGTATGCATAGCCACGTTCCAACATTCTATGAACCCAATATCCTCAATTTTTCGTTGCAGGTTCCCACAGAAAATGTTCACAAGTGTACCACACTGAGGTATTTTTACTCTGATCACTGACTGATTTCCAACAATCTGCCTTAAATCATACATTTTAGAAACAGCATGAGGAGAACATGTGGTTTAATGTATGCATAGCCAAGTTCCAACATTCTATGAACCCAATATCCTCAATTTTTCGTTGCAGGTTCCACTGAAAATGTTCACAAGTGTACCACACTGAGGTATTTTTACTCTGTCACTGACTGATTTCCAACAATCTGCCTTAAAACAACCATTTTAGAAACAGCATGAGGAGAACATGTGGTTTAATGTATGCATAGCCATGTTCCAACATTCTATGAACCCCCAATATCCTCAATTTTTCGTTGCAGGTTCCCACTGAAAATGTTCACAAGTGTACCACACTGAGGTATTTTTCCTCTGTCACTGACTGATTTCCAACAATCTGCCTTAAATCATACATTTTTAGAAACAGCATGAGGAGAACATGTGGTTTAATGTATGCATAGCCATGTTCAACATTCTATGAACCCAATATCCTCAATTTTTCGTTGCAGGTTCCCACTGAAAATGTTCAAGTGTACCACACTGAGGTATTTTTACTGTGTCACTGACTGATTTCCAACCATCTGCCTTAACTCATATCATTTTAGAAACAGCATGAGGAGAACATGTGGTTTAATGTATGCATAGCCACGTTCCAACATTCTATGAACCCAATATCCTCAATTTTTCGTTGCAGGTTCCCACCGAAAATGTTCACAAGTGTACCACACTGAGGTATTTTTTACTCTGTCACTGACTGATTTCCAACAATCTGCCTTAAATCATACATTTTAGTAACAGCATGAGGAGAACATGTGGTTTAATGTATGCATAGCCACGTTCCAACATTCTATGAACCCAATATCCTCAATTTTTCTTTGCTGGTCCCCACTGAAACTGTTCACAAGTGTACCAAACTGAGGTATTTTTTACTGTGTCACTGACTGATTTCCAACAATCTGCCTTAAATCATACATTTTTAGAAACAGCATGAGGAGAACATGTGGTTTAATGTATGCATAGCCATGTTCCAACATTCTATGAACCCAATATCCTCAATTTTTCGTTGCAGGTACCCACAGAAACTGTTCACAAGTGTACCACACTGAGGTATTTTTACTGTGATCACTGACTGATTTCCAACAATCTGCCTTAAATCATACATTTTTAGAAACAGCATGAGGAGAACATGTGGTTTAATGTATGCATAGCCACGTTCCAACATTCTATGAACCCCAATATCCTCAATTTTTCGTTTGCAGGTTCCCACTGAAACTGTTACAAGTGTACCACACTGAGGTATTTTTACTCTGATACTGACTGACTTCCCAAAATCTGCCTTAAATCATACATTTTTAGAAACAGCATGAGGAGAACATGTGGTTTAATGTATGCATAGCCATGTTCCAACATTCTATGAACCCAATATCCTCAATTTTTCGTTGCAGGTTCCCACCAAAACTGTTCACAAGTGTACCACACTGAGGTATTTTTTACTGTGATACTGATTGATTTCCAACAATCTGCCTTAAATCATACATTTTTAGAAACGGCATGAGGAGAACATGTGGTTTAATGTATGCATAGCCATGTTCCAACATTCTATGAACCCAATATCCTCAATTTTTCGTTGCAGGTTCCACCGAAAATGTTCACAACTGTACCACACTGAGGTATTTTTACTGTGTCACTGACTGATTTCCAACAATCTGCCTTAAATCATACATTTTTAGAAACAGCATGAGGAGAACATGTGGTTTAATGTATGCATAGCCATGTTCCAACATTCTATGAACCCAGTATCCTCAATTTTTCGTTACAGGTTCCCACTGGAAATGTTCACATATGTACCACACTGAGGGATTTTGTACTGTGATATTTACTGATTTTCAACAATCTGCCTTAAATCATACATTTTAGAAACAGCATGAGGAGAACATGTGGTTTAATGTATGCATAGCCACGTTCCAACATTCTATGAACCCAATATCCTCAATTTTTCGTTGCAGGTTCCCACAGAAAATGTTCACAAGTGTACCACACTGAGGTCTTTTTACTCTGATCACTGACTGATTTCCAACAATCTGCCTTAAATCATACATTTTTAGAAACAGCATGAGGAGAACATGTGGTTTAATGTATGCATAGCCATGTTCCAACATTCTATGAACCCAATATCCTCAATTTTTCGTTGCAGGTTCCCACCGAAAATGTTCACAAGTGTACCACACTGAGGTATTTTTTACTCTGTCACTGACTGATTTCCAACAATCTGCCTTAAATCATACATTTTAGAAACAGCATGAGGAGAACATGTGGTTTAATGTATGCATAGCCATGTTCCAACATTCTATGAACCCATTATCCTCAATTTTTCGTTGCAGGTTCCCATAGAAAATTTTCAGATGTTTACCACACTGAGGTATTTTTTACTGTGATACTGACTGATTTCCAACAATCTGCCTTAAATCATACATTTTTAGAAACAGCATGAGGAGAACATGTGGTTTAATGTATGCATAGCCATGTTCCAACATTCTATGAACCCAATATCCTCAATTTTTCGTTGCAGGTTCCTACCGAAAATGTTCAGAAGTGTACCACACTGAGGTATTTTGTACTGTGATACTGACTGATTTCCAACAATCTGCCTTAAATCATACATTTTTAGAAACAGCATGAGGAGAACATGTGCTTTAAAGTAAGCATAGCCATGTTCCACCATACTATGAACACAATATCCGCAATATTTCCTTGCAGGTTCCCACTGAAACTGTTCACAAGTGTACCACACTGAGGTATTTTTACTCTGATCACTGACTGATTTCCAACAATCTGCCTTAAATCATACATTTTAGAAACAGCATGAGGAGAACATGTGGTTTAATGTATGCATAGCCACGTTCAACATTCTATGAACCCAATATCCTCAATTTTTCGTTGCAGGTTCCCACTGAAAATGTTCACAAGTGTACCACACTGAGGTATTTTACTGTGATCACTGACTGATTTCCAACAATCTGCCTTAAATCATACATTTTAGAAACAGCATGAGGAGAACATGTGGTTTAATGTATGCATAGCCATGTTCCAACATTCTATGAACCCAATATCCTCAATTTTTCGTTGAAGGTTCCCACCGAAAATGTTCACAAGTGTACCACACTGAGGTATTTTTTACTCTGTCACTGAGTGATTTCCAACAATCTGCCTTAAATCATACATTTTCAGAAACAGCATGAGGAGAACATGTGGTTTAATGTATGCATAGCCATGTTCCAACATTCTATGAACCCAGTATCCTCAGTTTTTCGTTGCAGGTTCCCACCGAAAATGTTCAGAAGTGTACCACACTGAGGTATTTTGTACTGTGATATTGACTGATTTCCAACAATCTGCCTTAAATCATACATTTTAGAAACAGCATGAGGAGAACATGTGGTTTAATGTATGCATAGCCATGTTCCAACATTCTATGAACCCAATATCCTCAATTTTTCGTTGCAGGTGCCCACGGAAACTGTGCAGAAGTGTACCACACTGAGGTATTTTTACTCTGTCACTGACTGATTTCCAACAATCTGCCTTAAATCATACATTTTAGAAACAGCATGAGGAGAACATGTGGTTTAATGTATGCATAGCCATGTTCCAACATTCTATGACCCCAATATCCTCAATTTTTCGTTGCAGGTTCCCACCGAAAATGTTCACAAGTGTACCACACTGAGGTATTTTTTACTCTGTCACTGACTGATTTCCAACAATCTGCCTTAAATCATACATTTTTAGAAACAGCATGAGGAGAACATGTGGTTTAATGTATGCATAGCCACGTTCCAACATTCTATGAACCCAATATCCTCAATTTTTCGTTGCAGGTTCCCACAGAAACTGTTCACAAGTGAACCACACTGAGGTCTTTTCACATCTGTTACTCACTGATTTCCAACAATCTGCCTTAAATCATACATTTTAGAAACAGCATGAGGAGAACATGTGGTTTAATGTATGCATAGCCACGTTCCAACATTCTATGAACCCAATATCCTCAATTTTTCGGCAGGTTCCCACTGAAAATGTTCACGAAGTGTACCACACTGAGGTATTTTTTACTGTGTGACTGACTGATTTCCAACAATCTGCCTTAAATCATACATTTTTAGAAACAGCATGAGGAGAACATGTGGTTTAATGTATGCATAGCCACGTTCCAACATTCTATGAACCCAATATCCTCAATTTTTCGTTGCAGGTTCCCACCGAAAATGTTCAGAAGTGTACCACACTGAGGTATTTTATACTCTGATACTGACTGATTTCCAACAATCTGCCTTAAATCATACATTTTTAGAAACAGCATGAGGAGAACATGTGGTTTAATGTATGCATAGCCATGTTCCAACATTCTATGAACCCAATATCCTCAATTTTTCGCAGGTACCCACCGAAAATTTTCACTAGTGTACCACACTGAGGTATTTTTTACTGTGTCACTGACTGATTTCCAACAATCTGCCTTAAATCATACATTTTTAGAAACAGCATGAGGAGAACATGTGGTTTAATGTATGCATAGCCACGTTCCAACATTCTATGAACCCAATATCCTCAATTTTTCGTTGCAGGTTCCCACTGAAACTGTGCACAAGTGTACCACACTGAGGTATTTTTACTCTGATCACTGACTGATTTCCAACAAACTGCCTTAAATCATACATTTTAGAAACAGCATGAGGAGAACATGTGGTTTAATGTATGCATAGCCATGTTCCAACATTCTATGAACCCAATATCCTCAATTTTTCGTTGCAGGTTGCCACCGAAAAAGTTAAGAAGTGTAACACACAGAGGTATTTTTACTCTGTCACTGACTGATTTCCAACAATCTGCCTTAAATCATACATTTTTAGAAACAGCATGAGGAGAACATGTGGTTTAATGTATGCATAGCCACGTTCCAACATTCTATGAACCCAATATCCTCAATTTTTCGTTGCAGGTTCCCACCGAAAATGTTCACAAGTGTCTGTCACTGACTGATTTCCAACAATCTGCCTTAAATCATACATTTTTAGAAACAGCATGAGGAGAACATGTGGTTTAATGTATGCATAGCCACGTTCCAACATTCTATGAACCCAATATCCTCAATTTTTTCGTTGCAGGTCCCACTGAAACTGTTCACAAGTGTACCACACTGAGGTATTTTTACTGTGATCACTGACTGATTTCCAACAATCTGCCTTAAATCATACATTTTTAGAAACAGCATGAGGAGAACATGTGGTTTAATGTATGCATAGCCATGTTCCAACATTCTATGAACCCAATATCCTCAATTTTTCGTTGCAGGTACCCACTGAAACTTTTCACAAGTGTACCACAATGAGGTATTTTTACTCTGTCACTGACTGATTTCCAACAATCTGCCTTAAATCATACATTTTTAGAAACAGCATGAGGAGAACATGTGGTTTAATGTATGCATAGCCACGTTCCAACATTCTATGAACCCAATATCCTCAATTTTTCGTTGCAGGTTCCCAACGAAAATGTTCACAAGTGTACCACACTGAGGTTTTTTTGCTCTGTCACTGACTGATTTCCAACAATCTGCCTTAAATCATACATTTTTAGAAACAGCATGAGGAGAACATGTGGTTTAATGTATGCATAGCCACGTTCCAACATTCTATGAACCCAATATCCTCAATTTTTCGTTGCAGGTTCCCACTGAAAATGTTCACAAGTGTACCACACTGAGGTATTTTCTACTGTAATACTGACTGATTTCCAACAATCTGCCTTAAATCATACATTTTTAGAAACAGCATGAGGAGAACATGTGGTTTAATGTATGCATAGCCATGTTCCAACATTCTATGAACCCAATATCCTCAATTTTTCGTTGCAGGTTCCCACCGAAAATGTTCAGAAGTGTACCACACTGAGGTATTTTGTACTGTGATATTGACTGATTTCCAACAATCTGCCTTAAATCATACATTTTAGAAACAGCATGAGGAGAACATGTGGTTTAATGTATGCATAGCCACGTTCCAACATTCTATGAACCCAATATCCTCAATTTTTCGTTGCAGGTCCCCACTGAAACTGTTCACAAGGGTACCACACTGAGGTATTTTTTACTCTGTCACTGACTGATTTCCAACAATCTGCCTTAAATCATACATTTTTAGAAACAGCATGAGGAGAACATGTGGTTCAATGTATGCATAGCCACGTTCCAACATTCTATGAACCCAATATCCTCAATTTTTCGTTGCAGGTTCCCACTGAAACTTTCACGAAGTGTACCACACTGAGGTATTTTTACTGTGATCACTGACGGACTTCCAACAATCTGCCTTAAATCATACATTTTTAGAAACTGCATGAGGAGAACATGTGGTTTAATGTATGCATAGCCATGTTCCAACATTCTATGAACCCAATATCCTCAATTTTTTCGTTGCAGGTTCCCACCGAAAATGTTCACAACTGTACCACACTGAGGTATTTTTACTCTGATCACTGACTGATTTCCAACAATCTGCCTTAAATCATACATTTTAGAAACAGCATGAGGAGAACATGTGGTTTAATGTATGCATAGCCATGTTCCAACATTCTATGAACCCAATATCCTCAATTTTTCGTTGCAGGTCCCCACTGAAAATGTTCACAAGTGTACCACACTGAGGTATTTTTACTGTGATCACTGACTGATTTCCAACAATCTGCCTTAAATCATACATTTTAGAAACAGCATGAGGAGAACATGTGGTTTAATGTATGCATAGCCACGTTCCAACATTCTATGAACCCCCAATATCCTCAATTTTTCGTTGCAGGTCCCCACAGAAAACTGTTGACGAGTGTACCACACTGAGGTATTTTGTGCTGTGATACTGAGTGATTTCCAACAATCTGCCTTAAATCATACATTTTTAGAAACAACATGAGGAGAACATGTGGTTTAATGTATGCATAGCCACGTTCCAACATTCTATGAACCCAATATCCTCAATTTTTAGAAACAGCATGAGGAGAAATGTTCAGAAGTGTACCACACTGAGGTATTTTGTACTGTGATACTACTGTGATACTGACTGATTTCCAACAATCTGCCTTAAATCATACATTTTTAGAAACAGCATGAGGAGAACATGTGGTTTAATGTATGCATAGCCATGTTCCAACATTCTATGAACCCAATATCCTCAATTTTTCGTTGCAGGTACCCACAGAAAATGTTCACAAGTGTACCACACTGAGGTATTTTTACTCTGTCACTGACTGATTTCCAACAATCTGCCTTAAATCATACATTTTTAGAAACAGCATGAGGAGAACATGTGGTTTAATGTATGCATAGCCATGTTCAAACATTCTATGAACCCAATATCCTCAATTTTTCGTTGCAGGTTCCCACGCAAAATGTTCAGAAGTGTACCACACTGAGGTATTTTTACTCTGATCACTGACTGATTTCCAACAATCTGCCTTAAATCATACATTTTTAGAAACAGCATGAGGAGAACATGTGGTTTAATGTATGCATAGCCATGTTCCAACATTCTATGAACCCAATATCCTCAATTTTTCGTTGCAGGTTCCCACCGAAAATGTTCACAAGTGTACCACACTGAGGTATTTTTTACTCTGTCACTGACTGATTTCCAACAATCTGCCTTAAATCATACATTTTTAGAAACAGCATGAGGAGAACATGTGGTTTAATGTATGCATAGCCATGTTCCAACATTCTATGAACCCAATATCCTCAATTTTTCGTTGCAGGTTCCCACCGAAAATGTTCAGAA
The DNA here is from genome assembly GCA_027481765.1 of Tenualosa thibaudeaui. Classification (NCBI taxonomy): domain Eukaryota; kingdom Metazoa; phylum Chordata; class Actinopteri; order Clupeiformes; family Clupeidae; genus Tenualosa; species Tenualosa thibaudeaui. Next base: position 3,953,423 of record JAIFZK010000186.1, on the reverse strand, counting down.
GTGTACCACACTGAGGTATTTTTTACTGTGATACTGACTGATTTCCAACAATCTGCCTTAAATCATACATTTTTAGAAACAGCATGAGGAGAACATGTGGTTTAATGTATGCATAGCCATGTTCCAACATTCTATGAACCCAATATCCTCAATTTTTCGTTGCAGGTTACCACCGAAAATGTTCAGAAGTGTACCACACTGAGGTATTTTTTACTCTGTCACTGACTGATTTCCAACAATCTGCCTTAAATCATACATTTTTAGAAACAGCATGAGGAGAACATGTGGTTTAATGTATGCATAGCCACGTTCCAACATTCTATGAACCCAATATCCTCAATTTTCGTTGCAGGGTCCCACTGAAAATGTTCAGAAGTGTACCACACTGAGGTATTTTTTTACTGTCACTGACTGATTTCCAACAATCTGCCTTAAATCATACATTTTTAGAAACAGCATGAGGAGAACATGTGGTTTAATGTATGCATAGCCATGTTCAACATTCTATGAACCCAATATCCTCAATTTTTCGTTGCAGGTTCCCACTGAAAATGTTCACAAGTGTACCACACTGAGGTATTTTTACTCTGTCACTGACTGATTTCCAACAATCTGCCTTAAATCATACATTTTTAGAAACAGCATGAGGAGAACATGTGGTTTAATGTATGCATAGCCACGTTCAACATTCTATGAACCCAATATCCTCAATTTTACGTTGCAGGTTCCCACGCAAAATGTTCAGAAGTGTACCACACTGAGGTATTTACTCTGTCACTGACTGATTTCCAACAATCTGCCTTAAATCATACATTTTAGAAACAGCATGAGGAGAACATGTGGTTTAATGTATGCATAGCCATGTTCAACATTCTATGAACCCAATATCCTCAATTTTTCGTTTGCAGGTTCCCACCGAAAATGTTCAGAAGTGTACCACACTGAGGTATTTTTACTGTCACTGACTGATTTCCAACAATCTGCCTTAAATCATACATTTTAGAAACAGCATGAGGAGAACATGTGGTTTAATGTATGCATAGCCATGTTCAACATTCTATGAACCCAATATCCTCAATTTTTCGTTGCAGGTACCCACAGAAAATTTGTTCAAGTGTACCACACTGAGGTATTTTTACTCTGATCACTGACTGATTTCCAACAATCTGCCTTAAATCATACATTTTAGAAACAGCATGAGGAGAACATGTGGTTTAATGTATGCATAGCCACCATGTTCCAACATTATATGAACCCATTATCCTCAATTTTACGTTGCAGGTTCCCACTGAAAATGTTCAGAAGTGTACCACACTGAGAGGTATTTTTACTGTGATACTGACTGATTTCCAACAATCTGCCTTAAATCATACATTTTTAGAAACAGCATGAGGAGAACATGTGGTTTAATGTATGCATAGCCATGTTCCAACATTCTATGAACCCAATATCCTCAATTTTTCGTTGCAGGTTCCCACCGAAAATGTTCAGAAGTGTACCACACTGAGGTATTTTTTACTCTGTCACTGACTGATTTCCAACAATCTGCCTTAAATCATACATTTTTAGAAACAGCATGAGGAGAACATGTGGTTTAATGTATGCATAGCCATGTTCCAACATTCTATGAACCCAATATCCTCAATTTTTCGTTGCAGGTTCCCACGGATTTTGTTCAGAAGTGTACCACACTGTTGTATTTTTTAATGTCATACTGACTGATTTCCAACAATCTGCCTTAAATCATACATTTTTAGAAACAGCATGAGGAGAACATGTGGTTTAATGTATGCATAGCCACGTTCCAACATTCTATGAACCCAATATCCTCAATTTTTCGTTGCAGGTTCCCACCGAAAATGTTCAGAAGTGTACCACACTGAGGTATTTTGTACTGTGATATTGACTGATTTCCAACAATCTGCCTTAAATCATACATTTTAGAAACAGCATGAGGAGAACATGTGGTTTAATGTATGCATAGCCATGTTCCAACATTCTATGAACCCAATATCCTCAATTTTTCGTTGCAGGTTCCCACCAAAACTGTTCACAAGTGTACCACACTGAGGTATTTTTACTCTGATCACTGACTGATTTCCAACAATCTGCCTTAAATCATACATTTTTAGAAACAGCATGAGGAGAACATGTGGTTTAATGTATGCATAGCCCATGTTCCAACATTCTATGAACCCAATATCCTCAATTTGTCGTTGCAGGTTCCCCACTGAAAATGTTCAGAAGTGTACCACACTGAGGTATTTTACTCTGTCACTGACTGATTTCCAACAATCTGCCTTAAATCATACATTTTAGAAACAGCATGAGGAGAACATGTGGTTTAATGTATGCATAGCCCACGTTCCAACATTCTATGAACCCAATATCCTCAATTTTTCGTTGCAGGTTCCACTGAAAATGTTCAGAAGTGTACCACACTGAGGTATTTTTACTGTGATCACTGACTGATTTTCAACAATCTGCCTTAAATCATACATTTTAGAAACAGCATGAGGAGAACATGTGGTTTAATGTATGCATAGCCATGTTCCAACATTCTATGACCCCAATATCCTCAATTTTTCGTTGCAGGTTCCCCACTGAAAATGTTCACAAGTGTACCACACTGAGGTATTTTTACTGTGATCACTGACTGATTTCCAACAATCTGCCTTAAATCATACATTTTTAGAAACAGCATGAGGAGAACATGTGGTTTAATGTATGCATAGCCATGTTCCAACATTCTATGACCCACCCATATCCTCAATTTTTCGTTGCAGGTTCCCACTGAAAATGTTCAAGTGTACCACACTGAGGTATTTTTACTGTGATACTGACTGATTTCCAAGAACCTGCCTTAAATAATCAATTTTAGAAACAGCATGAGGAGAACATGTGGTTTAATGTATGCATAGCCACGTTCCAACATTCTATGAACCCAATATCCTCAATTTTTCGTTGCAGGTTCCCACCGAAAATGTTCAGAAGTGTACCACACTGAGGTATTTTTTACTGTGATCACTGACTGATTTCCAACAATCTGCCTTAAATCATACATTTTTAGAAACAGCATGAGGAGAACATGTGGTTTAATGTATGCATAGCCATGTTCAACATTCTATGAACCCAATATCCTCAATTTTTCGTTGCAGGTTCCCACTGAAAATGTTCACGAAGTGTACCACACTGAGGTATTTTTACTACTGTCACTGACTGATTTCCAACAATCTGCCTTAAATCATACATTTTTAGAAACAGCATGAGGAGAACATGTGGTTTAATGTATGCATAGCCACGTTCAACATTCTATGAACCCAATATCCTCAATTTTTCGTTGCAGGTTCCCACTGAAAATGTTCAGAAGTGTACCACACACTGAGGTATTTTTACTACTGTGATACTGAGTGATTTCCAACAATCTGCCTTAAATCATACATTTTTAGAAACAGCATGAGGAGAACATGTGGTTTAATGTATGCATAGCCACGTTCCAACATTCTATGAACCCAATATCCTCAATTTTTCGTTGCAGTAACCCAAAGAAAATTTTCACGAGTGTACCACACTGAGGTATTTTTAAGTGAGATAGTGACTGATTTCCATCAATCTGCCTTAAGTCATACATTTTTGGAAACAGCATGAGGAGAACATGTGGTTTAATGTATGCATAGCCATGTTCCAACATTCTATGAACCCAATATCCTCAATTTTTCGTTGCAGGTTCCACGAAAATGTTCAAAGTGTACCACACTGAGGTATTTTTACTGTGATCACTGACTGATTTCCAACAATCTGCCTTAAATCATACATTTTTAGAAACAGCATGAGGAGAACATGTGGTTTAATGTATGCATAGCCACGTTCCAACATTCTATGAACCCAATATCCTCAATTTTTCGTTGCAGGTTCCCACAGAAAATGTTCACAAGTGTACCACACTGAGGTATTTTGTACTGTGATAGTGACTGATTTCCAACAATCTGCGATAATTTATACTTTTTAGAAACTTCTTGAGGAGATCTTGTGTTTTAATGTATGCATAGCCATGTTCCAACATTCTATGAACCCAATATCCTCAATTTTTCGTTGCAGGTCCCCACTGAAACTTTGGACGAGTGAACCACATTTTTCTGCCGTATTTTTTACTACTGTGATACTGAGCGATTTCCAACAATCTGCCTTAAATCATACATTTTTAGAAACAGCATGAGGAGAACATGTGGTTTAATGTATGCATAGCCACGTTCCAACATTCTATGAACCCAATATCCTCAATTTTTCGTTGCAGGTCCCCACTGAAACTTTGGACGAGTGAACCACACTGAGGTATTTTTACTGTAATACTGACTGATTTCCAACAATCTGCCTTAAATCATACATTTTTAGAAACAGCATGAGGAGAACATGTGGTTTAATGTATGCATAGCCACGTTCCAACATTCTATGAACCCAATATCCTCAATTTTTCGTTGCAGGTCCCCACTGAAACTTTGGACGAGTGAACCACACTGAGGTATTTTGTACTGTAATACTGACTGATTTCCAACAATCTGCCTTAAATCATACATTTTTAGAAACAGCATGAGGAGAACATGTGGTTTAATGTATGCATAGCCACGTTCCAACATTCTATGAACCCAATATCCTCAATTTTTCGTTGCAGGTCCCCACTGAAACTGTTGACGAGTGAACCACACTGAGGTATTTTTTACTCTTTAACTGACTGTTTTCCAACAATCTGCCTTAAATCATACATTTTTAGAAACAGCATGAGGAGAACATGTGGTTTAATGTATGCATAGCCACGTTCCAACATTCTATGAACCCAATATCCTCAATTTTTCGTTGCAGGTCCCCACTGAAACTTTAGACGAGTGAACCACAATGAGGTATTTTCTACTGTCATACTGAGTGATTTTCAACAATCTGCTTTAAATCATACATTTTTAGAAACAGCATGAGGAGAACATGTGGTTTAATGTATGCATAGCCACGTTTCAACATTCTATTAACCCAATATCCTCAATTTTTCGTTGCAGGTCCCCACTGAAACTTTGGACGAGTGAACCACAATGAGGTATTTTGTACTGTGATACTGACTGATTTCCAACAATCTGCCTTAAATCATACATTTTTAGAAACAGCATGAGGAGAACATGTGGTTTAATGTATGCATAGCCACGTTCCAACATTCTATGAACCCAATATCCTCAATTTTTCGTTGCAGGTCCCCACTGAAACTTTGGACGAGTGAACCACACTGAGGTATTTTTTACCTCTTCACTGACTGATTTCCAACAATCTGCCTTAAATCATACATTTTTAGAAACAGCATGAGGAGAACATGTGGTTTAATGTATGCATAGCCACGTTCCAACATTCTATGAACCCAATATCCTCAATTTTTCGCGTTGCAGGTCCCCACTGAAACTTTGGACGAGTGAACCACACTGAGGTATTTTTTACTGTGATCACTGACTGATTTCCAACAATCTGCCTTAAATCATACATTTTTAGAAACAGCATGAGGAGAACATGTGGTTTAATGTATGCATAGCCACGTTCCAACATTCTATGAACCCAATATCCTCAATTTTTCGTTGCAGGTCCCCACTGAAACTTTGGACGAGTGAACCACACTGAGGTATTTTTTACTCTGTCACTGACTGATTTCCAACAATCTGCCTTAAATCATACATTTTTAGAAACAGCATGAGGAGAACATGTGGTTTAATGTATGCATAGCCACGTTCCAACATTCTATGAACCCAATATCCTCAATTTTTCGTTGCAGGTCCCCACTGAAACTTTGGACGAGTGAACCACACTGAGGTATTTTTTACTGTGATACTGAGTGATTTCCAACAATCTGCCTTAAATCATACATTTTTAGAAACAGCATGAGGAGAACATGTGGTTTAATGTATGCATAGCCACGTTCCAACATTCTATGAACCCAATATCCTCAATTTTTCGTTGCAGGTCCCCACTGAAACTTTGGACGAGTGAACCACACTGAGGTATTTTTACTGTGATACTGACTGATTTCCAACAATCTGCCTTAAATCATACATTTTTAGAAACAGCATGAGGAGAACTTTTTGTTTAATGTATGCATATCCACTGTTCAACATTCTATGAACCCAATATCCTCAATTTTTCGTTGCAGGTCCCCACTGAAACTTTCACAAGTGAACCACACTGAGGTATTTTTACTGTGATACTGACTGATTTCCAACACTCTGCCTTAAATCATACATTTTTAGAAACAGCATGAGGAGAACATGTGGTTTAATGTATGCATAGCATCTGTGCAACTTTCTATGAACCCAATATCCTCAATTTTTCGTTGCAGGTCCCCACTGAAACTTTGGACGAGTGAACCACACTGAGGTATTTTTTACTGTTATACTGACTGATTTCCAACAATCTGCCTTAAATCATACATTTTTAGAAACAGCATGAGGAGAACATGTGGTTTAATGTATGCATAGCCACGTTCCAACATTCTATGAACCCAATATCCTCAATTTTTCGTTGCAGGTCCCCACTGAAACTTTGGACGAGTGAACCACACTGAGGTATTTTGTACTGTGATACTGACTGATTTCCAACAATCTGCCTTAAATCATACATTTTTAGAAACAGCATGAGGAGAACATGTGGTTTAATGTATGCATAGCCACGTTCCAACATTCTATGAACCCAATATCCTCAATTTTTCGTTGCAGGTCCCCACTGAATCTTTGGACAAGTGAACCACAATGAGGTATTTTTACTGTGATAGTGACTGATTTCCAACAATCTGCCTTAAATCATACATTTTTAGAAACAGCATGAGGAGAACATGTGGTTTAATGTATGCATAGCCACGTTCCAACATTCTATGAACCCAATATCCTCAATTTTTCGTTGCAGGTCCCCACTGAAACTTTGGACGAGTGAACCACACTGAGGTTTTTTTAATGTGAGACTGTCTGATTTCCAAGAATCTGCCTTAAATCATACATTTTTAGAAACAGCATGAGGAGAACATGTGGTTTAATGTATGCATAGCCACGTTCCAACATTCTATGAACCCAATATCCTCAATTTTTCGTTGCAGGTCCCCACTGAAACTTTGGACGAGTGAACCACACTGAGGTATTTTTTACTGTGATACTGACTGATTTCCAACAATCTGCCTTAAATCATACATTTTTAGAAACAGCATGAGGAGAACATGTGGTTTAATGTATGCATAGCCACGTTCCAACATTCTATGAACCCAATATCCTCAATTTTTCGTTGCAGGTCCCCACTGAAACTTTGGACAAGTGAACCACACTGAGGTATTTTCTACTGTGATACTGACTGATTTCCAACAATCTGCCTTAAATCATACATTTTTAGAAACAGCATGAGGAGAACATGTGGTTTAATGTATGCATAGCCACGTTCCAACATTCTATGAACCCAATATCCTCAATTTTTCGTTGCAGGTCCCCACTGAAACTTTGGACAAGTGAACCACACTGAGGTATTTTTTACTGTGATACTGACTGATTTCCAACAATCTGCCTTAAATCATACATTTTTAGAAACAGCATGAGGAGAACATGTGGTTTAATGTATGCATAGCCACGTTCCAACATTCTATGAACCCAATATCCTCAATTTTTCGTTGCAGGTCCCCACTGAAACTTTGGACGAGTGAACCACACTGAGGTATTTTTACTGTGATACTGACTGATTTCCAACAATCTGCCTTAAATCATACATTTTTAGAAACAGCATGAGGAGAACATGTGGTTTAATGTATGCATAGCCACGTTCCAACATTCTATGAACCCAATATCCTCAATTTTTCGTTGCAGGTCCCCACTGAAACTTTGGACGAGTGAACCACACTGAGGTATTTTTTACTGTGATAGTGACTGATTTCCAACAATCTGCCTTAAATCATACATTTTTAGAAACAGCATGAGGAGAACATGTGGTTTAATGTATGCATAGCCACGTTCCAACATTCTATGAACCCAATATCCTCAATTTTTCGTTGCAGGTCCCCACTGAAACTTTGGACGAGTGAACCACACTGAGGTATTTTGTACTGTGATACTGACTGATTTCCAACAATCTGCCTTAAATCATACATTTTTAGAAACAGCATGAGGAGAACATGTGGTTTAATGTATGCATAGCCACGTTCCAACATTCTATGAACCCAATATCCTCAATTTTTCGTTGCAGGTCCCCACTGAAACTTTGGACAAGTGAACCACACTGAGGTATTTTGTACTGTGATACTGACTGATTTCCAACAATCTGCCTTAAATCATACATTTTTAGAAACAGCATGAGGAGAACATGTGGTTTAATGTATGCATAGCCACGTTCCAACATTCTATGAACCCAATATCCTCAATTTTTCGTTGCAGGTCCCCACTGAAACTTTGGACGAGTGAACCACACTGAGGTATTTTTACTGTGATACTGACTGATTTCCAACAATCTGCCTTAAATCATACATTTTTAGAAACAGCATGAGGAGAACATGTGGTTTAATGTATGCATAGCCACGTTCCAACATTCTATGAACCCAATATCCTCAATTTTTCGTTGCAGGTCCCCACTGAAACTTTGGACGAGTGAACCACACTGAGGTATTTTTTACTGTGATACTGACTGATTTCCAACAATCTGCCTTAAATCATACATTTTTAGAAACAGCATGAGGAGAACATGTGGTTTAATGTATGCATAGCCACGTTCCAACATTCTATGAACCCAATATCCTCAATTTTTCGTTGCAGGTCCCCACTGAAACTTTAGACGAGTGTACCACACTGAGGTATTTTGTACTGTAATACTGACTGATTTCCAACAATCTGCCTTAAATCATACATTTTTAGAAACAGCATGAGGAGAACATGTGGTTTAATGTATGCATAGCCACGTTCCAACATTCTATGAACCCAATATCCTCAATTTTTCGTTGCAGGTCCCCACTGAAACTTTGGACAAGTGAACCACACTGAGGTATTTTCTACTGTGATACTGACTGATTTCCAACAATCTGCCTTAAATCATACATTTTTAGAAACAGCATGAGGAGAACATGTGGTTTAATGTATGCATAGCCACGTTCCAACATTCTATGAACCCAATATCCTCAATTTTTCGTTGCAGGTCCCCACTGAAACTTTGGACGAGTGAACCACACTGAGGTATTTTCTACTGTGATACTGACTGATTTCCAACAATCTGCCTTAAATCATACATTTTTAGAAACAGCATGAGGAGAACATGTGGTTTAATGTATGCATAGCCACGTTCCAACATTCTATGAACCCAATATCCTCAATTTTTCGTTGCAGGTCCCCACTGAAACTTTGGACGAGTGAACCACACTGAGGTATTTTTACTGTGATACTGACTGATTTCCAACAATCTGCCTTAAATCATACATTTTTAGAAACAGCATGAGGAGAACATGTGGTTTAATGTATGCATAGCCACGTTCCAACATTCTATGAACCCAATATCCTCAATTTTTCGTTGCAGGTCCCCACTGAAACTTTGGACGAGTGAACCACACTGAGGTATTTTGTACTGTGATACTGACTGATTTCCAACAATCTGCCTTAAATCATACATTTTTAGAAACAGCATGAGGAGAACATGTGGTTTAATGTATGCATAGCCACGTTCCAACATTCTATGAACCCAATATCCTCAATTTTTCGTTGCAGGTCCCCACTGAAACTTTGGACGAGTGAACCACACTGAGGTATTATTAACTGTAATACTGACTGATTTCCAACAATCTGCCTTAAATCATACATTTTTAGAAACAGCATGAGGAGAACATGTGGTTTAATGTATGCATAGCCACGTTCCAACATTCTATGAACCCAATATCCTCAATTTTTCGTTGCAGGTCCCCACTGAAACTTTGGACGAGTGAACCACACTGAGGTATTTTTTACTGTGATACTGAGTGATTTCCAACAATCTGCCTTAAATCATACATTTTTAGAAACAGCATGAGGAGAACATGTGGTTTAATGTATGCATAGCCACGTTCCAACATTCTATGAACCCAATATCCTCAATTTTTCGTTGCAGGTCCCCACTGAAACTTTGGACGAGTGAACCACACTGAGGTATTTTCTACTGTGATACTGACTGATTTCCAACAATCTGCCTTAAATCATACATTTTTAGAAACAGCATGAGGAGAACATGTGGTTTAATGTATGCATAGCCACGTTCCAACATTCTATGAACCCAATATCCTCAATTTTTCGTTGCAGGTCCCCACTGAAACTTTGGACGAGTGAACCACACTGAGGTATTTTTTACTCTGACACTGACTGATTTCCAACAATCTGCCTTAAATCATACATTTTTAGAAACAGCATGAGGAGAACATGTGGTTTAATGTATGCATAGCCACGTTCCAACATTCTATGAACCCAATATCCTCAATTTTTCGTTGCAGGTCCCCACTGAAACTTTGGACAAGTGAACCACACTGAGGTATTTTTACTGTGATACTGACTCATTTCCAACAATCTGCCTTAAATCATACATTTTTAGAAACAGCATGAGGAGAACATGTGGTTTAATGTATGCATAGCCACGTTCCAACATTCTATGAACCCAATATCCTCAATTTTTCGTTGCAGGTCCCCACTGAAACTTTGGACGAGTGAACCACACTGAGGTATTTTTACTGTGATACTGACTGATTTCCAACAATCTGCCTTAAATCATACATTTTTAGAAACAGCATGAGGAGAACATGTGGTTTAATGTATGCATAGCCACGTTCCAACATTCTATGAACCCAATATCCTCAATTTTTCGTTGCAGGTCCCCACTGAAACTTTGGACGAGTGAACCACACTGAGGTATTTTTACTGTGATACTGACTGATTTCCAACAATCTGCCTTAAATCATACATTTTTAGAAACAGCATGAGGAGAACATGTGGTTTAATGTATGCATAGCCACGTTCCAACATTCTATGAACCCAATATCCTCAATTTTTCGTTGCAGGTCCCCACTGAAACTTTGGACGAGTGAACCACACTGAGGTATTTTTTACTGTGATACTGACTGATTTCCAACAATCTGCCTTAAATCATACATTTTTAGAAACAGCATGAGGAGAACATGTGGTTTAATGTATGCATAGCCACGTTCCAACATTCTATGAACCCAATATCCTCAATTTTTCGTTGCAGGTCCCCACTGAAACTTTGGACGAGTGAACCACACTGAGGTATTTTTTACTGTGATACTGACTGATTTCCAACAATCTGCCTTAAATCATACATTTTTAGAAACAGCATGAGGAGAACATGTGGTTTAATGTATGCATAGCCACGTTCCAACATTCTATGAACCCAATATCCTCAATTTTTCGTTGCAGGTCCCCACTGAAACTTTGGACGAGTGAACCACACTGAGGTATTTTTTACTGTGATACTGACTGATTTCCAACAATCTGCCTTAAATCATACATTTTTAGAAACAGCATGAGGAGAACATGTGGTTTAATGTATGCATAGCCACGTTCCAACATTCTATGAACCCAATATCCTCAATTTTTCGTTGCAGGTCCCCACTGAAACTTTGGACGAGTGAACCACACTGAGGTATTTTTTACTGTGATACTGAGTGATTTCCAACAATCTGCCTTAAATCATACATTTTTAGAAACAGCATGAGGAGAACATGTGGTTTAATGTATGCATAGCCACGTTCCAACATTCTATGAACCCAATATCCTCAATTTTTCGTTGCAGGTCCCCACTGAAACTTTGGACGAGTGAACCACACTGAGGTATTTTTTACTGTGATACTGACTGATTTCCAACAATCTGCCTTAAATCATACATTTTTAGAAACAGCATGAGGAGAACATGTGGTTTAATGTATGCATAGCCACGTTCCAACATTCTATGAACCCAATATCCTCAATTTTTCGTTGCAGGTCCCCACTGAAACTTTGGACGAGTGAACCACACTGAGGTATTTTTTACTGTGATACTGACTGATTTCCAACAATCTGCCTTAAATCATACATTTTTAGAAACAGCATGAGGAGAACATGTGGTTTAATGTATGCATAGCCACGTTCCAACATTCTATGAACCCAATATCCTCAATTTTTCGTTGCAGGTCCCCACTGAAACTTTGGACGAGTGAACCACACTGAGGTATTTTTACTGTGATACTGACTGATTTCCAACAATCTGCCTTAAATCATACATTTTTAGAAACAGCATGAGGAGAACATGTGGTTTAATGTATGCATAGCCACGTTCCAACATTCTATGAACCCAATATCCTCAATTTTTCGTTGCAGGTCCCCACTGAAACTTTGGACGAGTGAACCACACTGAGGTATTTTTACTGTGATACTGACTGATTTCCAACAATCTGCCTTAAATCATACATTTTTAGAAACAGCATGAGGAGAACATGTGGTTTAATGTATGCATAGCCACGTTCCAACATTCTATGAACCCAATATCCTCAATTTTTCGTTGCAGGTCCCCACTGAAACTTTGGACGAGTGAACCACACTGAGGTATTTTTACTGTGATCACTGACTGATTTCCAACAATCTGCCTTAAATCATACATTTTTAGAAACAGCATGAGGAGAACATGTGGTTTAATGTATGCATAGCCACGTTCCAACATTCTATGAACCCAATATCCTCAATTTTTCGTTGCAGGTCCCCACTGAAACTTTGGACGAGTGAACCACACTGAGGTATTTTTTTAATGTTATACTGACTGATTTCCAACAATCTGCCTTAAATCATACATTTTTAGAAACAGCATGAGGAGAACATGTGGTTTAATGTATGCATAGCCACGTTCCAACATTCTATGAACCCAATATCCTCAATTTTTCGTTGCAGGTCCCCACTGAAACTTTGGACAAGTGAACCACACTGAGGTATTTTTTACTGTGATACTGACTGATTTCCAACAATCTGCCTTAAATCATACATTTTTAGAAACAGCATGAGGAGAACATGTGGTTTAATGTATGCATAGCCACGTTCCAACATTCTATGAACCCAATATCCTCAATTTTTCGTTGCAGGTCCCCACTGAAACTTTGGACGAGTGAACCACACTGAGGTATTTTTACTGTGATACTGACTGATTTCCAACAATCTGCCTTAAATCATACATTTTTAGAAACAGCATGAGGAGAACATGTGGTTTAATGTATGCATAGCCACGTTCCAACATTCTATGAACCCAATATCCTCAATTTTTCGTTGCAGGTCCCCACTGAAACTTGGACGAGTGAACCACACTGAGGTATTTTTACTGTGATACTGACTGATTTCCAACAATCTGCCTTAAATCATACATTTTTAGAAACAGCATGAGGAGAACATGTGGTTTAATGTATGCATAGCCACGTTCCAACATTCTATGAACCCAATATCCTCAATTTTTCGTTGCAGGTTCCCACGAAAACTGTTGACGAGTGAACCACACTGAGGTATTTTTTACTGTGAAACTGACTGATTTCCAACAATCTGCCTTAAATCATACATTTTTAGAAACAGCATGAGGAGAACATGTGGTTTAATGTATGCATAGCCACGTTCCAACATTCTATGAACCCAATATCCTCAATTTTTCGTTGCAGGTCCCCACTGAAACTTTGGACGAGTGAACCACACTGAGGTATTTTTTACTCTGTCACTGACTGATTTCCAACAATCTGCCTTAAATCATACATTTTTAGAAACAGCATGAGGAGAACATGTGGTTTAATGTATGCATAGCCACGTTCCAACATTCTATGAACCCAATATCCTCAATTTTTCGTTGCAGGTCCCCACGGAAACTGTTCACGAGTGAACCACACTGAGGTATTTTGTACTGTGATACTGACTGATTTCCAACAATCTGCCTTAAATCATACATTTTTAGAAACAGCATGAGGAGAACATGTGGTTTAATGTATGCATAGCCACGTTCCAACATTCTATGAACCCAATATCCTCAATTTTTCGTTGCAGGTCCCCACTGAAACTTTGGACGAGTGAACCACACTGAGGTATATTTTACTCTGTCACTGACTGATTTCCAACAATCTGCCTTAAATCATACATTTTTAGAAACAGCATGAGGAGAACATGTGGTTTAATGTATGCATAGCCACGTTCCAACATTCTATGAACCATATGTCCTCAAATATTCTTTGCAGGTCCCCACTGAAACTTTGGACGAGTGAACCACACTGAGGTATTTTGTACTGTGATACTGACTGATTTCCAACAATCCGCCATAAATCATACATATTTAGAAACAGCATGAGGAGAACATGTGGTTTAATGTTTTCATCTGAAAGTTCCAACATTCTATGAACCCAATATCCTCAATTTTTCGTTGCAGGTCCCCACTGAAACTTTGGACGAGTGAACCACACTGAGGTATTTTTACTGTGACACTGACTGATTTCCAACAATCTGCCTTAAATCATACATTTTTAGAAACAGCATGAGGAGAACATGTGGTTTAATGTATGCATAGCCACGTTCCAACATTCTATGAACCCAATATCCTCAATTTTTCGTTGCAGGTCCCCACTGAAACTTTTGACGAGTGAACCACACTGAGGTATTTTGTACTGTGATACTGAGTGATTTCCAACAATCTGCCTTAAATCATACATTTTAGAAACAGCATGAGGAGAACATGTGGTTTAATGTATGCATAGCCACGTTCCAACATTCTATGAACCCAATATCCTCAATTTTTCGTTGCAGGTCCCCACTGAAACTTTGACGAGTGAACCACACTGAGGTATTTTTACTCTGATCACTGACTGATTTCCAATAATCTGCCTTAAATCATACATTTTTAGAAACAGCATGAGGAGAACATGTGGTTTAATGTATGCATAGCCACGTTCCAACATTCTATGAACCCAATATCCTCAATTTTTTTGCAGGTCCCCACTGAAACTTTGACAAGTGAACCACACTGAGGTATTTTACTCTAGTACTGACTGATTTCCAACAATCTGCCTTAAATCATACATTTTTAGAAACAGCATGAGGAGAACATGTGGTTTAATGTATGCATAGCCACGTTCCAACATTCTATGAACCCAATATCCTCAATTTTTCGTTGCAGGTCCCCACTGAAACTTTGGACAAGTGAACCCACACTGAGGTATTTTTTACTGTGTACTGACTGATTTCCAACAATCTGCCTTAAATCATACATTTTTAGAAACAGCATGAGGAGAACATGTGGTTTAATGTATGCATAGCCACGTTCCAACATTCTATGAACCCAATATCCTCAATTTTTCGTTGCAGGTCCCCACTGAAACTTTGTACGAGTGAACCACACTGAGGTATTTTTTACTCTTTCACTGACTGATTTCCAACAATCTGCCTTAAATCATACATTTTTAGAAACAGCATGAGGAGAACATGTGGTTTAATGTATGCATAGCCACGTTCCAACATTCTATGAACCCAATATCCTCAATTTTTCGTTGCAGGTCCCCACTGAAACTTTGGACGAGTGAACCACACTGAGGTATATTTTACTCTGTCACTGACTGATTTCCAACAATCTGCCTTAAATCATACATTTTTAGAAACAGCATGAGGAGAACATGTGGTTTAATGTATGCATAGCCACGTTCCAACATTCTATGAACCCAATATCCTCAATTTTTTCGTTGCAGGTACCCACATAAACTTTTGACGAGTGAACCACACTGAGGTATTTTTTACTGTGATACTGACTGATTTCCAACAATCTGCCTTAAATCATACATTTTTAGAAACAGCATGAGGAGAACATGTGGTTTAATGTATGCATAGCCACGTTCCAACATTCTATGAACCCAATATCCTCAATTTTTCGTTGCAGGTCCCCACTGAAACTTTTGACGAGTGAACCACACTGGGGTATTTTCTACTGTGATACTGAGTGATTTCCAACAATCTGCCTTAAATCATACATTTTTAGAAACAGCATGAGGAGAACATGTGGTTTAATGTATGCATAGCCACGTTCCAACATTCTATGAACCCAATATCCTCAATTTTTCGTGCCAGGTCCCCACTGAAACTTTGGACGAGTTAACCACTCTGAGGTATTTTTTACTGTGATACTGACTGATTTCCAACAATCTGCCTTAAATCATACATTTTTAGAAACAGCATGAGGAGAACATGTGGTTTAATGTATGCATAGCCACGTTCCAACATTCTATGAACCCAATATCCTAATTTTTTCGTTGCAGGTCCCCACTGAAACTTTGGACGAGTGAACCACACTGAGGTATTTTGTACTGTAATACTGACTGATTTCCAACAATCTGCCTTAAATCATACATTTTTAGAAACAGCATGAGGAGAACATGTGGTTTAATGTATGCATAGCCACGTTCCAACATTCTATGAACCCAATATCCTCAATTTTTCGTTGCAGGTCCCCACTGAAACTTTGGACGAGTGAACCACACTGAGGTATTTTTTACTCTGTAACTGACTGATTTCCAACAATCTGCCTTAAATCATACATTTTTAGAAACAGCATGAGGAGAACATGTGGTTTAATGTATGCATAGCCACGTTCCAACATTCTATGAACCCAATATCCTCAATTTTTCGTTGCAGGTCCCCACTGAAACTTTGGACGAGTGAACCACACTGAGGTATTTTTACTGTGATCACTGACTGATTTCCAACAATCTGCCTTAAATCATACATTTTTAGAAACAGCATGAGGAGAACATGTGGTTTAATGTATGCATAGCCACGTT
This sequence comes from Tenualosa thibaudeaui, assembly GCA_027481765.1. Classification (NCBI taxonomy): domain Eukaryota; kingdom Metazoa; phylum Chordata; class Actinopteri; order Clupeiformes; family Clupeidae; genus Tenualosa; species Tenualosa thibaudeaui. Next base: position 3,936,595 of record JAIFZK010000186.1, on the reverse strand, counting down.
CCAACATTCTATGAACCCAATATCCCTCAATTTTTCGTTGCAGGTCCCCACTGAAACTTTGGACGAGTGAACCACACTGAGGTATTTTTTACTCTTATACTGACTGATTTCCTACAATCTGCCTTAAATCATACATTTTTAGAAACAGCATGAGGAGAACATGTGGTTTAATGTATGCATAGCCACGTTCCAACATTCTATGAACCCAATATCCTCAATTTTTCGTTGCAGGTCCCCACTGAAACTTTTGACGAGTGAACCACACTGAGGTATTTTTTACTCTGATACTGACTGATTTCCAACAATCTGCCTTAAATCATACATTTTTAGAAACAGCATGAGGAGAACATGTGGTTTAATGTATGCATAGCCACGTTCCAACATTCTATGAACCCAATATCCTAATTTTTTCGTTGCAGGTCACCACTGAAACTTTGACGAGTGAACCACACTGAGGTATTTTTACTGTGATACTGACTGATTTCCAACAATCTGCCTTAAATCATACATTTTTAGAAACAGCATGAGGAGAACATGTGGTTTAATGTATGCATAGCCACGTTCCAACATTCTATGAACCCAATATCCTCAATTTTTCGTTGCAGGTCCCCACTGAAAGGTTCGCAAGTGAACCACACTGAGGTATTTTTACTGTGATACTGACTGATTTCCAACAATCTGCCTTAAATCATACATTTTTAGAAACAGCATGAGGAGAACATGTGGTTTAATGTATGCATAGCCACGTTCCAACATTCTATGAACCCAATATCCTCAATTTTTCGTTTGCAGGTCCCCACTGAAACTTTGACAAGTGCACCACACTGAGGTATTTTGTACTGTGATACTGAGTGATTTCCAACAATCTGCCTTAAATCATACATTTTTAGAAACAGCATGAGGAGAACATGTGGTTTAATGTATGCATAGCCACGTTCCAACATTCTATGAACCCAATATCCTCAATTTTTCGTTGCAGGTCCCCACTGAAACTTTGGACGAGTGAACCACACTGAGGTATTTTTACTGTGATACTGACTGATTTCCAACAATCTGCCTTAAATCATACATTTTTAGAAACAGCATGAGGAGAACATGTGGTTTAATGTATGCATAGCCACGTTCCAACATTCTATGAACCCAATATCCTCAATTTTTCGTTGCAGGTCCCCACTGAAACTTTGGACGAGTGAACCACACTGAGGTATTTTTTACTGTGATACTGACTGATTTCCAACAATCTGCCTTAAATCATACATTTTTAGAAACAGCATGAGGAGAACATGTGGTTTAATGTATGCATAGCCACGTTCCAACATTCTATGAACCCAATATCCTCAATTTTTCGTTGCAGGTCCCCACTGAAACTTTGACGAGTGAACCACACTGAGGTATTTTTTACTGTGATACTGACTGATTTCCAACAATCTGCCTTAAATCATACATTTTTAGAAACAGCATGAGGAGAACATGTGGTTTAATGTATGCATAGCCACGTTCCAACATTCTATGAACCCAATATCCTCAATTTTTCGTTGCAGGTCCCCACTGAAACTTCGGACCAGTGAACCACACTGAGGTATTTTGTACTGTGATAGTGACTGATTTCCAACAATCTGCCTTAAATCATACATTTTTAGAAACAGCATGAGGAGAACATGTGGTTTAATGTATGCATAGCCACGTGCCAACATACTATGATCGCAGTGTCCTCAATTTTTCGTTGCAGGTCCCCACTGAAACGTTGGACGAGTGAACCGCACTGAGGTATTTTTACTGTAATACTGACTGATTTCCAACAATCTGCCTTAAATCATACATTTTTAGAAACAGCATGAGGAGAACATGTGGTTTAATGTATGCATAGCCACGTTCCAACATTCTATGAACCCAATATCCTCAATTTTTCGTACAGGCTCCCCACTGAAACTTTGGACGAGTGAACCACACTGAGGTATTTTCTACTGTGATCACTGACTGATTTCCAACAATCTGCCTTAAATCATACATTTTTAGAAACAGCATGAGGAGAACATGTGGTTTAATGTATGCATAGCCACGTTCCAACATTCTATGAACCCAATATCCTCAATTTTTCGTTGCAGGTCCCCACTGAAACTTTGGACGAGTGAACCACACTGAGGTATTTTGTGCTGTCATACTGACTGATTTCCAACAATCTGCCTTAAATCATACATTTTTAGAAACAGCATGAGGAGAACATGTGGTTTAATGTATGCATAGCCACGTTCCAACATTCTATGAACCCAATATCCTCAATTTTTCGTTGCGGGTACACACGGAAACTGGTGACGAGTGTACAACACTGAGGTAGTTTTTACTGTGATACTGACTGATTTCCAACAATCTGCCTTAAATCATACATTTTTAGAAACAGCATGAGGAGAACATGTGGTTTAATGTATGCATAGCCACGTTCCAACATTCTATGAACCCAATATCCTCAATTTTTCGTTGCAGGTCCCCACTGAAACATTTTACGAGTTAACAACACTGAGGTATTTTTTACTGTGATCACTGACTGATTTCCAACAATCTGCCTTAAATCATACATTTTTAGAAACAGCATGAGGAGAACATGTGGTTTAATGTATGCATAGCCACGTTCCAACATTCTATGAACCCAATATCCTCAATTTTTCGTTGCAGGTCCCCACTGAAACTTTGGACGAGTGAACCACACTGAGGTATTTTGTACTGTGATACTGACTGATTTCCAACAATCTGCCTTAAATCATACATTTTTAGAAACAGCATGAGGAGAACATGTGGTTTAATGTATGCATAGCCACGTTCCAACATTCTATGAACCCAATATCCTCAATTTTTCGTTGCAGGTCCCCACTGAAACTTTGGACAAGTGAACCACACTGAGGTATTGTTTACTGTGATACTGACTGATTTCCAACAATCTGCCTTAAATCATACATTTTTAGAAACAGCATGAGGAGAACATGTGGTTTAATGTATGCATAGCCACGTTCCAACATTCTATGAACCCAATATCCTCAATTTTTCGTTGCAGGTCCCCACTGAAACTTTGGACAAGTGAACCACACTGAGGTATTTTGTACTGTGATACTGAGTGATTTCCAACAATCTGCCTTAAATCATACATTTTTAGAAACAGCATGAGGAGAACATGTGGTTTAATGTATGCATAGCCACGTTCCAACATTCTATGAACCCAATATCCTCAATTTTTCGTTGCAGGTCCCCACTGAAACTTTGGACGAGTGAACCACACTGAGGTATTTTTTACTGTGACACTGACTGATTTCCAACAATCTGCCTTAAATCATACATTTTTAGAAACAGCATGAGGAGAACATGTGGTTTAATGTATGCATAGCCACTTTCATTCATTGTATTAACCAATTTTCCTCAATTTTCGTTGCAGTTCCCCACTGAAACTTTGCACGAGTGAACCACACTGAGGTATTTTTTACTGTGATCACTGACTGATTTCCAACAATCTGCCTTAAATCATACATTTTTAGAAACAGCATGAGGAGAACATGTGGTTTAATGTATGCATAGCCACGTTCCAACATTCTATGAACCCAATATCCTCAATTTTTCGTTGCAGGTCCCCACTGAAACTTTGGACAAGTGAACTACAATGAGGTATTTTTACTCTGATCACTGACTGATTTCCAACAATCTGCCTTAAATCATACATTTTTAGAAACAGCATGAGGAGAACATGTGGTTTAATGTATGCATAGCCACGTTCCAACATTCTATGAACCCAATATCCTCAATTTTTCGTTGCAGGTCCCCACTGAAACTTTGGACGAGTGAACCACACTGAGGTATTTTTACTGTGATACTGACTGATTTCCAACAATCTGCCTTAAATCATACATTTTTAGAAACAGCATGAGGAGAACATGTGGTTTAATGTATGCATAGCCACGTTCCAACATTCTATGAACCCAATATCCTCAATTTTTCGTTGCAGGTCCCACTGAAACTTTGACAAGTGAACCACACTGAGGTATTTTGTACTGTGATACTGACTGATTTCCAACAATCTGCCTTAAATCATACATTTTTAGAAACAGCATGAGGAGAACATGTGGTTTAATGTATGCATAGCCACGTTCCAACATTCTATGAACCCAATATCCTCAATTTTTCGTTGCAGGTACCCACTGAAACTTTGGACTAGTGAACCACACTGAGGTATTTTGTACTGTGATACTGACTGATTTCCAACAATCTGCCTTAAATCATACATTTTTAGAAACAGCATGAGGAGAACATGTGGTTTAATGTATGCATAGCCACGTTCCAACATTCTATGAACCCAATATCCTCAATTTTTCGTTGCAGGTCCCCACTGAAACTTTGGACGAGTGAACCACACTGAGGTATTTTTTACTGTGATACTGACTGATTTCCAACAATCTGCCTTAAATCATACATTTTTAGAAACAGCATGAGGAGAACATGTGGTTTAATGTATGCATAGCCACGTTCCAACATTCTATGAACCCAATATCCTCAATTTTTCGTTGCAGGTCCCCACTGAAACTTTGGACGAGTGAACCACACTGAGGTATTTTTTACTGTGATACTGAGTGATTTCCAACAATCTGCCTTAAATCATACATTTTTAGAAACAGCATGAGGAGAACATGTGGTTTAATGTATGCATAGCCACGTTCCAACATTCTATGAACCCAATATCCTCAATTTTTCGTTGCAGGTCCCCACTGAAACTTTGGACGAGTGAACCACACTGAGGTATTTTCTACTGTGATACTGACAGATTTCCAACAATCTGCCTTAAATCATACATTTTTAGAAACAGCATGAGGAGAACATGTGTTTTAATGTATGCTGAGCCCAGTCGTATCATTCTATGAACCCAATATCCTCAATTTTTCGTTGCAGGTCCCCACTGAAACTTTGGACGAGTGAACCACACTGAGGTATTTTTTACTGTGTAACTGACTGATTTCCAACAATCTGCCTTAAATCATACATTTTTAGAAACAGCATGAGGAGAACATGTGGTTTAATGTATGCATAGCCACGTTCCAACATTCTATGAACCCAATATCCTCAATTTTTCGTTGCAGGTCCCCACTGAAACTTTGGACGAGTGAACCACACTGAGGTATTTTCTACTGTGATACTGACTGATTTCCAACAATCTGCCTTAAATCATACATTTTTAGAAACAGCATGAGGAGAACATGTGGTTTAATGTATGCATAGCCACGTTCCAACATTCTATGAACCCAATATCCTCAATTTTTCGTTGCAGGTCCCCACTGAAACTTTGACGAGTGAACCACACTGAGGTATTTTTACTGTGATACTGACTGATTTCCAACAATCTGCCTTAAATCATACATTTTTAGAAACAGCATGAGGAGAACATGTGGTTTAATGTATGCATAGCCACGTTCCAACATTCTATGAACCCAATATCCTCAATTTTTCGTTGCAGGTCCCCACTGAAACTTTGGACGAGTGAACCACACTGAGGTATTTTTTACTCTGAAACTGACTGATTTCCAACAATCTGCCTTAAATCATACATTTTTAGAAACAGCATGAGGAGAACATGTGGTTTAATGTATGCATAGCCACGTTCCAACATTCTATGAACCCAATATCCTCAATTTTTCGTTGCAGGTCCCCACTGAAACTTTGGACGAGTGAACCACACTGAGGTATTTTGTACTCTGTCACTGACTGATTTCCAACAATCTGCCTTAAATCATACATTTTTAGAAACAGCATGAGGAGAACATGTGGTTTAATGTATGCATAGCCACGTTCCAACATTCTATGAACCCAATATCCTCAATTTTTCGTTGCAGGTCCCCACTGAAACTTTGGACGAGTGAACCACACTGAGGTTGTGTTTACTCTGTCTCTGTGACTGATTTCCAACAATCTGCCTTAAATCATACATTTTTAGAAACAGCATGAGGAGAACATGTGGTTTAATGTATGCATAGCCACGTTCCAACATTCTATGAACCCAATATCCTCAATTTTTCGTTGCAGGTCCCCACTGAAACTTTGGACGAGTGAACCACACTGAGGTATTTTTTACTCTGACACTGACTGATTTCCAACAATCTGCCTTAAATCATACATTTTTAGAAACAGCATGAGGAGAACATGTGGTTTAATGTATGCATAGCCACGTTCCAACATTCTATGAACCCAATATCCTCAATTTTTCGTTGCAGGTCCCCACTGAAACTTTGAACGAGTGAACCACAATGAGGTATTTTCTACTGTGATACTGACTGATTTCCAACAATCTGCCTTAAATCATACATTTTTAGAAACAGCATGAGGAGAACATGTGGTTTAATGTATGCATAGCCACGTTCCAACATTCTATGAACCCAATATCCTCAATTTTTCGTTGCAGGTCCCCACTGAAACTTTGGACGAGTGAACCACACTGAGGTATTTTTTACATAGTACTGACTGATTTCCAACAATCTGCCTTAAATCATACATTTTTAGAAACAGCATGAGGAGAACATGTGGTTTAATGTATGCATAGCCACGTTCCAACATTCTATGAACCCAATATCCTCAATTTTTCGTTGCAGGTCCCCACTGAAACTTTTGACGAGTGAACCACACTGAGGTATTTTTTACTCTGTCACTGACTGATTTCCAACAATCTGCCTTAAATCATACATTTTTAGAAACAGCATGAGGAGAACATGTGGTTTAATGTATGCATAGCCACGTTCCAACATTCTATGAACCCAATATCCTCAATTTTTCGTTGCAGGTCCCCACTGAAACTTTGGACGAGTGAACCACACTGAGGTATTTTTTACTCTGTCACTGACTGATTTCCAACAATCTGCCTTAAATCATACATTTTTAGAAACAGCATGAGGAGAACATGTGGTTTAATGTATGCATAGCCATGTTCCAACATTCTATGAACCCAATATCCTCAATTTTTCGTTGCAGGGTGCCCTAGCCTACTGTTGACAAGTGTACCACACTGAGGTATTTTGTACTCTCATACTGACTGATTTCCAACAATCTGCCTTAAATCATACATTTTTAGAAACAGCATGAGGAGAACATGTGGTTTAATGTATGCATAGCCACGTTCCAACATTCTATGAACCCAATATCCTCAATTTTTCGTTGCAGGTCCCCACTGAAACTTTGGACGAGTGAACCACACTGAGGTATTTTTTACTCTGTCACTGACTGATTTCCAACAATCTGCCTTAAATCATACATTTTTAGAAACAGCATGAGGAGAACATGTGGTTTAATGTATGCATAGCCACGTTCCAACATTCTATGAACCCAATATCCTCAATTTTTCGTTGCAGGTCCCCACTGAAACTTTTCACTAGTGAACCACACTGAGGTATTTTTTACTCTGTCACTGACTGATTTCCAACAATCTGCCTTAAATCATACATTTTTAGAAACAGCATGAGGAGAACATGTGGTTTAATGTATGCATAGCCACGTTCCAACATTCTATGAACCCAATATCCTCAATTTTTCGTTGCAGGTCCCCACTGAAACTTTGGACCAGTGAACCACACTGAGGTATTTTTTACTCTGTCACTGACTGATTTCCAACAATCTGCCTTAAATCATACATTTTTAGAAACAGCATGAGGAGAACATGTGGTTTAATGTATGCATAGCCACGTTCCAACATTCTATGAACCCAATATCCTCAATTTTTCGTTGCAGGTCCCACTGAAACTTTGGACGAGTGAACCACACTTAGGTATTTTTACTCTGTCACTGACTGATTTCCAACAATCTGCCTTAAATCATACATTTTTAGAAACAGCATGAGGAGAACATGTGGTTTAATGTATGCATAGCCACGTTCCAACATTCTATGAACCCAATATCCTCAATTTTTCGTTGCAGGTTCCCCACTGAAACTGTTGACTAGTGTACCACACTGAGGTATTTTGTACTCTGTCACTGAGTGATTTCCAACAATCTGCCTTAAATCATACATTTTTAGAAACAGCATGAGGAGAACATGTGGTTTAATGTATGCATAGCCACGTTCCAACATTCTATGAACCCAATATCCTCAATTTTTCGCTGCAGGTCCCCACTGAAACTTTCAGAAGTGAACCACACTGAGGTATTTTTTACTGCTGTCACTGACTGATTTCCAACAATCTGCCTTAAATCATACATTTTTAGAAACAGCATGAGGAGAACATGTGGTTTAATGTATGCATAGCCACGTTCCAACATTCTATGAACCCAATATCCTCAATTTTTCGTTGCAGGTCCCCACTGAAACTTTGGACAAGTGTACCACACTGAGGTATTTTTTACTCTGTCACTGACTGATTTCCAACAATCTGCCTTAAATCATACATTTTCAGAAACAGCATGAGGAGAACATGTGGTTTAATGTATGCATAGCCATGTTCCAACATTCTATGAACCCAATATCCTCAATTTTTCGTTGCAGGTTCCCACCGAAACTTTGGACGAGTGAACCACACTGAGGTATTTTTTACTCTGTCACTGACTGATTTCCAACAATCTGCCTTAAATCATACATTTTTAGAAACAGCATGAGGAGAACATGTGGTTTAATGTATGCATAGCCAACTACCAACAATCTATGAACACAATATCCTCAATTTTTAGAAACAGCATGAGGAGAACATGTGGTTTAATGTATGCAGGTCCCACTGAAAACTGTTCACAAGAGAACCACACTGAGGTATTTTGTACTGTGTCACTGAGTGATTTCCAACAATCTGCCTTAAATCATACATTTTTAGAAACAGCATGAGGAGAACATGTGGTTTAATGTATGCATAGCCAATGCTCCAACATTCTATGAACCCAATATCCTCAATTTTTCTGCAGGTCCCCACTGAAACTTTGACGAGTGAACCACACTGAGGTATTTTTTTACTGTGATACTGACTGATTTCCAACAATCTGCCTTAAATCATACATTTTTAGAAACAGTATGAGGAGAACATGTGGTTTAATGTATGCATAGCCAATGTTCCAACATTCTATGAACCCAATATCCTCAATTTTTCGCTGCAGGTCCCCACTGAAACTTTGACGAAGTGAACCACACTGAGGTATTTTCTACTGTGACACTGACTGATTTCCAACAATCTGCCTTAAATCATACATTTTTAGAAACAGCATGAGGAGAACATGTGGTTTAATGTATGCATAGCCACGCTCCAACATTCTATGAACCCAATATCCTCAATTTTTCGCTGCAGGTCCCCACTGAAACTTTGGACGAGTGAACCACAATGAGGTATTTTCTACTGTGATACTGACTGATTTCCAACAATCTGCCTTAAATCATACACATTTTTAGAAACAGCATGAGGAGAACATGTGGTTTAATGTATGCATAGCCACGCTCCAACATTCTATGAACCCAATATCCTCAATTTTTCGCTGCAGGTCCCCACTGAAACTTTGACGAGTGAACCACACTGAGGTATTTTTACTGTGATACTGACTGATTTCCAACAATCTGCCTTAAATCATACATTTTTAGAAACAGCATGAGGAGAACATGTGGTTTAATGTATGCATAGCCATGTTCCAACATTCTATGAACCCAATATCCTCAATTTTTCGCTGCAGGTTCCCCACTGAAACTTTGGACAAGTGAACCACACTGAGGTATTTTTACTGTGATACTGACTGATTTCCAACAATCTGCCTTAAATCATACATTTTTAGAAACAGCATGAGGAGAACATGTGGTTTAATGTATGCATAGCCACGCTCCAACATTCTATGAACCCAATATCCTCAATTTTTCGCTGCAGGTCCCCACTGAAACTTTGGACAAGTGAACCACACTGAGGTATTTTGTACTGTGATACTGACTGATTTCCAACAATCTGCCTTAAATCATACATTTTAGAAACAGCATGAGGAGAACATGTGGTTTAATGTATGCATAGCCATGTTCCCAACATTCTATGAACCCAATATCCTCAATTTTTCGCTGCAGGTCCCCACTGAAACTTTGACGAGTGAACCACACTGAGGTATTTTTACTGTGATACTGACTGATTTCCAACAATCTGCCTTAAATCATACATTTTTAGAAACAGCATGAGGAGAACATGTGGTTTAATGTATGCATAGCCAATGCTCCAACATTCTATGAACCCAATATCCTCAATTTTTCATTGCAGGTCCCCACTGAAACTTTGGACGAGTGAACCACAATGAGGTATTTTGTACTGTGATACTGACTGATTTCCAACAATTTGCCTTAAATCATACATTTTTAGAAACGGCATGAGGAGAACATGTGGTTTAATGTATGCATAGCCATGTTCCAACATTCTATGAACCCAATATCCTCAATTTTTCGTTGCAGGTTCCCACCGAAACTTTCACAAGTGCACCACAATGAGGTATTTTGTACTGTGATACTGACTGATTTCCAACAATCTGCCTTAAATAATACATTTTTAGAAACAGCATGAGGAGAACATTTGGTTTAATGTATGCATAGCCACGTTCCAAAATTCTATGAACCCAATATCCTCAATTTTTCGTTGCAGGTCCCCACCGAAAATGTTCACAAGTGAACCACACTGAGGGATTTTGTACTGTCATACAGACTGATTTCCAACAATCTGCCTTAAATCATACATTTTTAGAAACAGCATGAGGAGAACATGTGGTTTAATGTATGCACAGCCATGTTCCAACATTCTATGAACCCAATATCCTCAATTTTAGTCGCTGCAGGTCCCCACTGATACTTTTGACGTGTGAACCACACTGAGGTATTTTTTACTGTGATACTGACTGATTTCCAACAATCTGCCTTAAATCATACATTTTTAGAAACAGCATGAGGAGAACATGTGGTTTAATGTATGCATAGCCACGTTCCAACATTCTATGAACCCAATATCCTCAATTTTTCGTTGCAGGTCCCCACTGAAACTTTTGAAGACTTGAACCACACTGAGGTATTTTGTAATGTGATACTGACTGATTTCCAACAATCTGCCTTAAATCATACATTTTTAGAAACAGCATGAGGAGAACATTTGGTTTAATGTATGCATAGCCATGCTTCAACATTCTATGAACCCAATATCCTCAATTTTTCGCTGCAGGTCCCCACTGAAACTTTGACAAGTGAACCACACTGAGGTATTTTTACTGTGATACTGACTGATTTCCAACAATCTGCCTTAAATCATACATTTTTAGAAACAGCATGAGGAGAACATGTGGTTTAATGTATGCATAGCCACGCCCAACATTCTATGAACCCAATATCCTCAATTTTTCGCTGCAGGTCCCCACTGAAACTTTGGACGAGTGAACCACACTGAGGTATTTTTACTGTGATACTGACTGATTTCCAACAATCTGCCTTAAATCATACATTTTTTAGAAACAGCATGAGGAGAACTTGTGGTTTAATGTATGCATAGCCATGCTACAACATTATATGAACCCAATATCCTCAATTTTTCGCTGCAGGTCCCCACTGAAACTTTGACGAGTGAACCACACTGAGGTATTTTTACTCTGATACTGACTGATTTCCAACAATCTGCCTTAAATCATACATTTTTTAGAAACAGCATGAGGAGAACATGTGGTTTAATGTATGCATAGCCATGCTCCAACATTCTATGAACCCAATATCCTCAATTTTTCGCTGCAGGTCCCCACTGAAACTTTGACAAGTGAACCACACTGAGGTATTTTTACTGTGATACTGACTGATTTCCAACAATCTGCCTTAAATCATACATTTTTAGAAACAGCATGAGGAGAACATGTGGTTTAATGTATGCATAGCCAATGCTCCAACATTCTATGAACCCAATATCCTCAATTTTTCGCTGCAGGTCCCCACTGAAACTTTGACGAGTGAACCACACTGAGGTATTTTTACTGTGATACTGACTGATTTCCAACAATCTGCCTTAAATCATACATTTTTAGAAACAGCATGAGGAGAACATGTGGTTTAATGTATGCATAGCCACGCTCAAACAACATTCTATGAACCCAATATCCTCAATTTTTCGCTGCAGGTTCCCACTGAAACTTTGGACAAGTGAACCACACTGAGGTATTTTTTACTGTGATACTGACTGATTTCCAACAATCTGCCTTAAATCATACATTTTTAGAAACAGCATGAGGAGAACATGTGGTTTAATGTATGCATAGCCACGGTCCAACAATCTATGAACCAAATATCCTCAATTTTTCGTAGCAGGTCCCCACTGAAACTTTGGACGAGTGAACCACACTGAGGTATTTTGTTCTGTGATAGTGACTGATTTCCAACAATCTGCCTTAATTCATACATTTTTAGAAACAGCATGAGGAGAACATGTGGTTTAATGTATGCATAGCCACGCTCCAACATTCTATGAACCCAATATCCTCAATTTTTCGCTGCAGGTCCCCACTGAAACTTTGACGAGTGAACCACACTGAGGTATTTTTACTGTGATACTGACTGATTTCCAACAATCTGCCTTAAATCATACATTTTTAGAAACAGCATGAGGAGAACATGTGGTTTAATGTATGCATAGCCAATGCTCCAACATTCTATGAACCCAATATCCTCTATTTTTCGTTGCAGGTCCCCACTGAAACTTTGGTCGAGTGAACCACACTGAGGCATTTTTTACTGTGATACTGACTGATTTCCAACAATCTGCCTTAAATCATAAATTATTAGAAACAGCATGAGGAGAACATGTGGTTTAATGTATGCATAGCCATGCTCCAACATTCTATGAACCCAATATCCTCAATTTTTCGCTGCAGGTCCCCACTGAAACTTTGGACGAGTGAACCACACTGAGGTATTTTATACTGTGATACTGAGTGATTTCCAACAATCTGCCTTAAATCATACATTTTTTAGAAACAGCATGAGGAGAACATGTGGTTTAATGTATGCATAGCCAATGCTCCAACATTCTATGAACCCAATATCCTCAATTTTTCGCTGCAGGTCCCCACTGAAACTTTGACAAGTGAACCACACTGAGGTATTTTTTACTGTGATACTGACTGATTTTCAACAATCTGCCTTAAATCATACATTTTTTAGAAACAGCATGAGGAGAACATGTGGTTTATTGTATGCATAGCCAATGCTCCAACATTCTATGAACCCAATATCCTCAATTTTTCGCTGCAGGTTCCCACTGAAACTTTCACGAAGTGAACCACACTGAGGTATTTTTTACTGTGATACTGAGTGATTTCCAACAATCTGCCTTAAATCATACATTTTTAGAAACAGCATGAGGAGAACATGTGGTTTAATGTATGCTTAGCCATGTTCCAACATTCTATGAACCCAATATCCTCAATTTTTCGCTGCAGGTTCCCACTGAAACTGTTCACAAGTGAACCACACTGAGGTATTTTTGTACTGTGATCACTGACTGATTTCCAACAATCTGCCTTAAATCATACATTTTAGAAACAGCATGAGGAGAACATGTGGTTTAATGTATGCATAGCCATGCTCCAACATTCTATGAACCCAATATCCTCAATTTTTCGCTGCAGGTCCCCACTGAAACTTTGGACAAGTGAACCACACTGAGGTATTTTTTTACTGTGATACTGACTGATTTCCAACAATCTGCCTTAAATCATACATTTTTAGAAACAGCATGAGGAGAACATCTGGGTTAATGTATGCAAAGCCCATGCTCCAACATTCTATGAACCCAATATCCTCAATTTTTCGCTGCAGGTCCCCACTGAAACTTTCACGAAGTGAACCACACTGAGGTTTTTTGTACTGTTATACTGTCTGATTTCCAACAATCTGCCTTAAATCATACATTTTTAGAAACAGCATGAGGAGAACATGTGGTTTAATGTATGCATAGCCACGTTCCAACATTCTATGAACCCAATATCCTCAATTTTTCGCTGCAGGTCCCCACTGAAACTTTGACAAGTGAACCACACTGAGGTATTTTTTACTGTGATACTGACTGATTTCCCAACAATCTGCCTTAAATCATACATTTTTAGAAACAGCATGAGGAGAACATGTGGTTTAATGTATGCATAGCCATGCTCAACATTCTATGAACCCAATATCCTCAATTTTTCGGTGCAGCTCCCCACTGAAAATGTTGACGAGTGAACCACACTGATGTATTTTTTCCTGAGATACTGATTGACTTCCAACAATCTGCCTTAAATCATACATTTTTAGAAACAGCATGAGGAGAACATGTGGTTTAATGTATGCATAGCCATGTTCCAACATTCTATGAACCCAATATCCTCAATTTTTCGCTGCAGGTCCCCACTGAAACTTTGGACGAAGTGAACCACACTGAGGTATTTTGTACTGTGATACTGAATGATTTCCAACTATATTCCTTAAATCATACATTGTTAGAAACAGCATGAGGAGAACATGTGGTTTAATGTATGCAGAGCCACGGTCCAACAGTCTATGAACCCAATGTCCTCAATTTTTTCGCTGCAGGTCCCCACTGAAACTTTGGACAAGTGAACCACACTGAGGTATTTTTACTGTGATACTGAGTGATTTCCAACAATCTGCCTTAAATCATACATTTTTAGAAACAGCATGAGGAGAACATGTGGTTTAACGTATGCATAGCCATGTTCCAACATTCTATGAACCCAATATCCTAAATTTTTCGCTGCAGGTCCCCACTGAAACTTTGACGAAGTGAACCACACTGAGGTATTTTTTACTGTTATACTGACTGATTTCCAACAATCTGCCTTAAATCATACATTTTTAGAAACAGCATGAGGAGAACATGTGGTTTAATGTATGCATAGCCATGTTCCAACATTCTATGAACCCAATATCCTCAATTTTTTCGCTGCAGGTCCCCACTGAAACTTTGGACAAGTGAACCACACTGAGGTATTTTTACTGTGATACTGACTGATTTCCAACAATCTGCCTTAAATCATACATTTTTAGAAACAGCATGAGGAGAACATGTGGTTTAATGTATGCATAGCCACGCTCCAACATTCTATGAACCCAATATCCTCAATTTTTCGCTGCAGGTCCCCACTGAAACTTTGGACGAAGTGAACCACAATGATGTATTTATTACTGTTATACTGACTGATTTCCAACAATCTGCCTTAAATCATACATTTTTAGAAACAGCATGAGGAGAACATGTGGTTTAATGTATGCATAGCCATGCTCCAACATTCTATGAACCCAATATCCTCAATTTTTCTGCAGGTTCCCACTGAAACTGTTCACAAGTGAACCACACTGAGGTATTTTTACTGTGATACTGAGTGATTTCCAACAATCTGCCTTAAATCATACATTTTTAGAAAACAGCATGAGGAGAACATGTGGTTTAATGTATGCATAGCCAATGCTCCAACATTCTATGAACCCAATATCCTCAATTTTTCGCTGCAGGTCCCCACTGAAACTTTCACGAAGTGAACCACACTGAGGTATTTTTTACTGTGATACTGACTGATTTCCAACAATCTGCCTTAAATCATACATTTTTAGAAACAGCATGAGGAGAACATGTGGTTTAATGTATGCATAGCCATGCTTCAACATTCTATGAACCCAATATCCTCAATTTTTCGTTGCAGGTCCCCACTGAAACTTTGACAAGTGAACCACACTGAGGTATTTTTACTGTGATACTGACTGATTTCCAACAATCTGCCTTAAATCATACATTTTTAGAAACAGCATGAGGAGAACATGTGGTTTAATGTATGCATAGCCATGCTCCAACATTCTATGAACCCAATATCCTCAATTTTTCGCTGCAGGTCCCCACTGAAACTTTGGACGATTGAATCACACTGAGGTATTTTTTTCTGTGATACTGAGTGATTTCCAACAATCTGCCTTAAATCATACATTTTTAGAAACAGCATGAGGAGAACATGTGGTTTAATGTATGCATAGCCAATGCTCCAACATTCTATGAACCCAATATCCTCAATTTTTCGCTGCAGGTCCCCACTGAAACTGTTCACAAGTGAACCACACTGAGGTATTTTTACTGTGATACTGACTGATTTCCAACAATCTGCCTTAAATCATACATTTTAGAAACAGCATGAGGAGAACATGTGGTTTAATGTATGCATAGCCATGTCCAACATTCTATGAACCCAATATCCTCAATTTTTCGCTGCAGGTCCCCACTGAAACTTTGACGAGTGAACCACACTGAGGTATTTTTACTGTGATACTGAGTGATTTCCAACAATCTGCCTTAAATCATACATTTTTAGAAACAGCATGAGGAGAACATGTGGTTTAATGTATGCATAGCCACGTTCAACATTCTATGAACCCAATATCCTCAATTTTTCGCTGCAGGTCCCACTGAAACTTTGGACGAGTGAACCACACTGAGGTATTTTTACTGTGATCACTGACTGATTTCCAACAATCTGCCTTAAATCATACATTTTTAGAAACAGCATGAGGAGAACATGTGGTTTAATGTATGCATAGCCACGTTCCAACATTCTATGAACCCAATATCCTCAATTTTTCGCTGCAGGTCCCCACTGAAACTGTTCGAGTGAACCACACTGAGGTATTTTTACTACTGTGATACTGACTGATTTCCAACAATCTGCCTTAAATCATACATTTTTAGAAACAGCATGAGGAGAACATGTGTGTTTAATGTATGCATAGCCATGCTCCAACATTCTATGAACCCAATATCCTCAATTTTTCGCTGCAGGTCCCCACTGAAACTTTGGACGAGTGAACCACACTGAGGTATTTTTACTGTGATACTGACTGATTTCCAACAATCTGCCTTAAATCATACATTTTTAGAAACAGCATGAGGAGAACATGTGGTTTAATGTATGCATAGCCACGCTTCAACATTCTATGAACCCAATATCCTCAATTTTTCGCTGCAGGTTCCCACTGAAACTTTGACGAGTGAACCACACTGAGGTATTTTTTACTGTGATACTGACTGATTTCCAACAATCTGCCTTAAATCATACATTTTTAGAAACAGCATGAGGAGAACATGTGGTTTAATGTATGCATAGCCAATGTTCCAACATTCTATGAACCCAATATCCTCAATTTTTCGCTGCAGGTCCCCACTGAAACTTTGACACGAGTGAACCACACTGAGGTATTTTTACTGTGATACTGACTGATTTCCAACAATCTGCCTTAAATCATACATTTTTAGAAACAGCATGAGGAGAACATGTGGTTTAATGTATGCATAGCCATGCTCCAACATTCTATGAACCCAATATCCTCAATTTTTCGCTGCAGGTCCCCACTGAAACTTTGGACGAGTGAACCACACTGAGGTATTTTTACTGTGATACTGAGTGATTTCCAACAATCTGCCTTAAATCATACATTTTTAGAAACAGCATGAGGAGAACATGTGGTTTAATGTATGCATAGCCACGCTTCCAACATTCTATGAACCCAATATCCTCAATTTTTCGCTGCAGGTCCCCCCACTGAAACTTTGACGAAGTGAACCACACTGAGGTATTTTTTACTCTGTGATACTGACTGATTTCCAACAATCTGCCTTAAATCATACATTTTTAGAAACAGCATGAGGAGAACATGTGGTTTAATGTATGCATAGCCACGCTCCAACATTCTATGAACCCAATATCCTCAATTTTTCGCTGCAGGTCCCCACTGAAACTTTGGACGAGTGAACCACACTGAGGTATTTTTACTGTGATACTGACTGATTTCCAACAATCTGCCTTAAATCATACATTTTTAGAAACAGCATGAGGAGAACATGTGGTTTAATGTATGCATAGCCCACGCTCCAACATTCTATGAACCCAATATCCTCAATTTTCGCTGCAGGTCCCCACTGAAACTTTGACGAAGTGAACCACACTGAGGTATTTTTTACTGTGATACTGACTGATTTCCAACAATCTGCCTTAAATCATACATTTTTAGAAACAGCATGAGGAGAACATGTGGTTTAATGTATGCATAGCCAATGCTCCAACATTCTATGAACCCAATATCCTCAATTTTTCGCTGCAGGTCCCCACTGAAACTTTGACAAGTGAACCACACTGAGGTATTTTTTACTCTGATACTGACTGATTTCCAACAATCTGCCTTAAATCATACATTTTTAGAAACAGCATGAGGAGAACATGTGGTTTAATGTATGCATAGCCACGCTCCAACATTCTATGAACCCAATATCCTCAATTTTTCGCTGCAGGTCCCCACTGAAACTTTGGACGAGTGAACCACACTGAGGTATTTTTACTGTGATACTGACTGATTTCCAACAATCTGCCTTAAATCATACATTTTTAGAAACAGCATGAGGAGAACATGTGGTTTAATGTATGCATAGCCACGTTCCAACATTCTATGAACCCAATATCCTCAATTTTTCGGTGCAGGTCCCCACAGAAAACTTTGACAAGTGAACCACACTGAGGTATTTTTACTGTGATACTGACTGATTTCCACCAATCTGCATTAAATCATACATTTTAGAAACAGCATGAGGAGAACATGTGGTTTAATGTATGCATAGCCACGTTCCAACATTCTATGAACCCAATATCCTCAATTTTTCGCTGCAGGTCCCCACTGAAACTTTGGACGAGTGAACCACACTGAGGTATTTTTACTGTGATACTGACTGATTTCCAACAATCTGCCTTAAATCATACATTTTTAGAAACAGCATGAGGAGAACATGTGGTTTAATGTATGCATAGCCACGTTCCAACATTCTATGAACCCAATATCCTCAATTTTTCGCTGCAGGTCCCCACTGAAACTTTGGACGAGTGAACCACACTGAGGTATTTTTTACTGTAATAATGAATGATTTCCAACAAACTTACTTAAATCATACATTTTTAGAAACAGCATGAGGAGAACATGTGGTTTAATGTATGCATAGCCACGTTCCAACATTCTATGAACCCAATATCCTCAATTTTTCGCTGCAGGTCCCCACTGAAACTTTGACAAGTGAACCACACTGAGGTATTTTTACTGTGATACTGACTGATTTCCAACAATCTGCCTTAAATCATACATTTTAGAAACAGCATGAGGAGAACATGTGGTTTAATGTATGCATAGCCACGCTCCAACATTCTATGAACCCAATATCCTCAATTTTTCGTTGCAGGTCCCCACTGAAACTTTGGACGAGTGAACCACACTGAGGTATTTTATACTGTGATAGTGACTGATTTCCAACAATCTGCCTTAAATCATACATTTTTAGAAACAGCATGAGGAGAACATGTGGTTTAATGTATGCATAGCCACGTTCCAACATTCTATGAACCCAATATCCTCAATTTTTCGATGCAGGTACCCACTGAAACTTTGACGAGTGACCCACACTGAGGTATTTTTACTGTGATACTGACTGATTTCCAACAATCTGCCTTAAATCATACATTTTTAGAAACAGCATGAGGAGAACATGTGGTTTAATGTATGCATAGCCATGCTCCAACATTCTATGAACCCAATATCCTCAATTTTTCGCTGCAGGTTCCCACTGAAACTGTTCAGAAGTGAACCACACTGAGGTATTTTCTTCTGTCATACTGAATGATTTCCAACAATCTGCCTTAAATCATACATTTTTAGAAACAGCATGAGGAGAACATGTGGTTTAATGTATGCATAGCCATGTTCCAACATTCTATGAACCCAATATCCTCAATTTTTCGCTGCAGGTCCCACTGAAACTTTCACGAGTGAACCACACTGAGGTATTTTTACTGTGATACTGACTGATTTCCAACAATCTGCCTTAAATCATACATTTTAGAAACAGCATGAGGAGAACATGTGGTTTAATGTATGCATAGCCAAGTTCCAACATTCTATGAACCCAATATCCTCAATTTTTCGTTGCAGGTACCCACAGAAACTGTTCACGAGTGTACCACACTGAGGTATTTTGTACTGTGATACTGAGTGATTTCCAACAATCTGCCTTAAATCATACATTTTTAGAAACAGCATGAGGAGAACATGTGGTTTAATGTATGCATAGCCATGTTCCAACATTCTATGAACCCAATATCCTCAATTTTTCGTTGCAGGTCCCCACTGAAACTTTGGACGAGTGAACCACACTGAGGTATTTTGTACTGTGATACTGACTGATTTCCCAACAATCTGCCTTAAATCATACATTTTTAGAAACAGCATGAGGAGAACATGTGGTTTAATGTATGCATAGCCATGCTCCAACATTCTATGAACCCAATATCCTCAATTTTTCGCTGCAGGTCCCCACTGAAACTTTGACGAAGTGAACCACACTGAGGTATTTTTACTGTGATACTGACTGATTTCCAACAATCTGCCTTAAATCATACATTTTTAGAAACAGCATGAGGAGAACATGTGGTTTAATGTATGCATAGCAACGTTCCAACATGCTAAGAACCCAATATCCTCAATTTTTCGCTGCAGGTTCCCACTGAAACTGTTCACAAGTGAACCACACTGAGGTATTTTTACTGTGATACTGACTGATTTCCAACAATCTGCCTTAAATCATACATTTTAGAAACAGCATGAGGAGAACATGTGGTTTAATGTATGCATAGCCATGTTCAACATTCTATGAACCCAATATCCTCAATTTTTCGTTGCAGGTTCCCACTGAAACTGTTCACAAGTGAACCACACTGAGGTATTTTTTTACTGTGATACTGCCTGATTTCCAACAATCTGCCTTAAATCATACATTTTTAGAAACAGCATGAGGAGAACATGTGGTTTAATGTATGCATAGCCAATGCTCCAACATTCTATGAACCCAATATCCTCAATTTTTCGCTGCAGGTCCCCACTGAAACTTTCACAAGTGAACCACACTGAGGTATTTTTACTCTGATACTGACTGATTTCCAACAATCTGCCTTAAATCATACATTTTTAGAAACAGCATGAGGAGAACATGTGGTTTAATGTATGCAGAGCCATGTTCCAACATTCTATGAACCCAATATCCTCAATTTTTCGCTGCAGGGTCCCCACTGAAACTTTGACAAGTGAACCACACTGAGGTATTTTTACTGTGATACTGACTGATTTCCAACAATCTGCCTTAAATCATACATTTTAGAAACAGCATGAGGAGAACATGTGGTTTAATGTATGCATAGCCACGTTCCAACATTCTATGAACCCAATATCCTCAATTTTTCGTTGCAGGTTCCACACTGAAAATGTTCACAAGTGAACCACACTGAGGTATTTTCTACTGTGATACTGACTGATTTCCAACAATCTGCCTTAAATCATACATTTTAGAAACAGCATGAGGAGAACATGTGGTTTAATGTATGCATAGCCATGTTCCAACATTCTATGAACCCATATCCTCAATTTTTCGCTGCAGGTCCCCACTGAAACTGTTCACAAGTGAACCACACTGAGGTATTTTTACTCTGATCACTGACTGATTTCCAACAATCTGCCTTAAATCATACATTTTTAGAAACAGCATGAGGAGAACATGTGGTTTAATGTATGCATAGCCACGTTCCAACATTCTATGAACCCAATATCCTCAATTTTTCGCTGCAGGTCCCACTGAAACTGTTGGACAAGTGTACCACACTGAGGTATTTTTACTGTGATACTGACTGATTTCCAACAATCTGCCTTAAATCATACATTTTTTAGAAACAGCATGAGGAGAACATGTGGTTTAATGTATGCATAGCCATGTTCCCAACATTCTATGAACCCAATATCCTCAATTTTTCGCTGCAGGTCCCCACTGAAACTTTCAGAAGTGAACCACACTGAGGTATTTTGTACTGTGATACTGACTGATTTCCAACAATCTGCCTTAAATCATACATTTTAGAAACAGCATGAGGAGAACATGTGGTTTAATGTATGCATAGCCGTTCCAACATTCTATGAACCCAATATCCTCAATTTTTCGCTGCAGGTCCCCACTGAAACTTTGGACGAGTGAACCACACTGAGGTATTTTTTTACTCTGATCACTGACTGATTTCCAACAATCTGCCTTAAATCATACATTTTTAGAAACAGCATGAGGAGAACATGTGGTTTAATGTATGCATAGCCATGCTCCAACATTCTATGAACCCAATATCCTCAATTTTTCGTTGCAGGTTCCCCACTGAAACTGTTCCCAAGTGTACCACACTTCGGTATTTTGTACTGTAAGACTGACTGATTTCCAACAATCTGCCTTAAATCATACATTTTTAGAAACAGCATGAGGAGAACATGTGGTTTAATGTATGCATAGCCACGTTCCAACATTCTATGAACCCAATATCCTCATTTATTCGCTGCAGGACCCAACTGAAACTGTTCACGAAGTGAACCACACTGAGGTATTTTTACTGTGATACTGACTGATTTCCAACAATCTGCCTTAAATCATACATTTTTAGAAACAGCATGAGGGAGAACATGTGGTTTAATGTATGCATAGCCAATGCTCCAACATTCTATGAACCCAATATCCTCAATTTTTCGCTGCAGGTCCCCACTGAAACTGTTGGACGAGAGAACCCCACTGAGGTATATTTTACTCTGATACTGACTTATTTCCAACAATCTGCCTTAAATCATACATTTTTAGAAACAGCATGAGGAGAACATGTGGTTTAATGTATGCATAGCCACGTTCCAACATTCTATGAACCCAATATCCTCAATTTTTCGCTGCAGGTTCCCCACTGAAACTTTCACGAAGTGTACCACACTGAGGTATTTTATACTTTGTTACTGACTGATTTCCAACAATCTGCTTTAAATCATACATTTTTAGAAACAGCATGAGGAGAACATGTGGTTTAATGTATGCATAGCCATGTTCCAACATTCTATGAACCCAATATCCTCAATTTTTCGCTGCAGGTCCCCACTGAAACTTTCACGAGTGAACCACACTGAGGTATTTTTACTGTGATACTGACTGATTTCCAACAATCTGCCTTAAATCATACATTTTTAGAAACAGCATGAGGAGAACATGTGGTTTAATGTATGCATAGCCACGCTCCAACATTCTATGAACCCAATATCCTCAATTTTTCGCTGCAGGTCCCCACTGAAACTGTTCAGAAGTGTACCACACTGAGGTATTTTTTACTCTGATACTTACTTATTTCCAACAATCTGCCTTAAATCATACATTTTTAGAAACAGCATGAGGAGAACATGTGGTTTAATGTATGCATATCCATGTTCCAACATTCTATGAACACAGTATCCTAAATTTTTAGTTGCAGGTTCCCACAGAAAATGTTCAAAAGTGTAACACACTGAGGTATTTTTACTCTGATACTGACTGATTTCCAACAATCTGCCTTAAATCATACATTTTTAGAAACAGCATGAGGAGAACATGTGGTTTAATGTATGCATAGCCATGTTCCAACATTCTATGAACCCAATATCCTCAATTTTTCGGTGCAGGTACCCACAGAAACTTTTGACTATTGAACCACACTGAGGTATTTTTTACTGTGTCACTGACTGATTTCCAACAATCTGCCTTAAATCATACATTTTTAGAAACAGCATGAGGAGAACATGTGGTTTAATGTATGCATAGCCATGTTCCAACATACTATGAACCCAATATCCTCAATTTTCGCTGCAGGTCCCCACCCACTGAAACTTTGACAAGTGAACCACACTGAGGTATTTTTACTCTGATCACTGACTGATTTCCAACAATCTGCCTTAAATCATACATTTTTAGAAACAGCATGAGGAGAACATGTGGTTTAATGTATGCATAGCCATGCTCCAACATTCTATGAACCCAATATCCTCAATTTTTCGCTGCAGGTCCCCACTGAAACTTTCACGAGTGAACCACACTGAGGTATTTTTACTCTGATCACTGACTGATTTCCAACAATCTGCCTTAAATCATACATTTTTTAGAAACAGCATGAGGAGAACATGTGGTTTAATGTATGCATAGCCATGTTCCAACATTCTATGAACCCAATATCCTCAATTTTTCGCTGCAGGTCCCCACTGAAACTTTCACAAGTGAACCACACTGAGGTATTTTTACTCTGTCACTGAGTGATTTCCAACAATCTGCCTTAAATCATACATTTTTAGAAACAGCATGAGGAGAACATGTGGTTTAATGTATGCATAGCCACGCTCCAACATTCTATGAACCCAATATCCTCAATTTTTCGCTGCAGGTTCCCACTGAAAACTTTCACGAAGTGAACCACACTGAGGTATTTTGTACTTTAATTCTGTCTGATTTCCAACAATCTGCCTTAAATCATACATTTTTAGAAACAGCATGAGGAGAACATGTGGTTTAATGTATGCATAGCCAATGCTCCAACATTCTATGAACCCAATATCCTCAATTTTTCGCTGCAGGTCCCCACTGAAACTTTCACGAGTGTGACCACACTGAGGTATTTTTTACTCTGATACTGACTGATTTCCAACAATCTGCCTTAAATCATACATTTTTAGAAACAGCATGAGGAGAACATGTGGTTTAATGTATGCATAGCCCCGCACCAACATTCTATGAACCCAATATCCTCAATTTTTCGCAGGTCCCCACTGAAACTGTTCACAAGTGTACCACACTGAGGTATTTTTTACTGTGATACTGACTGATTTCCAACAATCTGCCTTAAATCATACATTTTTAGAAACAGCATGAGGAGAACATGTGGTTTAATGTATGCATAGCCATGTTCCAACATTCTATGAACCCAATATCCTCAATTTTTCGTTGCAGGTTCCCACAGAAACTGTGCAAGATTGAACCACACTGAGGAATTTTGTACTCAGTTACAGACGGATTTACAACAATCTGCCTTAAATCATACATTTTTAGAAACAGCATGTGGAGAACATGTGGTTTAATGTATGCATAGCCATGCTACAACATTCTATGAACCCAATATCCTCAATTTTTCGTTGCAGGTCCCCACTGAAACTTTGACGAGTGAACCACACTGAAGGTATTTTTACTCTGATCACTGACTGATTTCCAACAATCTGCATTAAATCATACATTTTTAGAAACAGCATGAGGAGAACATGTGGTTTAATGTATGCATAGCCATGTTCCAACATTCTATGAACCCAATATCCTCAATTTTTCGCTGCAGGTTCCCACTGAAACTGTTCACGAAGTGTACCACACTGAGGTATTTTGTACTGTAATACTGACTGATTTCCAACAATCTGCCTTAAATCATACATTTTTAGAAACAGCATGAGGAGAACATGTGGTTTAATGTATGCATAGCCACGTTCCAACATTCTATGAACCCAATATCCTCAATTTTTCGTTGCAGGTCCCCACTGAAACTTTGGACGAGTGAACCACACTGAGGTATTTTTTAATATGTCACTGAATGATTTCCAACAAACTGCCTTAAAAAAAACATTTTTATAAATAGAATGAGGAGACCATGTGGTTTAATGTATGCCTAGCCACGGTCCAACCGTCGCTGAACCCAATATCCTCAATTTTTCGCTGCAGGTCCCCACTGAAACTTTCAGAAGTGAACCACACTGAGGTATTTTTACTGTGATACTGAGTGATTTCCAACAATCTGCCTTAAATCATACATTTTTAGAAACAGCATGAGGAGAACATGTGGTTTAATGTATGCATAGCCACGTTCCAACATTCTATGAACCCAATATCCTCAATTTTTCATTGCAGGTTCCCACTCAAACTTTCACAAGTGAACCACACTGAGGTATTTTTACTCTGTCACTGACTGATTTCCAACAATCTGCCTTAAATCATACATTTTTAGAAACAGCATGAGGAGAACATGTGGTTTAATGTATGCATAGCCACGTTCCAACATTCTATGAACCCAATATCCTCAATTTTTCGTTGCAGGTCCCCACTGAAAATGTTCAGAAGTGTACCACACTGAGGTATTTTGTACTGTGATATTGACTGATTTCCAACAATCTGCCTTAAATCATACATTTTAGAAACAGCATGAGGAGAACATGTGGTTTAATGTATGCATAGCCATGTTCCAACATTCTATGAACACAGTATCCTCAATTTTTCGTTGTAGGTTACCACGAAAAATGTCACTAGTGTACCACACTTGAGGTATTTTTTACTCTGTCACTGACTGATTTCCAACAATCTGCCTTAAATCATACATTTTTAGAAACAGCATGAGGAGAACATGTGGTTTAATGTATGCATAGCCCACGTTCAACATTCTATGAACCCAATATCCTCAATTTTTCGTTGCAGGTTCCCACTGAAAATGTTGGAAAGTGTACCACACTGAGGTATTTTTACTCTGTCACTGACTGATTTCCAACAATCTGCCTTAAATCATACATTTTTAGAAACAGCATGAGGAGAACATGTGGTTTAATGTATGCATAGCCATGTTCCAACATTCTATGAACCCAGTATCCTCAATTTTTCGTTGCAGGTTCCCACCGAAAATGTTCACAAGTGTACCACACTGAGGTATTTTTTACTCTGTCACTGACTTATTTCCAACAATCTGCCTTAAATCATACATTTTAGAAACAGCATGAGGAGAACATGTGGTTTAATGTATGCATAGCCATGTTCCAACATTCTATGAACCCAGTATCCTCAATTTTTCGTTGCAGGTTACCACCGAAAATGTTCACAAGTGTACCACACTGAGGTATTTTTTACTCTGTCACTGACTGATTTCCAACAATCTGCCTTAAATCATACATTTTTAGAAACAGCATGAGGAGAACATGTGGTTTAATGTATGCATAGCCATGTTCCAACATTCTATGAACCCAATATCCTCAATTTTTCGTTGCAGTTCACCACTGAAAATGTTCAGAGTGTACCACACTGAGGTATTTTTACTCTGATACTGACTGATTTCCTACAATCTGACTTTAATCATACATTTTTAGATACATCATGAGGAGAACTTGTGTTTTATTGTATGCATAGCCACGTTCAACATTCTATGAACCCAATATCCTCAATTTTTCGCTGCAGGTTCCCACTGAAAATGTTCAGAAGTGTACCCACACTGAGGTATTTGTACTGTGATATTGACTGATTTCCAACAATCTGCCTTAAATCATACATTTTTAGAAACAGCATGAGGAGAACATGTGGTTTAATGTATGCATAGCCATGTTCCAACATTCTATGAACCCAATATCCTCAATTTTTCGTTGCAGGTCCCCTGAAAATGTTGGATGAGTGAACCACACTGAGGTATTTTTACTGTGATACTGACTGATTTCCAACAATCTGCCTTAAATCATAAATTTTTAGAAACAGCATGAGGAGAACATGTGGTTTAATGTATGCATAGCCATGTTCAACATTCTATGAACCCAATATCCTCAATTTTTGTTGCAGGTCCCACTGAAAATGTTCAGAAGTGTACCACCACACTGAGGTATTTTACTGTGATACTGACTGATTTCCAACAATCTGCCTTAAATCATACATTTTAAGAAACAGCATGAGGGAGAACATGTGGTTTAATGTATGCATAGCCATGTTCCAACATTCTATGAACCCAATATCCTCAATTTTTCGTGTCAGGTCCCACTGAAATGTTGAGAAGTGTACCACACTGAGGTATTTTTACTGTGGCACTGACTGATTTCCAACAATCTGCCTTAAATCATATTTTTAGAAACAGCATGAGGAGAACATGTGGTTTAATGTATGCATAGCCATGTTCCCAACATTCTATGAACCCAATATCCTCAATTTTTCGTTGCAGGTTCCACTGAAAATATTCACAAGTGAACCACACTGAGGTATTTTTTACTGTGGCACTGACTGATTTCCAACAATCTGCCTTAAATTATACATTTTTTAGAAACAGCATGAGGAGAACATGTGGTTTAATGTATGCATAGCCACGTTCAGACATTCTATGAACCCAATATCCTCAATTTTTCATTGCAGGTTCCCACCGAAAATGTTCACAAGTGTACCACACTGAGGTATTTTGTACTGTGATAGTGACTGATTTCCAACAATCTGCCTTAAATCATACATTTTCAGAAACAGCATGAGGAGAACATGTGGTTTAATGTATGCATAGCCATGTTCCAACATTCTATGAACCCAGTATCCTCAATTTTTCGTTGCAGGTTACCACCGAAAATATTCACAAGTGTACCACACTGAGGTATTTTTTACTCTGTCACTGACTGATTTCCAACAATCTGCCTTAAATCATACATTTTCAGAAACAGCATGAGGAGAACATGTGGTTTAATGTATGCATAGCCACGTTCCAACATTCTATGAACCCAATATCCTCAATTTTTCGTTGCAGGTCCCCACTGAAACTTTGGACGAGTGAACCACACTGAGGTATTTTTTACTCTGTCACTGACTGATTTCCAACAATCTGCCTTAAATCATACATTTTTAGAAACAGCATGAGGAGAACATGTGGTTTAATGTATGCATAGCCACGGTCCAACATTCTATGAACCCAATATCCTCAATTTTTCGTTGCAGGTTTCCACCGAAAATGTTCAGAAGTGTACCACACTGAGGTATTTTCTACTTTGATACTGAGTGATTTCCAACAATCTGCCTTAAATCATACATTTTCAGAAACAGCATGAGGAGAACATGTGGTTTAATGTATGCATAGCCATGTTCCAACATTCTATGAACCCAGTATCCTCAATTTTTCGTTGCAGGTTACCACCGAAAATATTCACAAGTGTACCACACTGAGGTATTTTTTACTCTGTCACTGACTGATTTCCAACAATCTCCCTTAAATCATACATTTTCAGAAACAGCATGAGGAGAACATGTGGTTTAATGTATGCATAGCCACGTTCCAACATTCTATGAACCCAATATCCTCAATTTTTCGTTGCAGGTCCCCACTGAAACTTTGGATGAGTGAACCACACTGAGGTATTTTTTACTCTGTCACTGACTGATTTCCAACAATCTGCCTTAAATCATACATTTTTAGAAACAGCATGAGGAGAACATGTGGTTTAATGTATGCATAGCCATGTTCCAACATTCTATGAACCCAGTATCCTCAATTTTTCGTTGCAGGTTCCCACCGAAAATATTCACAAGTGTACCACACTGAGGTATTTTTTACTCTGTCACTGACTGATTTCCAACAATCTCCCTTAAATCATACATTTTCAGAAACAGCATGAGGAGAACATGTGGTTTAATGTATGCATAGCCATGTTCCAACATTCTATGAACCCAGTATCCTCAATTTTTCGTTGCAGGTTACCACCGAAAATATTCACAAGTGTACCACACTGAGGTATTTTTTACTCTGTCACTGACTGATTTCCAACAATCTCCCTTAAATCATACATTTTCAGAAACAGCATGAGGAGAACATGTGGTTTAATGTATGCATAGCCACGTTCCAACATTGTATGAACCCAATATCCTCAATTTTTCGTTGCAGGTCCCCACTGAAACTTTGGACGAGTGAACCACACTGAGGTATTTTTTACTCTGTCACTGACTGATTTCCAACAATCTGCCTTAAATCATACATTTTTAGAAACAGCATGAGGAGAACATGTGGTTTAATGTATGCATAGCCACGTTCCAACATTCTATGAACCCAAAATCCTCAATTTTTCGTTGCAGGTTCCCACCGAAAATGTTCAGAAGTGTACCACACTGAGGTATTTTGTACTGTGATACTGAGTGATTTCCAACAATCTGCCTTAAATCATATATTTTCAGAAACAGCATGAGGAGAACATGTGGTTTAATGTATGCATAGCCACGTTCCAACATTCTATGAACCCAATATCCTCAATTTTTCGTTGCAGGTCCCCACTGAAACTTTGGACGAGTGAACCACACTGAGGTTTTTTTTACTCTGTCACTGACTGATTTCCAACAATCTGCCTTAAATCATACATTTTTAGAAACAGCATGAGGAGAACATGTGGTTTAATGTATGCATAGCCACGTTCCAACATTCTATGAACCCAATATCCTCAATTTTTCGTTGCAGGTTCCCACCGAAAATGTTCAGAAGTGTACCACACTGAGGTATTTTCTACTGTGATACTGAGTGATTTCCAACAATCTGCCTTAAATCATACATTTTCAGAAACAGCATGAGGAGAACATGTGGTTTAATGTATGCATAGCCATGTTCCAACATTCTATGAACCCAATATCCTCAATTTTTCGTGTCAGGTCCCCACTGAAATTTTGGACGAGTGAACCACACTGAGGTATTTTTTACTGTGGCACTGACTGATTTCCAACAATCTGCCTTAAATCATACATTTTTAGAAACAGCATGAGGAGAACATGTGGTTTAATGTATGCATAGCCACGTTCCAACATTCTATGAACCCAATATCCTCAATTTTTCGTTGCAGGTCCCCACTGAAACTTTGGACGAGTGAACCACACTGAGGTATTTTTTACTGTGGCACTGACTGATTTCCAACAATCTGCCTTAAATCATACATTTTTAGAAACAGCATGAGGAGAACATGTGTTTTAATGTATGCATAGCCACGTTCCAACATTCTATGAACCCAATATCCTCAATTTTTCGTTGCAGGTTCCCACCGAAAATGTTCACAAGTGTACCACACTGAGGTATTTTGTACTGTAATACTGACTGATTTCCAACAATCTGCCTTAAATCATACATTTTCAGAAACAGCATGAGGAGAACATGTGGTTTAATGTATGCATAGCCATGTTCCAACATTCTATGAACCCAATATCCTTAATTTTTCGTTGCAGGTCCCCACTGAAATTTTGGACGAGTGAACCACACTGAGGAATTTTTTACTGTGGCACTGACTGATTTCCAACAATCTGCCTTAAATCATACATTTTTAGAAACAGCATGAGGAGAACATGTGGTTTAATGTATGCATAGCCACGTTCCAACATTCTATGAACCCAATATCCTCAATTTTTCATTGAAGGACCCCACCGAAACTGTTCACAAGTGCACCACATTGAGATATTTTTTACTGTGACACTTACTGATTTCCAACAATCTGCCTTAAATCATACATTTTTAGAAACAGCATGAGGAGAACATGTGGTTTAATGTTTGCATAGCCACGTTCCAACATTCTATGAACCCAATATCCTCAATTTTTCGTTGCAGGACCCCACCGAAACTCTGGACGAGTGAACCACACTGAGGTATTTTTTACTGTGACACTGACTGATTTCAAACAATCTGCCTCAAATCATGAATTTTAGGAAACAGCATGAGGAGAACATGTGGTTTAATGTATGCATAGCTACGTTTCAACATTCTATGAACCCAATATTCAGAAGTTTTTGTTGCAGGACCCCATCGAAACTGTTGACAAGTGCACCACACTGAGGTATTTTTTACTGTGAGACTGACTGATTTCCAACAATCTGCCTTAAATCATACATTTTTGGAAACATCATGAGGAGAACATGTGGTTTCATGTATTCATAGGTACATTCCAACTTTCCATGAGCCCAATATCCTGAATTTTTCGTTGCAGGGCCCCACCGAATCTGTTGACAAGTTCACCACACTGAGGTATTTTTTTACTGTGAGACTGATTGATGTCCAACAATCTACCTTAAATCATACATTTTTAGAAACAGCATGTGGAAAACGTGGTTTAATGTATAGATTGCTATGTTCCCACATTCTGTGAACCCAATATCCTGAATTTATCGTTGCAGGACCACACTGAAACTGTTGACAAGTTATCCAGACTGACATATTTTTTACTGTGACACTGAGTGATTTCCAACAATCTGCCTTAAATCATAAATTTTTAGAAACAGCATGAGGAGAACATGTGGTTTAATGTATAGATTGCTACGTTC
This sequence comes from Tenualosa thibaudeaui, assembly GCA_027481765.1. NCBI lineage: Eukaryota > Metazoa > Chordata > Actinopteri > Clupeiformes > Clupeidae > Tenualosa > Tenualosa thibaudeaui. The sequence continues at coordinate 3,904,649 of JAIFZK010000186.1, read as the reverse complement.
CCACATTCTGTGAACCCAATATCCTGAATTTTTCATTGCAGGACTCCACCAAAACTGATGACGAGCGAACCAGACTGAGGTATTTTTTGCTGTGACTTTGACTAATTTCCTACAATCTGACTTAAATCATACATTTTTAGAAACAGCATGAGGAGAACATGTGGTTTAACATATGCATAGCCACGTTCCAAGTTTTTATTTGCCTAAAATACCCCAAATTTGTTGTTGTAGGATCACCCCAAAAATGGTCATTTTCCAACCAGAGTGAGGGATTTGCCTTTTTTTCTTTTGCTATGACTTCGATTGATTTCAAACAGTCTGCCTTAAATCATAAATTTTTTCCAAAGTGCCTGATGAGTATATGTGATTTACAGTATGCAGTGTGCCCAATATCCTGAATTTTTTATTGTAGGGCTGCCACAAAAATAGTCTAAAAACTGTCTAAAAAGAGTGAAATATTTTATGCTGTGACTTTAAGTGATTTCAAGCAATCTGCCTTAAATAATATGTCTTTGGAAAGTGCCTGAAGAGTACCTGTGGTTTATGGTATACATAGCCACATTTCAATTTTCCAAGTGCCAAAAATATTTGTCATTGCAGCACCTTCCCAAAAATGGTCATGTGCAACCCAGAGTGAGCTTTTTTTTTTTTTTTTGCTGTGACTGAATTCAAACAGTCTGCCTTAAATCATACGTTTCTGTAAAGTGCCTGAAAAGTACATGTGATTTTATGCATGCGTAGCCCGGTTCCAACTTTACATGTGCCCAATATCCCGAATTTGTCATAGTAGGACCCCCCCCCCCAAAAATGGTCATGTGCCAACCCGATTGAGGTATTTTTTGCTGTGACTTTGAGTGATGTCAAAGAATCTGCCTTAAATAATATGTTTTTGTAAAACGCCTGAAGAGTACATGTGATTTAAGGTAAACATAGCCACATTCCTACTTTCCTTGTTCCCAATATCCTGAATTTTGTGTTGTGTTTCTTCACTTTGACCTTTGTAGTTCTCGCACTGAGACCACTGAAATGATACCAAACACGAACACATTTACATTTAATGTATGTGACATACATTTCAAATCCAACATTTAAAATGAAGTGTCTTTCCTCCAGTAGGGCCTGGGCTCGCAGAAGTTTGTCACAGGGGGACAAAGGGAACCAGCAAATAGTTAGACTAGGGTCATAAATGTTGCAAGGCCTAAATGTGGGGGTTTGGACTTAATTCATTTTACCAAAAGTTATATTCAATACATTCAGGCTCTTTCCTGTCTATCGGAAGGTTTTGTTATTCAAGGTGAGCAGACTTGAATGGGGGTGGAGGTGCCAATGCACAATTGGAGCACCAAATAGAATATCTAGAGTAGCCTTACATCACGTATGAATTGACTACCTTATGGGACAATATTTTTGAACTATTATGATGCCTAGCTGAAACCATGGACAATTGGAAGTCTATCATGGTTACCTCTGTTTGTACTTTTCTTGCATGATCCCTGGCAGTTGGGTTAGCCACTTGAGTCGTGGATCTGCCCAAGGTTTCTTCCTAGATTAACTAAACATTAGGGAGTTTTTCCTTGCCCCCGTTGCTTTTTGGTGCTCTTTGCTGTAAAATGCCTTGTGACAATACTATTGTAAAAGGCACTGTATAAATATAATATAATTGAGTTGAATTGAATTGATACTTAAATATGTCTGACATGTTTGCAGAAGCAGCCCCCAGTTGACCTAAGACTTTAGTTTTCCTGGATTGGTTCAGTCAGGACAGCTGGAGAGTAAATCAACTGTCTCCTGAAGGCCACCCTACTTATATAATAATGCCATTTTCTCCTCTCCCCAGCAAACCTTCACTCCCACTTCCTCAAACCTCACAATGTTGTACATTATGGGGGACAGTCCTCAGTTAGTGAGTTTTGGAGTGAAGGTGAGTCTGTCATATCAATCATTTTTGCACTAAAATATGAGGCACTTTAGTCTGCACTCTAGCAGTGATGTGAAAAATAATAACTGGAAACCAAATTAAAAATATTGATCACTTCACATTTTCAGACCAAATAAACACTGAGGGCTTTTTATTCTCTACCACATTAACCTTCTGCCCATCAAAGTAAACACACGTACTGTCAATAATTTGTGCTGGCAGTTGCCTTACTTAGTTCAACCTCTGGTTTACCCTTTCTCTCATATCATCTTTCCAGTTATTTGGCAGCCAAAGTTGCTTGTTTACAGCTTGTCTTTATTGTTAAAATGCATGGAACAACAACAAAGAAAACAGTAGCTTGTTTATGATCATAATTTTATTTGTTGAAAGTATGTTGTGATTTAGTGTTATACTTGCCCTAAAATATGCCTTATACCATGAAATATTTGCATATTTGTTTAACTATATATCCATTGTAAGCAGACAGACTCACTTGTACTAGATGTAGTGGAAGACAACAGCCATAAGGTTTCATTAACAGGAATACATTTATGAAAAAGGTCCTCTACCAAGGTCTTGATTAATCACTACATTCATCAGCTGCAGATGGGAGAGCATGGATGAGGCCACTGGTGAGTCAGTCCAGTGCCAGTTCAAATTGAGGTCCTGTGACATGACTAGCAACTGTAATATACACTTCTCATTAATCCTAATGACCAACTTGAGGGGGCGGTCACAGAAGTACTTTTTATGTTTAGTCGTTGGTAGTGATGATTAAGCAAGATGTACTAAGTCTTGGATTTTGTTTCCAAGTACTGTATATTGCTGTTAAAAATATGACATTTATTTTGTCTTATTTGGCTGCTTAATATGTATAGAGCTAATGCATACACTCAAATACCAACCGGTAAAATTATCCAGTTTGAGCTTATGGAGGTCATTTAAAGGACATTAGACCCAAAGTTAAAATTCAAAGTACATGAAAGAGACAATCCAAAATGTAATATGTTTAACATGTGTAACATGTTTAACATGTGTAACAGGTCAATAGTGTCAGTTAATTGGGCCACAAGCCATTCAGCTGAATGAATGCTAGAGGTGGGATGTAAAAACAATAAAATTGTATTCAATTCAATTGAATATGTGTGTGTGTGTGTGTGTGCAGGCAGGCAAACAAAGAACCTGACAGGAAATTAACACTGAAATCAATCTCTTTATCAGAGGTGACTTAGCCAAATATTTGTGACAGGTCACTTGTGTCAGTTAACTGCGCAACAAGCCATTCAGCTGAATGAATGATAGAGGTGGAATGTAAAAACAATAGAATTTTATTAAATTCAATTCAATTATATTTATACAGCACCTAATACAATAGTATTGTCTCATGGCGCTTTACAGCAAGGGGCACCCAAGAGCAACAGGGCCAAGGAAAAACTGCCTTGTTGTAGTTAGTCTATGAAGAAACCTTGGGCAGATCCACAGCTCAAGGGGCCACCCCAACTGCCAGGGGTCATGCAGGAAAAGTACAATCAGTAGTTACCATGATAGACTACATTTTGTCCATGATTTTAGCTGAGCATCATAATATTGGCCCACAACATTATATGGTAGTAAAGCCATGGTGGTTGTCAAAAGTTATGGCTTGACAGTGTAGTAGCAACCAGACATAGTGTTAAAGTCAAGGTGTGAGATCAATCATGGGGGATATTGGGAGGGTCCATTTTGACAGAGCCATTGTGAGGAGTGGTCAGTCACAGGGCCTCTGGGAAGGTGATGAGATTCTGAGTGGAGTGTTATTCCAGATCTGATGCACTTCACTGACGTGGGGGTCTAGGAAAGACAGCACACTGCACACAACAGAGCAGCCGAGAACAGAACTGCATCAGATCTGGAATAACACTTCACTCAGAATTCACTGCAGTAACATCAACACACTTAAGGGATATACGTTCAGAATCAGGACTTCTTAACGAACTTAGACAGAACCCATGTTGGGTGGGCCCAGCCCTTCACAGTAATACATGCACACAGAAACAAAAAAGAAGAAAGCAAACCAGTATAAGGGAGATGTTTATCATAAATCCCATACCCATATAAAGGTTAATAGTCTCATACTCTCATGCATATTTCCCATCATAGAACAATTAAAGGAACAATGGACATTTATATCCCTTCTTTGGACTTTATCAGTTATACATGATATGACTGTTGAGATGAGATTTTGAAAGACTAATTTATGGAAATATTCATAAGAAATGACTAAACGGTTTCAAAAACATAGCTGGTAATATTTTGTCTTTTTTGTGAACATATTTTACTGCTAAAAATTATGTGCATCATGCACAGGACTCAGAAGTGTGCTCTTGTCACCTTCACTAACTCAAAGAAGCAAATGTTGATAAATCAAATAACTTTTATTTATTGTATTTCATTAGTTTTTATGAGTGTTGTTTATAAATGACGAAAACCCACTAAGGGTTAAAACCTTAGTTCACAATATAGAGGTTTCAGGTGTGTTTGCTGTACTGTCTGCTATCTAATCACATAAAGCCCACCATAAATAAGTGGTGGTGCTGGGTGATTCAGAAATGCACTTGAATGGAAAGCTGGGGATACGGTCGGCAGATATTTTTACATCTGCTCACAGATTTTGTCTAGGTTCAGCATACACAAAAAAAAGAAGAGTTCACACACTTGCACACACAGACATACAGCATTGTGATGTTCAATATGACCACTGCATCATAGCAGAGGTATGTTTGTGTAATATTCAATTCAATTCAATTCAGTTTTAATTATACAGCGCCTTTCAAAATAGTAGTCTCATGGTGCTTTACAGCAAGGAGCTCCCAAGAGCAACAGGGGAAGGAAAAACTCCCTTATGTTTAGTTCTAGGAAGAAACTTTGGGCAGATCCATGACTCAAGGGGCTAACCCAATAGCCAGGGGCATGCAGGAAAACTACAGTCATTAGTAGCCATGACAGACTAGAAGTTGTCCATCATAATAGTTCCAAAATATTATCCCATAACATTATATGGTAGCCAATCCATAGGTGGTCATCAAGAATTATGGCTGGACAGTATGTGTGAGTGAGATGGGTCATGGGGGTAACAATAAGGGTCGATTTGACAATGCCATGGTGAGAGGGGTCAGTCACAAAACCTCAGGGAAGGGGAGTCGGTTATGGCAAGGGCATCTAGAAAGGGCCTCTAGAATGGAGAGTCGGTCCTGGTATGGGCCTCCTGTAGTGTTGGTATCAGTCCACTCAAACCAGTATCAGTGACACTCAGCAGAGATGATTGTGGTACAGATGGACAGAGGAAGCAAATGAGTTAGGTCCGGCTCACACATCACTGATCATATGTGTCATTTGTGCATACATATGTGTATATTAATATATAAGTAAAGAGAGAGAGAGTTGTATGGCATGACACATGAAAGGTTTGTGGCAGCACTAGGTATGTCAGTACAGATTCAGACATTCAGACATTTAGCAACTTGTAAATAGTTTAAAATAATTTCACTTCAATTATGAATTATCTTTATGTAAATATAAGTGTCTATCATTTTGGGTTAGTATGCTTACAAATGTGTATGTCCTTGTGTCAAAATTCTGATGTGTCCAGGTCTGGAGAATATGCCCTAGAAAAGGATGTTTCAAGCAAGTCTTTGATGAAAGGACGTGAATGATTTAAAAAAAGCTCAAAACCTGAATCACGAGTCCTAAATTAATAATGAGTGCTCAGATAGTACAGAGTGTTGTTTATTTAACTTCAGTGAATGAGTGTCATTCAAGACCCACCTGGATTACAGTGCAACAGACACCAGACACTGAACCCCTTTGGTGAATTGAGATGCTCTTGTATACAGCCATAACGTAAACATAACCATATTTCAGAATGTAATTTTTTCCAAGTGGACTTTAATCACATACAAAGGCAGTTTCAGTTAGCATGGCCTATGCAGAAGTTCACTTCACAATGGTTAGTTTGTTAGTAGCACTCCTCTCCTAATTATAGATTCATTAAAGGCAACTATAATTAGATTGGATGTTATGCTCTTTAGTTAGATGCATGTCCTTAATTCTGTCCATCTAATTACATCTTCAGGATCTTACAAAACTGCTTTCTTGGCCAGAGATGAAGGGCTTCCACAGTTAACTCTGAGTGCTCAGGAACTGTCTCATGAAAGCCTTGCCTCATGCATGCCTCACTTTATATTATGCCTGAAAATCAGAGTAGCACTAATTTCCTCGGAAAAGAGTTGTATGAAGTAAACAAAGTGATGTCAAAAATATATTTATTCAAATTTTATGGAGAATGATATGTTAAGTGTTGATACATCAATGTTTATGCAGCTACAGTACATTGTACAGTACATACAGTACCATTCTCCACTGGTAAGCACTGCATGCATAACTCTGCAATGCTTCAATGCAGTGCATTTTCTCTCAACAATTACTGATTTACACAGCACACCAAAGCAACTTATGTGGAGCTGGTAAATAGATAGCCAATTACCTAAAAAGTGCAGTAACATTCTACTTCACAATGATAAAAGTCTTTTGTGGTATTCTTTCTAATGCTGTGCTCATAAGGCTTGTTGTTCAATAGAACTACTAAGTGAGAAAAAAATAAGGGTTCCAAATTATTTGAACATAATGATAAATGTCTTTGGCAATAAGAAAAAATACACCAATACATGATGTCATCTGGCCTTTGTCAGGCCTGGAACCCAGCACACAAAGTGCTCCAGTTACATAGTCAGACGCGACATCTCACCCTTAGTATCTATGCACCAAACTTGAGAGACACCGATATTGGCACATCTTGGCTGGCTCGTTTGCATTGGTAGCAGTCAGTCAGTATCATGGTCAATTCTCTGATTCTCTGGTTCCAGTGACAGCTACCACTGCCGATGGCGCTCTTGCCTATTTAGTGTGTTAAAGTGGTTGAAAAGGAGCTGATAAAATTTGGTTGAGAAGCACATACCACCAAAGACACAAATTGATGGGCCCAACACTATCAGATATCGACTATCGGCTTTTATTTAGACTGGGGACCCCACGTTGTCTTGATAGGAGATGAACATGTGTCCTCACTGGCGTGTCAGCTGAAGCAGGAGCTGTGGTCCAGCGCAAAGCTGCTTTGACTGTCCCGGTCCACAATCCCAATTCCCTGACCTGCCATCATTGGGTTAAGGGAAGGGGAACACTTCCTGGTTAGTGGTGAGGACACCAGTGAAGGGTGAAAGTGAGCTTGTTAACCAAGTAGGAAAATGTCTGTCCCTATTGTTGTACTATGTGGTTTGGGCCAGTTTCTCACCATTGCTTGGTTCTGTGTTTATAGCTTGGTTGGTTTCCACCTTAGTGTTGATGCTCAACATGACCGGCTTAATACATGATGAAACCAGAATGCCTCCGATACAGGTAGGCTACTTCACATGGGTTTACTAGACAGTAGTAAAGTTAGTTTAAAGGACAAGTTAGTCTTTTTTTAGACTTAAAGCCTTGTTTTCTGATCAATTAGGATGATATACAATGGTTAAGATAAAAATTTTGACAAATGCCACTGTTGCTTTTTTCCCCCAAAACGCATTAAACTTTCGTTTGTAAAGACATTAAACTTACCAAGTGATCAGTAATGTTTACTGATACGCTGACACATAAATCACATAAATGTGACTTTCATTATTACTTGTATTGTTTCAAACTCTTAAGTGGAAGGATAAGGGTGTGAGGAGCTTGAAAAAATAGGTACATAATTGTGAAAAAACAGTTTGCAGGGAATTTGTGTCAGCATATCAGTGAACATTATTGACCACTCAGTGAGTTTCAAGTCTTTACAAACAAAAGTTTGCATGTTTTAGAAACGATTGCAGCTGTACATCTATGCAGCCATTCTGTTGGTGGGGGGATGCTACAGCAACAACAAAATTCTCGGAACAGAGCCATTTGTCAAAATTTCAGTCTGAACCATTGTATTTCATCATCAACGATCACAAAACAAGGCTTTAAATGTAGAATGTTCATTTGACATTCAAAATGACCGAAAATGGCAGCACTTTTAAGTCCCATTTTATTATCCTTAAAATCCAGATGCACCATTAACAAATTCTAATTTGTTTGCGGGTCTGTCTGTCCACAAGTTAAGCTCATTGTCTACATATGTCCCACCAATCACATTAGTGATATAGGTGGGCTCAGAGCTTCATAGAAGGTCTCTAGGTAACCTTTTCACAGTGATGATTGCCACTGATGTAGAGAAGACATCTTGGTTGGTACACTTTGCAGTAATGTTTACCCAGAATAAAAGCATACAAAATACAAATTAATCCTAAAAATTTAAAAATTACCTTGTGTGCACGAAAGTGTGCATTAAGCCATTAAGGAAAATACTAGTTCTGCCAGTAGATTGTTTGACACATATGACCATCAAAATTTAAGGGTCATAGGATTTGCCAGATTTGCAAGAATCACCCGGTTGTTTGAGTTGACTTTAGCATAGCATAACATAACACCTCAAGTCTTTCAAGGGTCAACCCTGGAGCAATTAGTGGGCCTACATTGTTTTTTTTTTCTTATAATCCTCAGAACAACCACTTTTAATATTAGTGTGAATCAAAAAATGTCTTAAAACATAGGCAGCTCTCCTAATTTCAACTCCTCAGTAGTATTACAGTGGTCAAAAATGTGAAATAGTGCCACAGCTAATCGCAGTGAAACAGAAAATGAAACATTTTCCACTACCATAGATATCTTTCCCCATTGTTTTCAATGGAAATCTAGCTCAAACCCATGCGGCCCGTGGATTTTTGGAGTTTGAATGGACTCTTTGAATGGACAGTGTGCTGCCATGTGTAATTGGTTATATGTTGACCATGACTGACACAAGCAGCGACCTATCACGTACTGCCTTCATTGACCTAACCAAGGGAAAAATCAGAATAACTTTATAGTGGAAGACAAACAAGAAACACTACAATATTGTCTTTAGATGTTGTCAAGTGTATTTTGGAAAAGCATTTGTGTATCTGCATATGTCCAAACTTCATTTTACTTTTATGAGCTGGAAAGTTAATGTTAGCTTATTAACAGTGGCAAGATGAGCATTGTAGTCATTCAGCTAGCTAGTCGTTTCTTGAATGGATCTGGAGATTGACGTTTGTGGAAAGGAAATTATGAAGTGATGACCATCACAGAGAACTTTCTTTTATTGGGAGAAAATAAAGGAGAAAGCACTGAGGTGACCAGCATTGAGGTGACCAATATCAAAATGCCACTGGCAAGCAGTAAAGGCCATGATGAGCAAAATATGTCATGTTCATTGTTTGCTTTTTGGCAAAGTGGACTGGCTAAGTTAGGCTAAGCTAAGTTCATAGTAAGATGGTTGTGATGCAGTGAGCGAACCACAACACGGTTGAGGCTTGTGAATGACATGGTTTTATTTGTCAGAGGCTCATTTTGGTAGAGGATTGAGACATAATGATTGACTGCTTTTGTCTTACCATATATCTAATGTAAAAAAGTGTTGATTAAATCTGGAGAAGAGGCTAACCAACCTATATTACATTGAAGCCCATTCTTCCTCAACTGAATTGATATGTCCCTGGCTTAATGTAGGAATATTTTATCTGATTCTTTGGTGTTGAGTGTGACTTATAACCTACACTACATTACCAAAAGTATTCGCTCACCCAAATGATCAGAATCAGGTGTCCTAATCACTTGGCCTGGCCACAGGTGTATAAAATCAAGCACTTAGGCATGCAGACTGTTTTTACATTTGTGAAAGAATGGGCGGTTTTTAGGAGCTCAGTCATAGGATGTCACCTGTGCAACAAATCCAGTCGTGAAATTTCCTCGCTCCTAAATATTCCACAGTCAACTGCCAGCTCTATCATAACGAAATGGAAGAGTTTGGGAACAACAGCAACTCAGCCACAAAGTGGTAGGCCACGTAAACTGACGGAGAGGGGTCAGTGGATGCTGAAGCGCATAGTGCAAAGAGGTCGCTGACTTTCTTCACAGTCAATTGCTACAGTTCCAAACTTCATGTGACCTTCAGATTAGCCCAAGTACAGTACGCAGAGAGCTTCATGGAATGGGTTTCCATGGCCGAGCAGCTGCATCCAAGCCACACATCACCAAGTGCAATGCAAAGCGTCGGATGGAGTGGTGTAAAGCACGCCGACTCTGGACTCTAGAACAGTGAAGACGCGTTCTCTGGAGTGATGAATCACGCTTTCTCATCTGGCAATCTGATGGACGAGTCTGGGTTTGGAGGTTGCCAGGGGAATGACCAACATCAGTGTGTGACCACACCAATGCGCTTTTGGAAGAATGGTCAAAAATTCCTATAAACACACTCCTCAACCTTGTGGACAGCCTTCCCAGAAGAGTTGAAGCTGTAATAGCTACAAAAGGTGGACTGACATCATATTGAACCCTATGGGTTAGGAATGGGATGGCTCTTAAGTTCATATGTGACTCAAGGCAGGTGAGCGAATACTTTTGGTAATATAATGTATATCTTTACATTATTTTCTTATTGCTTCCAGCAAATTTATTGCTCATAATAGGTAGGTATTTTTTCCACACATAATTAGTTGCTAATGTCAGGTTGGTCAAAATGCAATGCAGAAACAAGCATTGCACCAGTTGCCATATGCAGATTTCTATTTCTAGTGGCTTGCACTGTATTATCCTGTATGATCTCCCACAGTCTCTTGACAGCATGACACCATTTTGACATCATATTGACAATCATTTTCATTCAGATGGCAACAGTTTCATTGGCATTTAGAAAATGGGCTTGCTTTTGCAAGCTATCCACTGTGTTTTGCATTTTGTGGGGTAATTGTTTTGAGAAATGCACATTGTTGCTAACCTTCAAAGGTGTAGTGAGGATTTTTTAAGAAAGTCACACGCACCTCCAAAACCTATGTTGATAGTATCACTTCATTTGATCATGGTCATCCCATAATGTTGGATTGCATTTGTTTACATTGTGTTGGCAGTAGAGGGTTTATTGCAGATATTTGCTGGAAATATGCACTTATAATGTTATAAATGAATGCTTAATGTTAAAAAGTGAGATACATAAATTATCTGTTCCAAGAAGTGGGGGGACTCTGTACTTCCGTGTCCAGTGCCCACTACACCCCTGCTAACCTTGACATAATAGGAAGTCAAGATCTGGATATTAAATAGTGTTTTTAGTTCTTTGATACCAGGTCTATGTTACATAGCCTATCAAAATTCAGCAACATGCAAACAAGAAAATTTCGCCAATTTTTTTTTTGCCCAGCAGCCACCGCTGAATGTAAGTCATGACCTATTCCCGTATGATATTTATCAAAGCTTGATAGGACAGGCTGTATGGATTATATCCATTATTTCCATTAAAGGTGCAGTCAGCGATGCTGGTGGAAATCGCGTTATGTTTGTGTTCATGTTCCTTATATTCCTTAGCAGACATTTTTGATCAACAACACCTCCATTGACTAACAACGCCTCCAGCCCGAGGACTAAACTAAACATGCCAGAGAGGTAGCTAACCCTTGCATTCAGTCCTGGAGAAGCTCTGTGTTATTGTTTGGGGGGGGAGGCTACCCCCCTCAATTTTCGAAGACAGGGTAGACCAGATGTTTTTATGTTGAGCCAGGTGAATGGCGAGCTACCAGATCATGATGAGATGAAAATTAAACTGAAAGTTTTTCACATTTTCCATCCTTTTTCCTGCCAACAGCGATCGGTGACCTGGAACAACAAGGATATGGATTATTTCACACTGGATTTCTTCCTTAATACTAATATCCTCAGTTAAATATTTTGTGTTTTCAGTCTACCCAGGTAAAAAGTAGGATTCTTGAATGTATTAGAAATATGAATGTAGTAAGTCTAAAGTAAGCACACTCATACTTTTTGTGCTCGTCAGAAAGTATGTTTACTATGTACTTTTTCAAAGTGTACTGAAAAATATATGTAGTTAAGTAGAACTTAAATTAAATATACTGATTGCGCCAAACTCAAATTAGGCTATCAAGCTGCTTGTAAAAAGTGTGCTTTCTTAAAAGTGAGTTTGAAATGTGCTTCAAATAAGTGTGTGAATTTGGAAACTTTAATAATGGTATATTTGTGTACTTATTGGAAGTACACAAGTATTGGAATACATATTGTTATTATGCTTCCTTGAAATGCACTGTGATTACACTTTATTGGAAATGTGATCAATTGCTAACCAATCATTTAACTCAGTAAACTACCTATCAGGTAGGCTGCCCCAGCATACAGTAGCCTATTTTCCTCTTTTTTTGTTTGATGGCTTTTAGGCACTTACAAAGGGAGGCAAAAACTTTCTTCTTCACGCATATCAGTGCCCATTTACAGAGAGCTGGCTCACTCCCTAGTAACTCCATTGTACCTGCAATGTATTGCAGTTCCGTTAGGGGTGCTCGCGACAATGGGGGCCTATGCCTACACAGGCATACACAGCTACACAGCTAAATTTATAGTTTTCAACATGTTATTGACAAAAATATCACAGATTGCATTTCATTTTTTGCCGACATGGATATGGGTCAAAAGTGAAATATACCCATGTCCTTTACGTTTCTCATTCTGTGAGCAGTTCTTGCCCCTGACTCACTAGCATTCTGCTACTTGGTCAGTGAATGACTTATTGTACTTACTTTATAATTATGGACAATGAAGACAATAAGGGTACCTGAAATCTGTAAAGTAATCAAAGATTAGGGAATTTCGGACCATATGTTGGGTTGGGTGGCTAACGTTTATGTTAGCAAGGCTAACATTCTTGCATTAGGTTTCTGTATGTATACTCTTAGACAACATTTTAATGACTGTTACACACATATGTTCACTTCCAGAATGTATGATGGAATGTTTAGAGTTGGAATCAAGTGCTATTGCTAGGTGAATGTTCACCATCTAGGTATCTCTTTGGTGCTCTCAAAGTTAGCTTGCCGTGCTATTAAACCCAATAGGAAACCCACAAGAATGCTAGCTCATGTATGCTAAGCTAAACGATAAACACAAACAGAATCCCAGGAACAGTGGTGGTTGTAACAATCAGAGAATTTCTCTGTGGAAACTAAATGGAGTTGCGTATAATCCACAGTTTGAGGGAATAACATGCATGTAATGTGCACAAGGTTTCACCCCCATCCTGAATGGCCTGACTGATCAGACACAAAGTGACTAACTCAGGCTGACTGCCATAAAGTGGTTTGCTCTGTCATGTGACATACAAACTTTGGAAGGGATTTTACTAATAAACAAAGATTCCTAAAATTGTAAAGTCACATGCATTATTGCAATTATAAAAGAAAAATATATATCCTAAGAAATGTAGCAATTAGGAAGTGCAGCTCCATAGAACCCTATTCATTTTTCACTTGCTCACGTGCGCCATCTTGTTGCAGTACCACCTGGAGGGATTCTGAGTGAACGTTTTTCCCCTATAAAAATGTCTCTTTGTGTAACTATCATAGGATGAAGTGGGTAGGGAACTGGAATGTGGAAACCTGAGGGAATGTTTTTAATGGGAACCATGTCCTTTTGCTCACTCCTGTACGGTAGGTGGCAATATGCACCAAAGAGATTGCCAGTAATTTAAGAAGAATAGAAACGTCTACCATGTAGAGAATGTTCACATCATATGCAAAATAGCACTGGAGTTGCATTGTTTGCAGATGATTGAGCATAATGGAAAAGGGGATGAAACATAGACTTCCTAGAGGACAAATTGCAACAGGCACTAAATATGGTACAAGAATGGGCCCCATATCTGAGGATAAAACTAAATCAAAGGTATTCACTAAAAAGAGGACAGGAGTGGACTTAACACTGAGACTAGCGGGCAAACAAATAGAAAGGGTTGAACAGTTGGGGCTGTCGTTTGATGGGAGATTAACATGGAATATACACGTTAAAAAGATGATTGACAAATATTAAATTGTGTTGAATGTTATGAGGTGTTTGTGTGAGTGGATTGGGGAGCTAGCAGAACAGCATTAAAAACAATGTATACAGGTCTGATCAGATCAGTGTTTGATTATGGCTGTATGGTATATTGGTCAGTTGCTAAAGCATCACTTAAGCAACTGGATGTAATACACAACCAAGCCCTCAGATTATGCTGTGCAGCATAGAAAACTACACCAGTGGCAGCAACACAAGTTGAAATGGGAGAGATGCCTCTCCACCTTAGGAGAGAGCAGCTTGCAGTGGTATATTGGGCAAACCTGAGGGATCAGAATAACAAGCACATAACACAATCCGTTTTGTTACTGGTCAAGAAAGAAAGAAATAGAGGGTTAATAGCTTTGGTTACACCACAGAGTGAGTGAAATGGGGCTGGACACAGATACATCAATAATGAAGGGGTAGGAGTGGCATATGCTGTTTCAAAATTAAAGGTTGCAGTGGCAAAAAGAACAAATGACAAACTGGCAGCGTATACAGCTGAGTTGGTAGCAATATGGCTTGCTTTACATTGGGTTGGGGATAACAAACCAAACAGGGTAGTGATTGCTCAGCACTAATAAGCCTCAGGAATGGACAGTCTGAGTCAAGGCAAGCCATTGTATATGAAATTATATGAAAAGGGAATGAAATTGCTGACAAGTTTGCTAAGCAAGCAACAAATAATTCCACTATCAACATTGATATTACACACATTAAAGCAGAAGTCAAATCCATAGTTAAATCTAAAGTTTAATCTAAAGCCATAGTTTTTGACAAATGGCAACACCTTTGGGACACTGGGCATACAGGACGTCATTACCATCATATCCAAAACCAAGTTAGACAGGGGTAGGACTGCAGGCAGAGATAAACAAGAAGAAGATGTGTTCTCAAGAATGTGCCTTGGTCATACAGCACTCTAAATGTAATAAATTGGTCATCTGCACACTAAATGTAATAAAGAAACATGTTGATGGGACTGCAAGTCCCATGTGCTTATACAGTGTCCTAAATATCACCTAGACAGACAAAGACTAGTTGCTCAACTAGAGGAAAACAGACTGAGTCCAGTCTTCAGAGCATATTATAGAAAAGAACAGGACTAAATTGCTTTGATTGTGACGTGATGGAAAGTGAGTGGTATACAGACATAGTTTGGGATCAGGAAATGTCCACAGGGACACGTTAATTGAATATTTGGTATTAATGAAATGATGGCAGTTGTAATGCTTTCAATAGTAAGTTCATCTTTTGGTACTACATTTTCTGAAACCCATGAAAATACACCAAATCACACTATATGTTGGTTTGGGTATTGTGGGTTGTAATAGAGGTTGTTAACAGTCAAATTGACTAGCCTAATGTATTTATTTATTAATTAAGAGTATAGGAGGGGAGTTTATTGTTCTCTGGCTGAGTGTGTCTATAGGTGTGTTGTCTGCCTAGCCTAGCATAGACCTATGGTCTTCTTCAATTCAATTCAATTCTATTTCATTTATACATCGCCTTTTACAATAGTATTGTCTCATGGCACTTTATAGAACGAGCACCTAAGAGCAACAGGGGCAAGGAAAAACTCCCTTATGTTTAGTTAGTCTAGGAAGAAACCTTGGGCAGATCGGGAAAAGTGCAATCAGTAGTAACCATGATAGACTACAGGTTGTCCATAATTTTAGCTAAGGATCATAATAGTTTCAGAATATTATCCCATAACGTTACATGGTAGATGACACTCAAGAGAGATGATTGTGGTACAGATGGACAGAGGAAGCAAATGAGTTAGGCCAGGCTCACACATCAGTGATGATATGAGTCATTTGTGTATACACACACACACACACACACACACACATATATACATGGAGAGAAAGAGAGTTGTACGGCATGCTGCATGAAAGGTTTGTAGCGGCACTTGGTTATAGCAGCATAACTAAGGTATGGTGAATGGCAACCCAGCACTACTGCAGGAATGGGGGCAACAGCAGAGGCAGTCCCTCCCAAAAGACCCATGAGGAGTCATGATTTACCATGCACCATCCCTAACTATGGGAAACAGTAAAGAGTAACAAAAGTTATGGATGGACAGTGAAGTAGCAGTAACATGGGGATGTCCATTTTTCCAGTGCCATTGTGAGGAGGGTCAGTCACAGGGCATCTAGGAAGGAGAGTCGATCCTGGCATGGGTGTCAAGGAAGGCCCTCTAGGAAGGAGAGTCAGTCCTGGCATGGGTCTCCCGCGAAGTTGGTGGCATTCCAACTAATAGGTGACAGGAGTCAGCCAGTGGGAGGCAGGGATGACTAATGTAGACCTATATTGAGTCAATAAACGGTCGAGAAGAGAATGTTTTTTTTTTTGCTATGAAGTCATTTTTAGTTTTGGGAGTTATGCTTCGAGTTTAGTAGTAAAGAAGAAGTGTGTGGAGGGTAAGATCTTCTTCCAAATACATGTCACTTAAAATTGAAGGATGTGGGTTAAAGAAACCAAGCATCAGACAGGATGAATTAATAATGAGGAGGAAGTGAAAAAAGCATCCTGCTACCAACAATCTCTCAATGTAAAGCAAAATTGATATTACTATTATGTTGTTTCCATATGATTTAACCAAAATCATTTTTTGTTTATTTTGCCAGTTTTTGTTCATTTGAGAGTTATATCTGACCCATGACTGTAAACCAGAATGTTCAGAAAATAAGGAATTAAAAGTAAATTAATTGTCTGTAGTAATGAAATTGTTTTTATATTTGATGAGTAGCTATTACATTGATCTATTACATTGATGTATGTATGTATGTGATGTATTCATTTCAGTAAATATAGCCAAATAACACAGGTTGCTAGAATTCTTAGTGTAGTTTTTGGTTAAGATACTTCAACTGGTTGCAAGATTATTTCTATTTGAATACTTTTTTCATTATATTGTGGACATCATGGAAACAGGTTGTTTTGTATGGAGTGTAGTCCTAGAAAGAACAAAAACATAGATTGCAAAAATATGTTGTTCCTAAAACTACATATCAATGTTTACTATAAATGCAGAGACTGAATCGCACTCACAGGATCAGAAGAGTATGTACACTTACGTACACTTAAAAGAATAATACAGAATAAAATGCTTTCTATGCCAATTTTTGGATGATAAGGAGTTGCCTTCCCTAACAGTATTTAATTCAAGAGCTCATAAAGAATGTGACCATGTCCTGATGTTTAACTTTTGGATGTTGTTAGGATTGTTGCTAATTAATTTAAAATTTCAGAGTAGTCTGCTCTGCATGTTGAGAGTAGCAGTTATGAACATATTTTAATCTGATCTATAATAATAATATAATATCTATAATAATATAATATTTTTTGTGGACACAATATCTGACATTATCTCACAATATCTATACATTATCTTGCGCATTTCACATCTTACAGGAGAATTCTGACATGTTTTAACCTGAAGGTCTGAGCTATAGTTATCTATTTTCTACTGTTTTCTACTATTTTTCTACTAAATAAAAGTATATAAAACTCAATAACAGCAGAACATGGCAGAGTTCTCCTATTTTTGTGTATTGTGTACACTCTGTTGATTATAATTCTGACACATTACTGTAGTGTTGCAAATAGAGCAGGTGAATTAGAAGGGATTGGCTACAGGAGTATTGATGATCCTTTTATTATTTATTACAAAATAATGATCTAGGCACTGCTCTCACTTGAGTGATTAGCAAGACATGTGGCAAGTTTGAACCCTGTAGAAAAATCCAGGTAAATCATCTTATGCTGGTGGCTGGTTTTAGCTCCTTTAAGATGGTTGCAGCAGGGTTTCACAAGCTAGCCAGTTTAAGGTGTGTTTTGATGAGTTTTGATGGTTTACCTGTTTGACCAGCTTATACTGGTCATCCTGACTGGTTTTGCTGGCCTCATACCAGCCATTTTTAGCTTCGATACCAGTATAACCAGCTTACTCTAGTACTGCCCAGTACTAGTACAACCAGCTAAAGTTGGACTAACTATGTTGACAAGTTCAAGATGTGTTTTTGTATGAATTTGATGGTTTGCCTTAGCTAAAATCAGCTAAAAGCATAAGATTTAGTTGGTTTTAGCTGGGAGGTCAGTTGGTTTAAGAGACACATAAACACACACACACACATTGGTAGATAAATAGATTGAACATGCATAATTTATGTCTGTCAGGCTCACATTGTTTAATGTAAATGCTGGCACAACCAAAAGGATTTTTTTGTCCCCTGAATCCATTTAAAGAAAAGAGTAGCATATTTTAAGATCTTAATTTCAGTGTTTTTATTTTGTGCTGAAATTTAAATTGCTACAAGTAAATGGTAAAAATATTATGTTGATATTAAATGAAAATATAGAATGTACAAGAAAAGTAGACAGTGGAGCAAAAAGGGCAATCAATTTCATAAAACCCATTGAAATACTAGTGACCGTCGTGTGTTAGGAAGACGTGCTTAATTGCACCCAAGGGAATGGCCTATGCTATTCTGGAAGAAACAGAAGTCTAGGTACAGTACAAAATGACTGTTTTAAGGGGGCATTTCTCAAGCGAAACACAGGAAATCAATTTAGAGGTCAGCTTGTTAAATTACATATTTAGTCAAATTTATACATAAAAATAAAGAAAATATTATTTAATGTCTTTGGTAAACTTATACAGGAAAAAATCCAAACTTATTTCTCACACCTTGTGGAGCTTGTAGTATGATTTGAGATAAGACGCAACATCGCTAGAGCAGGCTATAAAGACTCTCTTTTATGGCACGTTATTGTCTTTCTGTCTGCAATTATGATGATTAGTCTTTTCCCCTGCCTCCCCTTGGCTCAAGTGCAGCATTAATAGAGTCCATTTTACCAACAGAAATTAAGTACTACTTATGAGAGTTCACTTTAGAACTATTTCAAATATACTTTTAATTATTTAATTATCTAATTAAGTAGTCTAACATTATTGATTACTAATAGGTAGACATGAGAAACACACTTGACATTGTGCATTATATAACCATAGGGGAAAAATGCCCCCTTTCAACAGATCTCCATACAATATATTTAGTGGCTGTCGTGTTGAGGTACATAAATTAATTCCAGATGGCCAAGCAGAATCCCTTCTTTAAACGGCATGACATGGGAACATAAAAAGGCAAAAAGGCAGCTATTGCAATATATTGAGTATCATATTACATATATGACTAAAATGTTAATGTCTTGAATAAAGTACAATATGTATGTCTGGACATTAATTTGTTACAGTATTATTAGTTCTAATAGATGTCATATCAATATTTATTTTGTGAATACAGCAGATGAGATTCTATATAGCTGTTTTACCTGATTTGTAGTCCTCATTCATCCTTGGCAATGACTGTCTTCCTAAAATTTGTCACCTACATTTCCAACTGTGTACTTCATACTTCATATTCAACAGTAATCTTCCCTAAATATACCACATACATTTTTGCAATGCAAAGTGCATTTATTCAACTGGTAGAATCTGTAACAAAGTCTTGTATACATGAGAGGTCTTAGGTAAAACAGCACAAAGGCAACTAATAAACAGCAACTAAAGGTGTTAACCTGACTTGAGTGTTACTGCTGATTCTCATGTTTTGACCTGAAACATTATGATAATTATGTTCAATAAAAAATCCCAAAATCCCTCTAAATAATCAGGTGAAACTTATCCAGGACAGTTATGCAATGAACAAAACAAAATCAAACCACTAATCAATCTCTATCAGAATTAAGATGAATAATGGTATGTCACTGCCATTCACATATCCTCTATATTGCCCTGAACCACTTTTCTGTTTTACGTTTTCACATTTTCCTAGCAGTAGTAAAAGAAAGCACACTGCATGAATGTGTGGTTGTTGCTGAGGCCTCTCAACACAGAGAAGAAAGTAGAGTTTGTACTTTTTATAGCCTGAGAGAGGCAGCTTAAAAAGTTGATAGACAAGTGGCTAGTGAACTGTGAATTGAATCAAATCCCATGGATGGTTCTTTTGCTCTTCTTGCTTGAGAGATTGCCTTCAGTCTCCACAAATTTGTAAAGTGATGTATTGTTCTGTAAAACGTAAGAAAATAATCCCATGGAGGCAGATTTTAGCTCATACAAAATCCTGACTTTGTCTCACTAAGATGTGGGAGTCAATAAATTATCATACATTATTAAGAACAATCTATCAATATCAAATGAAAAAAAAACAGATTATGGAAATACAAGTCAAAAAGAAAATAACAGGTTCAATGTATGAGATGTGTATGGTTTTGTTATAAAATATATAGAGATGCTTTTCTAGTTTTACTATATCATCTGTTTTTTCAAGCATCTGAATTACTTTTCACAGGTGTTTCACAGAACCAAATCAGAACAAGGCTGATGAACAAAAAAAAAGATCATGTAATGTAACAAAACTTGTTGCATGTAAAAACTCTAATCTCTCTGTAACGTAAAACACTAAATGCACATGACACTGGAAATACATAGACAGAGGATGGTGAGACATAATTGTAATAACTTCAAAATATTAGAATTTATTTCATGAGAGTTTCTGCAGCAGTAATGGTCTGTACAGGTTATTGGGCAGTTAGTTGTGACCTCATCAGAATCCAGTGTCAAAGGGCACATACCCTTCTGGTCACTCTAATTAAGGCATACCCATTACACTAGAGTCAGCATTAACACCATTCACCCCAGTGAAGGACAGAAAGGAGACACACAAGATAAACCACAAGTTCATTAATAGATATTAAAATGCCTAAAATATTTCTGTCTCTGTCTGGCATACATCAGGATACACCCAAGATACATTTTTAAAAAAAATATCTTTGATTTTTATATGTATGGATGAAGATGTGCCACCCCTACACAATATTATTTAGCTTTCGCATGGACATAGTGGCAACTCTGGACTCATTAG
This sequence comes from Tenualosa thibaudeaui, assembly GCA_027481765.1. NCBI lineage: Eukaryota > Metazoa > Chordata > Actinopteri > Clupeiformes > Clupeidae > Tenualosa > Tenualosa thibaudeaui. The sequence continues at coordinate 3,883,811 of JAIFZK010000186.1, read as the reverse complement.
GATATATTTTTGACTTTGTGTAAAAAAAAGTTTATTTCTCTCAAGGTCTTTTAAAAATAATTTAACTGTACACAATCTGACCTGCAGGTGGAGCATTTGCATGATGTTCTCACTTATGGCTTTGGCTGTTTTGCTGAATTCATGCCATAGACAAATGGAAATAAAATATATAGGACAAAAAACAACAGAGCACATAGCATGCACATCCATCATTTGAATTGGATTGCTAGATTGCTTCTTATTAAAAAGGAGTTTTCCCTTGCCACCAACACTGTGTTCTTAATGCAGGTCTATTGTTAATGTCGTGACATAAATTGTAACATAGTATAGTAAAACATTGACATGTATTTATAATTCTTGTTCTCCTCCTTCTCCTTCTCCTCCTCCTCCTCCTTCTTCTTCTTCTTATTACCAGAATACCCAACCTTGTTTCAATGGTGTAGCATTAAACAACCCTCCTTGCAGCAGTCAAGCAACTCAGTAGCTATGGACAATCATTATGGATAGTTTTAGTTTTAGGTATTTAGTAAATCATTAGAATGAATTGGCATGTGACCAAGCAGAGAAAAAAACAACATCGAAACAATGAAATAATATTCACTGATTTATCACATTCTCACTTGACTTATGAATGTAGGATAATGCTGTAGATTGCAGCACTCCAGATAATGTTAAGTCATTTAAAGGGGCAGATTTGTGTTGTATGTCTAGACCCTCTGCTCATACAATCCACCTCAGGCCTAACACTGAGAAATTGGTTGTTATAGATCACAGATATGGTTCAAGCTTCTTATGAAAGATGAATTAATTTCACTAATGCTTTAATGCAAAGCTCTCAAGAGGGAAGCAGTCTAGTGATAACCCCTGCTTCCACAGTCTTGATTTATGCCTTCTTTTAGTAGATGAAACCACTCAGATTCACCATCCATCTGAGCCCCCTAAAAGAACCCTATTAAGCAGGCATCTGGGAGCGGATGGACCACTGCATGGCTGAAACACACAATACGCTAGTTCTATTGCTAAATCTAATTTGTCTGTCATCAAATACTATCATTTCATAAATAATACAGAATACAAAATATGGACCAACGTAATATGCTAATCTTGTAAAAATGAAAATATGAAAAATGGTCACAAATTATGTTATTTGTCATTATGTCATTTTTGCTTCAAGTAAATAACTTGATAACTTAATGAGAAGTGTCATAGAGGATATTCTGCTTCTACATTTTATTTGTGAGAAATCATAAATATCAATGAACCATTCATTGGTTTCATTCCAAAGGAAAAGGGGTCTGCATAGAATAGCAATTACCTTTTTAAATAAACATTATACTGTCTTTTAACATTTTTTTTTACTTGTTAACACTGACATTGCTTTATACTCTTGGCCTACATGGCTGTGGAGTACTCTCACAATCAAAGCATACTTGTATTTGTACTTAATGATAAAATTATTATATAGTATACATGTATTTGTACTTAATTAGTGTTATTAAATATTTTGTACATTTTCTGCTGTACAAGTCTGCTGTTGTGGATCTGACAAAATAGTCTGCTTTCCATGAAACTGCCCATTTACAATATTTTGTCTTCTATTTAGAAGGACTATTTGTAGTGTAAGTCTTTGTAAGTCTATTGTTCTAAAAATAACACCAAAATAACACCAAAATCTAGAATAGTAACACCAGCGTAGAGACTAGGTTAGCAGTTTTAACAGTGGAGAAGTGTCTTCTTTATTAGAGTATTGACATTTTACTTTCTCATTTTATCTTTCTTACACTAATCTGGCAATAAACAAATAAACTGCATGTTATTTTGCAGCAGGTAGATATGCTGCAGGTTAAATAAAACAATAAAAGCACTCACACCCCGGCATTGCCATTGGTGATCATGTGTTGGTGCAAAACAAGAAGGAGAGGCTAGAGAAAGGTTGAAGATCATGGGGAGTCCACAGTGTATACGGTAGTGAACAGGAACACTGAAACACACACTTACCTATACCTACCTATACAAACTATTCACAACAGGTGAGGTGAGTCTGTGCTCATTTTCCCCCTCTTTTATTCACATTGAATGACTTACAAGCAAATCATACTATAATACCCTAGGTAATAGTTTACTAATCATTTTCCAATTATAATTTCAGCATTTAACAATGTTTACAAATCATGCACAGTTCATTTGACAAACGTGAACCTGATTGGTTTGGTTTTCATTTAAACATTTTGTAATTGTTTAGTTTTGTAATTGTTTAGTTTTATTTTTATTTAGTCATTTTTTATTTATCTGAATGTTATTATTTATTATTGTTTTTCAAATGAAGAACAATCCACATATTAAATATTAACAGCATTTCTTAAAGGAAACAGGATGGATGAATGGAGCATAGTATGTTGTTTTCAGATGTAAAGCTGAATATATTTAACTTTAATTACCAAAAATAAGCTCAAGTGCAATTTTACAAGCCTCATTAAAACTCTATATTTAGGCTGTGTATTGAAATGGTCTTTTTGGCTAAATGGTGCTCTCTTTGGCTTTGTGCTATTTGACATCACTCGTAGTCTTTGTTCTAATTCGCCCATGTTTTAGTGGTTATCCATATAAAGGAGGACACAACCATGCCTCATGTTCATGATGGGTTTTTTGCCATGCACAACCTTTCCTTATTACTCAAAGCTAAGACAAACATGGTTTTCCATTCTGTTTCCTTCAATCATTTACAAATCTATATAAATGTTTTGTTCATAATTAGTCCATTATTGCGTTATAAGCATCCATTATTCTCAAGTGTAACCAAATTTTATCTCAGCACTAAGAAAACTCCTAAATCAGTGCCGTTATTGCATTCCTTGCATGCTGCATAGTTATTCCTTGATAAATGCTCGAATACGTGCATTTAAAAAAGATCATGGACATGCTATATAGAAACTGCTGCCTTTGGCATCAGGACTCAGCAGAGAGGCGCACTCATGGACAGGGTAGCTGGCTGAGACGGGGTTTAATAACTTAAGACATGTTAACAAATGAGTTCAGGGTCACAAATCAGCACAGTCCACAGGGGCAGACATTTCAATAACCAGAGGTGTCAAAAGTATTCACAACCATTACTCAGGTAGAAGTATAAATACTAGGGTAAAAAAAACTCAGGCTTTTTACTCAAGTAAAAATGTAAAAGTATTGGTTTCAAAACTACTAAGTATAAAAGTACAAGTAATGTAAGAGAAAAAATGTTAATGCTGAGAAATTTGGGATGCACTAGGCTACCTGTTTCAGGTGCATATATGCCCATTGAAAATGAATGCATTTTAGTAAATGCAAATATATTACAGAATCATACGTCTATGCTATTAGGCTACATATGTCTGCTATGTACTTACTGGAGAGTGACATGATTAGTATCATGTGCAGGTGCGATGGATTGTGTACAAACCAATAGGTTGTTGGAATGGTATATGTACACTTCTCATCCAACTACAATCAAATTCACTCTATCCAGATGGTGCGATTTATCTGTAGGGTTGTCCTAAACCACTACGATTAATCTAACGATTATTTTTCTGATTAGTCGACTATTTTTGTATTAATCTAATTATTAATTTAGTAATAAGCAATTATTTTCTCCTCACTCAGTAAATATAACAATGTATCAAAACAAAATATTGATCTGTTAAACACCCAAGCCCATACACAACACTCTGTTTCTCTGTCCCAACCATCTCTCCTCCTATGACCATTACCTCACTCATACATGACTGTAGACTCTAAGTCACCAAAACAGACGAATAAATGCGTTATGGCCTGTATAGCCTTCCATTGAAAAAGGAGATGCTTAACATACTCTAACTTCAGTTCAAGCCACGGTGCAAAAATTATGGGCTAGCAATCGACTAAGGTAGGTAACGTTACAACGAGAAGCATATTCCTTGTGTTGATAATAACATGTTTGGTTGGGGGGGAAAGGTCAATAGAATTAATCAAAGTTCATGTAGCCATATCTTGTAAGCCTAGTTGTACGTCAGGTGTGTCATTGTAGCTGCACTTCACAGTCTGCAGAAGACCAGATTGTTTACATTACTAGTAAAGTGTTCTTCCATTTTTACCGCTTAGGATGCAATTGTTTGATACCAACGCATCAACACAAATTTGTCATCCCAGCTCTATTAATCTTTTTGAACAATGACAAGCCAGAATGAAAACAAGATGAAAGTCAGCTTGTCCTCTAATCTGCTCTTGAGACTGAATTAAGGCTAGGTGGCCCTGCTTCCAGTGAGTGTGAAGACAGGACATAGAAGTGCATGCGGAAGGGACATTCCCCTGGGGAAGGTGGGGAAAGGACATGAGGAAGAGGCCCATATGAGTTCAAACGTAGATGTCCCTATGACTGCATTCCACTGTTGGTTGTGGTCAATCTATGTCCAGAACAGGTTCTGACTTCAGATGGTGGAGTCTCAAGATATATAACATCAAAGGTAAGTCTCCAAAGCTTGAATAATGGAATTTGGGCCACCAGAACTGTCCACGAAGTAGCTCAATGGTCTGACAAATACCAGGATGACCGGCCAGGCAGCCAGGAGGAGTGAGCCCGTTGTGGTTGCTTACTTTTCTCCTCCTGGTAGACAGAGGGGACTTGAGAGAGATTAGTCTCAGTGTGAGGGGTGAGTATTCAATTTAATTCAAATATATATTTATACAGTGCCTTTTACAATAGTATTGTCTCATGGCGCTTGTTGCTGCTGGACATCAGAACAGCAGATCAGATGGGGGCTGAGCATGTTGGCAATCAAGGCACCGCGGGGGGAGGAGGAGACTGGAACTTCCTCATTTCCCCGTTAATCACCGAATTGTCTTCACCTGTTTTCACAGGCTGTTCTCCCCATTTGTGTCTCGTTTTCCCCTAATCAGTTAGTATTTATTCTCCCGTTTCAGTCACTCCCTGTCAGAGCATTAGCGAACTTGCACGCAGTATAGCCCAAGGCAAGCATTTAAATCCTGACTCCCGTGTCTGCTACCTGCCTCTGTTCCAGCTCGTCTCCTGTTTTCCCCGTCTGGTTCCCGGTCTGTTTCTGTCTGTCTCTGTTTTCTGTATGATCGCCTGCCTGTGACGAACCCGGACCGCCCATGCCCTACGCTTCTGCCCGCCTGCCCTGGTTACTGACCCGTCGCCTGCCCACGACCAACGTTCTGCTCTCCTGCCCTGGTATCCGACCTGTTGTTTGCCTTCGACTGACGCTCTGCGCCCCCGCCCCGGCTACCGACTCGCCGCCTGCCTGTGACCGACGTCTGCTCTCCTGCCCCGTTTCCCGACTTGTCGCTTGTCCTCGACCAACGAACTACTCCTCAGCCCCGACCACCCGACCTGACGCCCGTCCGACCACGAGAGCTCCCGCCTGCCTTTCCCTGCTCTACGCGCCTCTAGCACCTCCGCGCCGAGGGCGCCTTCACGGAGCACACTCACACTCCCTTTCCCCCCTAATCCTAAATAAAGACTGTTTGCAACTTGACGCTGTTGTGGTCCATCCTGTCTGTTTCGTGACAGACCTATATAAAGTTCTACTATAGCAGACAAGAAACAGTCATTTCTTTTGTGCGCTTTATTATAAAAAATGCCAAAGCAAAGCACTTGTAAAGAATACAATGGGCTATTACAGGCTTCAACACCACCGCTAAAGCCCTATGAAACAATATCAATTAACATAACATCAATACAAAATACAAAGGCTAAGGGCTTATTTTCTAGCTTACTGACCACTGAACTTCCAGAAACTCCCCATTTCACAGTATCCAGTGAACGCACCATAAGCCTTGCTTTTTATTTTAAAAAGTCCTGATCTGCATGTTTTTGCAGAGCATACATCAGACATTCTCAGAATGTCCGACTGCATGTCTTTTAGCATCTCCTGTTTTTTTTCCCTTCCTTCTTTCTAAGGCCCCCTCTCTACCCCCAGATTCGTTGACCAAATATAATATATATGAGAAAGGAAGAAAGCAATTTCAGGAGCACCTGTATGACGCCCAGTTGTGTTGTCATCATAAAATAATGACTATTTTGCTCTCATTTTGAGGCAGTCACATCAGTCCCTACTATACTTTAAACATAACTGGCAATACTTCTGTATTTGAGTGAGTTGTGTCTATTGTCTTTTGAGTATTCCTTGTGCTTATCCTATGTTATTGCCCTTACAGAAGAAAAAAACTCCATTGTAATGCAGTATCAAAACTGCAGTTTTACTGCAGCAGTCCTGTAGTAATACTGCAGTTTTATTGCAGTTTTGAATAATGCAGTACATGCAGTGTGAGTGTGTGCGTGTGTATGGGGGGGGTATTTTTCCATAAGAGGGGTGCACGGAAGCAAAAGGCTCCTCCTCCTGTCATAGATTTTGAGATTCTTGGGATTACAAGAAAACCATCATTTTGGGATCTGTGGGTTCTAGGAGGGTGTTAAGGGACAAGTCTTTAATATATGTTGGAGCATGGCCACTGAGGGATTTGTAGGTTAGGAGGAGTATTTTAAGACTCTTCCTGTGAGGCGATGGATGCCTTGATTTCCTACAGCCTGCTCAGGACATCCTGAAAGTAGACCTGCATCACCCAGTGTGTGAGTGCGAGTGCGAGTGTGAGTGTGAGTGCGCATTTCAAACAAACTCCACTGAGCTCCCCAATGTCATAAAAAAATTACAGGTTGACAGTAATCATGGAGTAACACTAACGCCATTCACAGCTATTGTGCTGCAGCTCATCTGTACTTCAGTCTACCCAAAACAAGTCACTGTCTACTTGCCTGCAGCTTGATCTCACAAGTCCCTCAGTAAATCTGTGCACAAAACATTGTTGGGAACAACTTGTATTGGAAACTGCTATTGCAGTCAGGAATTGTAACCTATACAAAAGACATGCACACTAATGCACACATGCACACACTCTGCATTTTAAGAGGATACTGGTATGAGCGCCCTCTACATTTCTGCTGGCCATAGCCTATTAACTGTTTGCATTGAGACATAAAGTTACCGTTTGCGTTTGCATTTGGTGAACTAACACCTCTGCATAGCTGCTGGCCATTTTCTTGTCATTCAAGACGATAATGATTGATGAAAGAAAATTGCATTCCCATGTGAAAATAGGAAAACGTTTACCCATGATTGTGATTTGTGTCCTGGATGTCATTTCACTAGCCTGGTAATAAAACCAGGCCCTTGTTCTACACTTTTGCTTCGTATAGAGGGTCTGGGCGTTTGTTAGTGAGATTCGATTGCTTGCTTGAGGTATTTAAGTTTACATTGTATCAGACCCTGACTGATAGCTTGACTTGACTGATAGCATTCTAGCTCTGCATTTACACCTCCCTCTGTTTGCTGATTGGACAGGTTAAAATGCTTTCTGAGACAACAAGCTCAATTGGATCAAATCCAGACTAGCACTGTAGCTTAAGAATGTGAGACAATTGTCTCACATTCTTAGCACTGTGCTTAAGAATGTGAGACAATTATAATAATTGGAAAGTAATTAAAAAAAATGTTCATCATATGCTACATTGACATGCTTTGCACATGACATTTGAACATACTTACCTCAACATTTTTAATAGTGTAAATTTAACCTAAAATTAGTTATGGATGTGACATTTCTGTTGAATGTTGAAACTTAATAACAAACAAACAGCTTTTAATTTACGTAAAAGTACTGTTAAAGCAAACTAAGTGAACTATAGCTATATCATGCCTTTGTCATCTTGGAAATTGACAAAATATGTAGTTAGAGTTTGCATACTTTAGCTCTGATGTTAAAATAGTCTTAAACAGGCCTTTTGAAAACAATGTTTCTGTAAAAAAATGGAATTATCTGTACAACTCTGTCAGAAGGTGTATCATACAATAAAATATAGACCTCAGTGAACATTTTTCATGGTAAGAATGACTTTTATGTGGAATCTGCATATATAAATATATTCCATGTGTGCCTGACTTGCAGCATACACACATCAATGACAGTGTATTAACAGCCATATTTAACTTGTTTCCTTTCAGTTGCAACTTGTATCAATATTCAACTTAATATCTTGGAATTTCAGGAGAAGAGGTAAATGAGGGCTGCTATAACAGGTGTAAGCAATGCAGCGAACATCTTTATGCACAATCCAATTTTAACAAATGTTAAGTTAAGCATGTAAGAGAATACAGCCATGCTTGATTTTCTTTCTATGGAAATTCTATAGAAAGAAAAATAGAAAAGTCTCTCCAAACCTTTCATTCATGGATATGGAGTGAGAAAAATAACTACAACATAGCACACATTATACTGAATCTAGATCTGTGCTGAAGTAAGAGGTTTTGTGTTCTCAGACCATGATGTGTTTATGTTTTCATGTATGCTTGCAAGTCTGTGTGTCTGGAATGAAGGTGAGAGTTTATACCAGCCATTTCCCATTGGTCTTCATCGCCTTATGTCACACTCTAAGCCCCACACCCAACATCACACTGGGCCCAGAAAATTTAATCTTCCCAAATCATCATCATGGCACTCCATCCTACCCAGTTGACAACCACAAGGATAATTAATTATACAATTTGGATGGGAATATCGACTAAACAAACCTATTAATCATATGAAAAGTCAATAGCCATGGACACTTTCAATCATGTCCCAACCGATGATTACTCCTCTCAAAACACAATCATTATTTTCAAGAGCTTCCTCCACATTAAATTTCTGTCAGGTACCTACAAGTCAGCAGGTTGATGAAGGATGCAATGCTGGGTTTTGCCAAGGAACATTTATCGTTCTGGAGGGCTAGTTTGTTTTGTTAGGATCATAATGTTGTGTGTTTAACTAGACTGACCAGGAAATTATGTCTGCTGACCCATTATACACACAAACACACACACACACAGACACACAGTAACTCTCTAGACACAGTGCCAGCAAGTGGGATGCAAGTAATATCAGCAGTGTTGTAAATAATGCACACATATTACAACAGATACTATAATTTCCCAACTAATAAGCATGATTTACACATTGATTTGCAAAAAGTCTTGAGCTATGTCAATACTAACACACTTGGCTTCAGGGAATACATGGTTGAAATGGTAGCGCACAGATGTTCTCATACTCATATCAGATTTTCATGTGCAAATTCATGTTCTGAGCTTCATTTATTCAAGATTTTTTTTTTTTATTGTCACACACATGAAGTGTTGTGCAAGTTCACATATCACATTAACTAGTTCAAAGTTCAGATCATACAAAAGTAAATAAATAAATTCACATGAATAGTTCTTCATTTCAGCTGAGAACATAGCGCCATTCAGTTCATTTTCAGTTATAAATAAAATAAATCAAAATAAAAAAGTGTGGAGTAGGCTATTTCTGTAGAGTAGGCTATTTCTGACTTTCGGCATCTCTTCAAATAATTCCCCTCATAATCAGGTGCTCATCACTACCATCTCCAATTGTTGTGGATATTATTTACAGACCCATTTCAAGCATTACAACTAAGGCAATAACCCTATATTACCATGCTTTTATCTCGACCTAAAGTGATTCTGAGCTAAATCTAAGTAATTCTGAGTAAATCTGAACTAATTTAAGATCAAATTCTAAGGTTTAGTAATTTAGCAAAAATGGCAAGCATCTAATTCCCCTCCTTTATAACACAGGGTTTGAGCCAAGGTGTTTCACAATCAAAATAGGGTTAGTGTACCCATAAAGTCTACCAAGTCTATTGATATTGACATGGTTTGTAACATGTAACTTGTCAAACTGCACAGACTAATCTCTCATTTGAAAAAGTATATTAAAAAAGTACATAAAAGACATAATAAAGATATTTTACAAAATATATCAAGGCTGGCATGGGCTTAATTTGTCCCATGGCACCATTTAAGCACATGGGTGTTTCAAATAATCCCACATCGTAATTTTTAAAATAAAATATAATAAATTATTGCTTTGCAAGAATAAAAAACAGCAATGCATCAAATCGGGTCCACTTTTATATTGGACCTACAGGGACTGTGAAAAAGCACAGCCACAGTTGCCTCTATTCAATTCAATTTAGTTTTATTTATACAGCGCTTTTTACATTAGTATTGTCTAATGGCGCTTCACAGAAGGAGCACCCAAAAGCAACAGGGGCAAGGAAAAACTTCAATCATTTCCTCATACAAACTTTGCAGGCCTAACATCTGTTAAGATGCACACCTATAACTTGACTGAGAATGATCTATTCAATTTCAGCCTGTTAAGTTCATGTTTGTGTTTAGATTGTCAGCAAGGTATTATTCACTGCAAACAAAATCTGCAGCTTAATATTCAATAAGATTTTATCCATGCTGTTTACTAGTGGACTCCCAAAACCTAGGAATTATATGAGTATTTGATTACAAAGTCACAACGGTGTATCCCTATCTATGTCAAACAAGATATGATATTCATTTTTCTTTTTGTTGCCCTTTTCAAAGTGAAAACAACTGACATGGACTTAACTGTTGCATATTGTCTAAATTAGATATAAAGGCACAAGCAGCCTTTGGTCTATAATGTATGGCTTATTTTTCATAGTTGTAAATTAGATCAAAAAGGTGAAAGAACGAAAATAATGGTTATTATCAACACTTTCACAGTTTCGAAAAAAAATCTTGACACTCTATGCAATGATGTCGGGCTAACTTAAATTGATTTATGTGATTAATGAAATTAAATACAAATTCAGTCAACAAACTGCTGGATTGATTATGATGAGTGGAACGAACAATTTTTTTATTTTCGTAAAATTTGGCTTCCAAGTTGAAAGTTGTAAATGGTACATGGGCCTAATGGGTACACCCACCCTAGATTATCTACACATGATAATAACAAGGGAGAATTAAATGAAATAATGAGGAACAAAATAATATAAAATACTGAGCAGTTGGCAAAATACTTTACTCTGTATCTATGGTTTAAACATCATAAACACACTTAAAGTCTTATGAAGTATTCATAATGCCTTGTAATGATTGGCATAAGTTGCAAAAACAATTCACTATATTCTTATTCACCCACGTCTGTGTAAAAGAACAAAATGCTGGTGCAGTTCCTTGACTGAGGGCCTGAAAAGGCTTTGCCTACCTTGTGTTTGCCATTGCTCGAAGACCATGCATGGCCACAGTCCTGCTAGCAGTGAACCACTAAGTCTAGGTTTGGCCATAGTGCTATGCCGAGAAATCAAATGATGTTTTCTGCACAACTTTGCAACATCTGACGTGGGTCAACCCTTCTCTTTTATGAGCTGTTGTTCAGCTGCAGCTGTTATCATTCAGTAAGAAATTAGGTAGTTATCTATCTGACCAGCACTAACTGATGAACTGACAAGACTCAAGTTTGCGTCATAACTTGCATTTCCAATCTGATTAGTGTGAGACAACAAGAAGCCAGTTTTCTAGGCATGCCCATTTATGATTTTCTATTAATTTTCGTAGAAGCCAGCAGTCATGAGGATTCCTCTATGAAGAAGCGCCTAGACCAAGGGTGTCAAATTCAAATAGACAGAAAAAAAAAATCAAAAGGACAAGTCAAGGGCCGCACATATTCAACACAATGCACCAATCTGACCTTTTTTGTTCTGATAGTGATTCTTATACATGGGTTTTGCATATTGGTCAGTATCCAATACCAATCCAATATCCCCTCTGAATTAGGAGATAGGCATCACCCATAGCTTTTATTGTCCTACTCTTCTAACTGGGCATTATTTTTCAAAACAGAAGAAAATAACAGACATAAATATAATACATGGTTATTTAGAACATTGGTTCTCAAACTGGGGTCTGGGAACTCCCAGGGGTCTGCAGCACATTGCCAGGGGGTCAGTGAAAAAGTTTGCTACAACTTGTTTTATGGGGAGACAAAATAGTAGAGATCAGCATAGAGCCCAGTCGCATTATGCTCATTACTCCCACTAGCATAACATTAATGACAAATTAGCATTCATGATACACTACATCAATCTGTCAAAACATTTTCCTTAGGTATTGACGACAAAATGAATATTAGTGTGAAACAAACAGTATTTTTTAAACACAGGATAGACCTAGATTTGGCAAAATATGCTGCTCCTGCACTAAGTTTTCCCAAATGCAATAATATGCCTATTTAAAACTGTTGTGGTATTGGCAAAATATGTTTTTAGAATAAGAGTTCAAAATCATCTGAAAGGACAAATGGCTATAATCTTATGTGGTTACATTTTTGTTGCGATTATGAGGTGTCCTTGAAAAAAAATCTGCTCCATGAGGGGTCCCTTGCGCAATAAAGTTTGAGAACCCCTGATTTAGAATATAATTAAAAAGTAAAGAAATGTGTGCCACATTGTATTTGGTGTTTGTGGGCCTGGGTCTAATTAGGCACCTCATTTTAAATTTTTCAGCATGAACCTAACGCTACAGGACTTTGGTGAAACAAAGTTGTTTCTATGCAAGGTGCTGGTGAAAATCAGATTTTGGTTTCTATTGCATCAATTTAAATAAATATTCATAAACAACTTCAGAATTTGAAGAATCTATATTGGATTATAGGAGAGATGTATCTTGCAATATACAATTTTGTAGTAACCTTAGGCTACTACATGACTGACTGTTTGCTAACAGGAACCATTCAGGTTAAATATTTGCAGGTTGTTTATTAAAACTTACAGTAAATGACCTTGATAATTTTATTGATAGCAGTTAAAATAGCTATAGAAAATCTGTGTTCATACCTTACAGCTACATCTAGCTGACATGCTTATACCATGTCTTTACAAGTCAGCTGAGCGCATAGTAGCACAATAGCGCACACTAGTGTAGCAGTGTTGTTGCGGTCCTTAGGAAAAGGATCAAAGCATAGATTGGCTAATTTTTCCAATATCTGGTCCAATTATTTTTTCTATATTGGGACGGATATCCAAAATATTGGATTGTTGCATCCCTAGTTATTACAGTAAGATTTATTTAGAATAGCATTCATAGCATACTCTCCTGTGGGCCTTGATTGACGTAATACCAGCGCAGCGGCAGTGCATTGTGGCACTTGCTGCAGTATTAGCGTTGCATACCTGTGGGAGCCAAATAGAATTACATTACAGGCCGGATTTGGCCCACGGGCCTTGAGTTTGACAGGTGTGGCCTAGACAGTAAAAAAGTCAGAGCGGCTCAACAGCCAATTCTGATTGGTTAATTTCTCCCAGTGATGGCTGCTGGGCAAAATTTTTAGTGAAACAATGTTGTTTCCATGTCGCTGAAGTTTGAAAGGCTAAGTAACATAGGCCAAGTATCAGAGAACTAAAAATACTATTTCATATTGAGTTTATGTATTTCTCACTTTTTTAACATTAGGCATTCATTTATAATATTACAAGTGCATACATCAAGCAATTCTCTCCAATAAACCCTGCGTTGTCATAAACAAATGCAATTTAATAATGGGATGGGCTGACCATAATCAAATGCAGTGATACTATCAACATAGATTTTGGAGGTGCATCTTTGAAATTAGGCCTGCATCATTAAATTCACATACCCCCACAAAAACACTACACCTCTGAAGGTTAGCAACAATGTGCATTTCTCAAAACAATTACCCCACAAACTGCAAAACACTGCAAAACCCTGCCCTTTTTCAAAATGCTTAGTTTGTCTCTAAAGCAAATGCCAACAAAACCATTGCCATCAGTATAAAAAGCTCCTGTCACATGAACATAAATGTCAAAATGATGTCAAGAGAGGTGAGATCATACAGGATTTGTAAGTGCAAGTCTACTAGAAACTGCAAGGGGGTGCAACACTTTTGCATCTAAACTTTTGTTTCTGCATTTTGACCAACCTGACATTAGCAACTGATCATGTGGAAAAAAAGTACCTAGCAAATAAATATGACCAAAAAGTATTTGGTTTGTTACAAGCAATAAGAAAATAATGTAAATAGATAGGTTATACATTATCAGGTGATTTGGAGGCTGAACTGGTGACTTTAAAATGCGCAATTATATTGATAATCCACACTTGACATCAAGCTGCAGCGAAATATAGATTGGCTAGCCTCTCCTCAAGATATTATCAACACTTTTTTCCCATTAGCTACATGGACAACTAAGACATAAGCACAGTCACTCCTTTTGCCTTAATCCCCTACTGTGTTGTGGTTTGCTCACTGCATCTTACCACGAATTTAGCTTTGCCTAACTAGCCAGTCCACATTGCCAAACAATGAACCTGACATATTTTGCTTACCATGGCTTTACTCTTTGCCTGTAGCATTTTCATAGGTTTCGATCACCTCAGTGGTTTCATTTTTTAATTTCTCCCCATAAAATACAGTTCTCTGCGATGGTCATCACTTCATAATTTCCTTTCCATGAACGTCAATGTCCAGACCATTCAGGAAATGAGTAGGCTAGTTAGCTAACTGACTAGAATGCTCAGCTTGCCACTGTTAATAAGCTAACATCCAGCTCTTAAAAGTTACATGAAGTTTGGACATGTGAAGATACATGTGCTTTTCCAAAATAAACTTCACTACATCCGGTACAATTTATTACTACATATTACATACTCTTCAATTTATCAAGCTATTTAATATCGAGGAGGCTTCCCGAGACTTCCATTATGAGTCGCCACTGCTTTTTTTTCCCATAAACTTTTCACCATTTCCCTGCATCAGTGATTGTAAATGTGAAAATTTCATTTCATAGCAGTTAAAAGTCATAGAACTTAGAAAGTCAGTTTTAATGCAGTTCTAACCAGGGAGACCACTGCCCTGTAGGCCTCTGTTTAAACTACATGGATGTATTGGCCCTTCAGAACGTTGCTCAGCCAGTTGTTGGGGCCTCAGTTGTGTTACTACATGCATAGGCTACTCATTTTTATACTGTATACACAACATTACTCATTGTTCATCTCCCATTAAAATCCTGTGAATAAAAGACTCCCTTGTGTAAGCTTTTATTTATGTGTGCAGGGTAAAAAAGGAAGAAAGGAAGATTTTTGTAGTGTGATGTGTGAGAATGTCTGCAAGTGTGAGGGAAAACTGGAATGTCAAAGTTAAAGCATTGTGAGTTTGAGTTTGTGAATGTGCTGGACTAAATGCATATAATTTAAATATATATCTATTGACAGAGCCATAAAGGCCATATATGTTTTCCCTCCTTGCTGAAGTATGTTTCTGTAATACCAAGTCCTAAATGTCATCCCATATGCAAACCTATCCTAGTCACTGACTATTTTACTCCAACTACCTAAATAGCCTAGATAAGCAAAACACCACTTGTCAATTGTTTCATTACTGTTGTCAGATGTTTGTCTATTCTCCTGGGCCATCACCTTTAGATGATTCTACCATGGAGCTCTCTTTTGAGGTCACCAACACCCAGCTTAAGCCTAAAAAAAGTGCCCTGACAGATAATGATGATGCTTCCTTTTTACATTGACCATTTAAACGTATGGGAAACCTCCCTAAAAATGTCCCCGACTAGGAGTGTTTTACACCCCACACCCCACCCTCGATCTGGGCTGAAAGCATTTATTCTTCCCAGGATAATGGGCAAGCCACAAATCACCATGGACAATGGATGCCTGTGTGTGTGTGTGTGTGTGCGTGCGTGTGTGCACCATAGCCTTGAAGGACAAACTGCACAGCTTGGTTATCCTTTAGGACTATCACATTCTAAGGAGAATGGCACATACCTGGGCCCAGTTTCTCAATGATAATGGATCATACACTTACGCATATTCTTAACAAAGAAGTTTCGTTTGGGTTTTCAAGTGTTTCACAAACATTACAATAGATTACCCATAACAATGTTTTATGGTGTTCTTAAATAACAGTGCTTTCATGAAACTGTCTGAAACCATAAGATGTTCATATTTATTATCTACTACTATAATAATAATAATAATAGTGAGTAGTAAAATATCATTAACAGATGAGGCTAGTACACTGGTAAGAGTAGGATTAGGCAATTGATAGAAGGTGTTGCATAGAAATTCGTCAAGACATTGATGAATACACAGTAATTGCCTATAAAACATAAATTAACTGAATGTAATTGTATTGTAAGTGGAAAAGGAAATGGAAATCCCAAACTAAAACAAGCAGACCTACCATGTAATGTATCAGAAGACCACTATAGCAGGTGTCATTCCACGTCACTGTTCCTTATGGAGTAGTAAATCAGGAGGAGTGGGGGATGGGTAAATCTAGAGACATTGGTGCCAGACAATGCCCTCATCCCTAGTGTCATGCCATCCATTGCTGGTGTGCGCACTGCCAGCAGCTCTCAATGACTGTTTTCAAAACCCTCTTGTTATATGAGAGCAAAATAGAGGCAATGGTTGTTCTTCATTTCACTTGAAAGGATGTTCTAACAGAGCCTTGACAACTGCTGTCACATCCCTTAGCCCCACACAATTTCCACAAAATGCTAAGAATATCAGTTTCTCCGTTGCATTCAGAGTTTTTTCATGTCATTTATTCTGTGTGAAACAGCAAATCATGCTGATCATACTCATACTGACACTGATCCAGCTTATAAATCACATCAAATTTGATTTTTGGATTCAGATTTTTAAGCTTTCTAATTTTTATTTACAAATGTTTAATACTTTATTTATTACTTGAGAGGGTGACTTATAAGGCTGTTAAGATATTAAGTGTGAATAAAAATTTAGGGTGAGTACCTGTTAAGCCCATGAACCATTTAAGCCCACTTTGAACTTTGAAATCAGATTTTACAGAAAGAAAAAAAATGTGTTAATCATCTTATTAAATCCAGAAGTTTGTTAACTCCATGTGTTTTTAATTTCAAATCAGTCACATAGGCCTGTTTAAGTTAGCCTGACATCTGCATAGAATGTCAAGGTTATTCACAAAAAGTTACCTCAAAATTTTGGTGTTTTGAGACCCCTCAAACTTCATGTGTTTTACTATTTTTAGCCACTTTAGCCACTCAGTAAGGCACCAATTAAGCTCACTATGCCCCATTTAAGCCCACTTCAGTGCATTTCAATAAGGACAACCTCCCTTTAGCCATTAAGTCTAAATTCTTGTACGGAAGTGTTGATAATAACCAATAATAATAACCACCTTTTTAACTTAATTTACAACTATAAAAATAGGCCTCTATACATTATAGATTAGGGTATTTCTGATTTATACAATAGGAAATCAACTGTTTTCAGTTAGAAAGGGACAATAAAAAAACATTATTATGCATCTTGTTTAACATAGGTAGGGATGCACTGTTGCGACTTTCTAATCAAATACTCATACGATTCCTAGGTTTTGGAGTCCACTAATAAACTGCATGGATCTGATCTTATTGAACATTAAGCTGTATATTTTGTTTGCAGTAAAAAATACCCTGCTGACAATCTAAACATAAACATGAACTTAACATAGACTGAATTTGAATAGATCATCCTCATTAAGTACCATTTATATGTGTGCATCTTAATAGAAGTTAGGTCTGCCCTAAGTTTGCTGCTTTATATTATGAAGTGAATGAGGAAATAAACAAATTAAGAGAGAAAGAAAGAAGAAAAGAAGAGGAAATAAAACAAACACAGAATTAAAGAAAGGACAGCTGTAAAACGTTTACGATTCAGTCTAGAGGTAACTGTGTCAGTGCCTTTTCACAATTCCTGTAGTTCTTATAGAAAAGAGGTTAGGGCTGAGCAGATGTAGATCTAGTTAGTGAGTTATTTTCATTCATTTCATTTTATCGATTTAACATGCTACTGAATTAATGCATTGCTGTTTTTTATTCTTGTAAAGCAATCGTTTATTATACTTCAATAAAAATATGTATGTTATTATGGAACACCCATGGGCTTAAATGGTACAGGACCAATGAAGCCCATGCCAGACTTTTGACATATTTTGTAAAATATCTTTCTTATATCTTTTGAAATCTATAAACATGAATGCATGCATTTTCAAATGAGAGACTAATCTTGCAGTTTGACAAGTTATCTCTCCTGAAAACCATGTCAATATGTTAACAATGCAAAAACATTATTTTCCATAAAACAAAGCACTACCAGCCAAAACGTCAGAATAACAGAAACTTTCAGTACCAAACACAACTTACATAGTTGGGTAGGCTAACAGAACCTGGTTCTCTCTAATAAACACACACCAAAGGCCTTGTACAATATTCTAAATGTACAGTACACTTTGGTAATATGAACAGGTGTGTATTTGCAAAGCAGCTGCAACATAGTGTTGGCCATAAAAGTGTGGTAAAATAAGAACCTAGCAATAATGTTGTACTACTTTATGAAGGATGTGTAAAATATAGCAAAAATATGTGCAAATGCAACTATCGTATTATGTATACTTGGATTACATTTTGTAGGCTTCTGTGTTATGGTTAATCAGCTCTCGGCTTCTGTATGCATTTTATAATTTATTGCACTATTCACTTGGCTGCAACATGTGATCTCAACCTCTAGATGGAAAAATCTTACACAGTGGTGCTTAGCAATACACTTAGATTTAGAATATGTACAGAAGGGAACTATTACTTTTGTTCTGTGTCTTGGGGCAGGGCAGCTGCTGGATTGTTTTTGTTCTGTTTATTAGAACTGGTTTGTTTATTGTTCTGTTTATTATTTATTTGAAAAAGGTCACAAATCTTCAGACTTTAAGAATGCTTGGGGGGGTGTTGTTGTAGTATTAAAAAAGGTTATGTGAGCCACTGTGGTATGTCTGTATCAGTATTAGCGAATGAAATTCAAGGGGGCACCTGGGGTGTCCTCTGGCTCCACCCCTGTCTATATCTTAAGGCCAGATAGACCTAGACTCAAAATTCTATCAACACATTGATCTTGCAGTCTTCTGCATCTTTCATCCGTTGGTCTTCTTGTCCAAACATTTTCAGTTCTCCCTCAAATTCACACAAAAACCAAAGTGAAGCTAAGAATGCTACAGGTCAATCAAGTGTGAAGACCCTGTACATTATGCCTCTGTGGCCATTATGCAATGGCCTAAACTATATGTTTGAAAGGGCATATAAATATAATATTATGTCTATTATTATTTGTATGTTTATCATATGTCTGTTATTATTTGTTCTAAAACAATAATGACTAGGTTTTTTTTATTTTAATACAAAATTGATAATATTAGGTTAGGCCCTATGATTTCCAAACTCACAAAATCCAGACATAAAAACTGAATTTTCCCATAAACAGAGAATCAGACAATTTGCAATATAGATTTAAAACAACCTTTTCCAGATTTCCAGTCTAAAACCCTATACGACAAGCCACCGATTTGCAAAATCTGGCCAAATCGCTGCACTTTAGCCTATAACATCACTTGGGTTTACCATGTGATGTTGCGCAACATTTCTACAGGAGTAGCCTAGACAACCTCCTGATAAGACATTGCTCCCTTTTCTGCCAGTACATTGAGAAACAAAGGTTTTCCCGATCAAGAACTACTTGCTAATTTCATGTCATAAAACATACTGGTAGACACATACAATTTGGTGCAGTGGAAGCGCACAGCCTCATTGCGTGAGTGAGAGTGAGTGTAAGTGAAACTGAAATTGAACGCTGCCTATTGCTGTTGGTAGGCTAGAAGTAACGATAACCTATTTAAGTTCAAAACATCAACATGGATTCCTGCAACTGTTCTTGGAAACAGCACTGAAATATTTAAGAGCCACAGATGGCTGGTTAAGGGTGGTGTTCAGACCCAGCTGATACACTATCTTTACCAGCTGCTGTGGAATGAAGGTGTTGAATGCTGTGTTGAAGTCGATGAACAGCATTCTGACATAAGTGTCCTTTGTGTCCAGATGTGCGAGAGCCAGGCGGTTGTGAATTCTGTGAGCATGAGAGTGCTTCGCTGTTTTGATGTTGTATTTGTCTGATTGAATTGTTTAGAAAGATAGTCATAAGATAACCTCTGTGAGAATAACATGGGGGCTCCAAGTTCATAGGGCAGGATGTATGGAACATAGGGAACAAAAGCATGGCAGGACTGCACCTAGATACACTTCCATTGAGTAAGGTCACTTCAGCCCATGCCTAACCTTGCACATCTCAAACAGCATGAATGGGACCTACTTCAGTCCCTCTTTAATCATTAAAACCTTGGAACATTAACACTATCTGAGTATTACATGATAGATGTATTCAAGTTCAGTTTCTCCTCTATGTAAAAAAAATCTATTAACCCATATTCAGTCAACATTCAACATGTTGTTCTCTCAACATTCTGGTCGTGTTATGTGAATTATTATCTAACCTTTATTCCTCATGGTGCACACATAGTAGGTCTGTGGGTCTCTGTATCAGCATGGCCTTGTTAATTAGTGCAATTAGTCTTAACAGTTAGCAGTAGAGAGCTGATAGGGGTCAGTTCAGCTCTCACACCCTCTGGCCAAGTTTGCTTTATGAGATAAGTTTGTGCACAGACCATGCTAATCACAGACGTGATTCAGCAAGTCCAGCGCCACTGTACTGTTCTGTTAATAACAAAACGGAGCCAGTCGCTAGGTATCTGGTTTGTCACTTAATGATACTGAAACTGAGTCAGTGAAAAACTCACATGCACTGTTGTTATACATTTGAAGAAGTCTCACAAATATTTACTAATAAAAATCCCAAGGATAGAAGCTTTTTTGGGCCACAGACGTAAATAGTATATAAACTAAGTGGCTTATAAGAATGACAAGCACGACAAGGGAGGCTGCTTCTCAGCAGTAGCAATTCTGATATTCTGATGTTTTTTGCCCCACTCGTGCCCAACTCCCCCCACATCGACCCTGGGACTGTGCCATCGACCTGCTGCCCTGTGAACCAGTGGCTAGAGGGAAAGTCTATCCACTGTCCCTGCCTGAAACAGAAGGCTATGGAGGAGTATATCCAGGAGGCTTTGAACCAAGGATACATCTGTCCGTCCGTGTCCCCAGCAGCATCCAGTTTCTTCTTTGTGGCCAAGAAAGATGGCGGCCTTCGACCCTGCATCGACTACCGTGCACTGAATAAGATCACCGTAAAGTTCCGCCACCCTCTTCCCCTGGTCCCAGCCGCTCTGGAACAGCTTTGTGGAGCCGTGATGTTCACAAAGCTGGATTTGCAGAGTGCCTATAACCTCATTCGGATACGTGAGGGGGACGAGTGGAAGACCACCTTTATTACACCCAGTGGGCACTATGAATACAGGGTGATGCCCTATGGACTAGCCAATGCCCCCTCCGTATTTCAGGCTTACATGAATGAGGTGTTCCGGGAGTACCTGCATTGTTTTGTTTTGGTTTACATAGATGACTCCTCACACTCCCAGACCCAACGAAACCCTTTATAGTAGAGGTGGATGCCTCCACCTCCGGGGCAGGAGCGGTGCTCTCCCAGGAGAGCGGATCCCCTCCCAGACTCCACCCTTGCGTCTTCTTCTCCTGCAAGTTTTAACCCGCTGAGCAAAACTACGACATCAGGAATCGAGAACTACTCACGGTGAAGCTTGCCCTGGAGGAGTGGCGTCACTGGTTGGAGGGAGCCCAGCACCCTTTTAGAGTCCTCATGGACTCTCACACCGAGGTATTCACCGCTCATCAACCGTATGAAACCAACAAAGAAGACCATCAAGGTGTGGCCAGCGGGGGTAGACTCTGTACTCCAGGACAGGTTCAAAGACACAGACTGGAGCAGATTTACCTCAGTGGCCACTGAAGGCTCCCATGTGAACATTGACTCTTACACCTAGTAACCTAGTTACTACTGAAAAGCAGATCACGACGTACCCAAATCAGAAACCATGGATGAACAAGGAAGTGCGGCTTCTACTGAAGGCACGTGACAGTGCCTTCAGATCAGGGGACACACAGGCCTACAGTACATCCAGGGCTGACCTGAAGAGGGGCATCAAGAAGGCCAAGCACAGCTACAAGCTGAAGGTGGAGGAACACTTCACAACATCTGACCCCCGACGCATGTGGCAGGGCATTCAGGCCATATCTGACTACAAGCCCAGCAACTCCACACAGACAGCCATGGATCTGTCCTTCCTCAATGAGCTAAATGACTTCTATGCTCGCTTTGACAAGGACAACAAGGATAAGACTGCCATCACCCTCCCCTCTGACGGCCACCATACTCTCACACTCACTGTCACAGATGTCCACAACGCACTGAGCCACATCAACGCCCGTAAGGCCGCTGGACCTGACGGCATTCCTGGACACGTGACATCTTCAACAGGTCCCTGTCCCAGGCAGCAGTACCAGCATGCTTCAAGACCACCTCGATAGTGCCAGTGCCGAAACACTCATCACCTACGTGTTTGAATGACTACCGCCCTGTAGTACTCACGCCCATAGTGATGAAGTGCTTTGAACGACTTGTCCTGGCACACCTCATGAAATGCTTGCCGCCCACACTGGACCCTCACCAATTTGCCTACAGAAGCAACAGAAGCACAGAAGATGCGATATCCACAGCGCTTCATTGTGTGCTCTCACACTTGGACAGTAAGAATGCATATGCAAGAATGCTGTTTGTTGACTTCAGCTCAGCATTCAACGCAGTCATCCCCTCCAAGCTAATCACCAAACTCGTCGACCTTGGAATCAGCAACCCCATCTGCAACTGGATCATGGACTTCCTGACCAACAGACCCCAGTTTGTTAGGTCAGGCCAGAACCGGTCCACCACCCTGTCACTGAGCACCGGTGCACCACAAGGCTGTGTGCTATCCCCATTCCTGTACTCCCTTTTCACCCATGACTGCAGGCCTGCGTATGGATCCAACTCCATCATCAAGTTTGCAGATGACACCACGGTGATTGGACTCATCAGTAACAACGATGAGTCTGATTACAGGGAAGAGGTGAAACACCTGGCTGCATGGTGTGCCGACAACAACCTGCTCTTGAACACCAGCAAGACCAAGGAACTTATTGTGGACTTCAGGAAAGAGAAGGGAAACACCCACGACCCCATCTACATCAACGTGTCTCCAGCTTCAAATTCTTGGGGACCCACATCTCCGAGGACCTGTCCTGGTTGACCAACACCTCAAGCCTGGTCAAGAGGGCCCACCAGCGCCTCTTCTTCCTAAGGACACTAAAGAAAAACCACCTGTCCACTGGCATCCTGAGCAATTTCTACCACTGTGTGATCGAGAGCATCCTGACTAACTGTGTGACAGTTTGGTATGGAAATTGCTCTGTCGCTGGTCGCAAGGCTCTGCAGCAAGTAGTGAAAACTGCTCAGAGAATCACAGGGACTCCACTTCCTGCCATTGAGGATGAAAAGATGTCTGTGGCGGGCACGCAGCATTCTGAAGGACACCTCTCATCCTGCCAACAAACTGTTTCAACTCCCCCCCTCCAGAAGGCGGTACAGGAGCCTACAGACTAAAACCACCAGGTTCAGGAACAGCTTCTTCCCCACAGCTGTCACACTACTGAACTCTGACCCCCACTGAACCTCACACTCTGCTGCTATAGCTATGCTGCTATAGCCCTTGGACTGCACATCTGTATATACTTAATACATCTGTACATCTGTATATACTTAATACATCTGTACATAAATATCTCTATAGCACATCTGTATATACTTAATACATCTGTACATAACTATCTCTATAGCACATCTGTATATTGCCCTTATATTGAATCTATATAGCAAATCTGTATATTACAGATATCTCTTCGCCTGTACATGTATATTGCTCTTCTGCCTATTTATTAATACTACTCTTATCTGTATATAATTTGCTCTTTAACTGTACATACTGCATACTGTATATACTGCACATTGCTGCTCTTTGCACTTCTGATTAGATGCCAAACTGCATTTCATTACCTGTATTTATACATATGTAATGACAATAAAGTTGAATCTAATCTAATCTAATAAGAACTCAATTCCCGTCAGGCCACGTTCTTATACAGTCATTGGTTTCCACTTTTCCCAGGGATAGTCATTTAGCACGCTAATTTGGACAGATATCTCAGCAGCCCAGTACATGATCATAATTTTTGTGACATGACTGCACATATTTCTTCACATTCTCTTGCTGGATTGTGGTAATTTCTGGATATTTTAAACTTAAAATTTTACACATTATACCTTTAAAGTTAGGAAGAAATCTAAGAGGCAATCGAAGAATTATCACTTAAACTGCTCCACAGAGCATGCAATATCCACCACTCTGCATACAGTACTTACCCATGTAGAACAGAGAAACACCTACATCAGAATCCTGTACACTGACTTCAAATCTGTATTTAACATCATACCACAGACTGATGGAAAACTCCTTTTGGGCCTTAACCCCACCCTTTGTCACTGGATATTGGATTTCCTGGCTGAGAGACCACAGTCAGTCCGTGTTGGGAAAAACATTTCCAAATCCATCACACTGAGTATAGGATCCCCTCAGGGATGCGTGCTCAGCCTACTGCTGTACATGTTGTTGACCCATGCCTGTGAACCAAGACAACATGATCATGAAGTTTGCAGATGACACTAAGGTTATGGGTTCATTCACCGGAATGACAAATCCTCATACAGGGAGCAGGTCAACCTATTTGAGAGCTGGTGCAGAGACAACAACCTGGTGCTTAATGTGAATAAGACCAAGGAAATAATTGTCGGCTTCTGAAGATTACAACTGAAGCACAAACCCCTCTGCATCAGCAAAAGCAAAGTGGAAAGGGTGGAGAACATCAAGATCACATGTCCAAATGCACAAAATCCCAATTACCTCACTTCCTGTTACACATAGTTACTTTTTAGTTGCTTCTTAGTTACTGCTAGTTACTTTCTAGTTACTCTTTAGTTTCTTTTTATTTACTTCTTAGTTGCTTAGTTACTTTTTAGTTATTTGGTTACTTAGTTGGTTCTTCTTAGTCTTCTAGTTACTTCTTAGTTACTGTTAGTTACTTAGTTACTAATTTAGTACTTACTGATTAATTAATTATATATCGTCATATTGTCATTATGCCAATGACCTTAACAATACTGTGTGGACCATTAGCATCAAGACTGTCCCACAGGTGTGTGTGGTCCCCCTTTTTGTCTGAAACATGATGATCATGAGGGTGGGCCCAAAATGTTCAGACAATGGAATGTGTGTCTGGGTCTTAGAACTCAGGATATCTTTTGTCGAACTCTGGTGGAGCCTCAGATCATGGAGTTGGTGTCTTGCAGTCGATTTTGGAACCATGAAGCCCCAAGAATTAGCTAAACTTTGAAACTTATTTGTCTCCTCTTTGCCTGTCCTCACAGTGTCCTCGTCTATCGTCCTCACAGAACTTATGGAAAAACATGCACGCATCCTTTTTGATCTTTAGCCATTGAACCTAACCTATGCAGTCAAACAGCTTTTTTGCATTCAGGTTTATGTTGATGACAAACTGATTTGACTTGTCCATTATCTTTTTGATAGATTATAGAGAACAACAGTTGTGGAAATGCAGAAATATCTTTAGTAAATGTGAGCATTTTTGTCAAATATTTAACGAAAATTTTACTTACTACATGCATCTTACAGCTGTATTATAATGTTTGCTAACAATATTTAGAGGGGTACAAAAAGGCGCTGGAATCAGCTTTTAGTATCTAACCTCTCATTTGTATCAAAAATATCAGAAAATCGTGTCTAAGCACATCTGTAGCTTCTTAAATTAAAATAATATCCAGGAAACCTTCCAGTCAGGCTTTAGAACTAATCATAGTACAGAATCAGCCCTAGTTAAAGTCTTCAATGACCTCCTTATGATCAAAACTTCATTCAAAAAATTTGGAATAGTTGACCTCTGGAGAGAATTTCATCCCTCTAAGAGAGACTACACTCACTACTCTGCCCCACATGATAGCTATTCTAGGATTGAATATTTATTTTCTGAACAAAAAAGACCTGTACCAAGGAGTGTGAAATTGAAGGAGCAGGTGTATCGGATCATCGGACCACAAGAGAAAAGAAAATGGTGGAGACTAAATGTTGGAAATTTGAATAACAAAGTACTGGTTGAAGAGATAAAAGAAGAAATTGCAACATATCAAGCTAAAGAATTACAATGGTGAGTATAAAGTATAGAAATAAATAAAAAAGAAGACAAGATTCTTAAACCAGTTTTATTATGAAATTAGACCAAGGGCTACTAAATTGCTAGCAAAAAGGTTAAGAAAACAACAGGCTGATAGGAATATACATATGATTAGGGATATAAATACAAATAATACAATATATGAACCTAAAGATATCAAAACAAAACTTGACAAATAAGGGTGAAACACTATTTTTTTTACATTCCACTTTTTGCACAAAATGTATGAAATTAGAATGTCCAAACAGTTTTTGAATGAAATTATAATGTCCAACAGTTTTTGAAACTGTTAGTGATTTAACGAATTTCCCCTTGCTATTTTTTAAGCCTTTTTCACAACCACAGATGGAAAATGTTCTGTGGTGTGACATCACTTTACTGTAAAGATGAAATTTACAAAAATTATTGATTTCAACTGCAGATCACATATATTAAAGTTTAAGAAGTTCTTTATAAAAATCACTATTGAAATTCAACATACACTTATTTTTCAGAGCTGTTTTTCAGTTCCACTCCTTACTTGCACCTTCTTTTATCACTCACTCTCATAGAAATATTTTGTATCATGAAGAAAATCTTACTGCACTGTTTGTTTTTCTTGTGATAGTTACACTACACAATGTTTTAAAAGCTACATCATGATAAAAATGAATGAACTTAAAAAGGCATTTAATTGCATTTAAAGTGATGTCACACCACATGACGCAATGAGGCACAGTTCACACACAATTGACAGTTCACACACAAATTCTTCACTTTGAAGTATCTTAAGTATTTAATCTAACTAAAAACATCTATGCAAAAGTGGCACATATGGTTTTATTCTAGAAAACCTCAACAATAATGATTTTATTAAAACAGTGTCAACACAACTTGACAAAAAACCCCAAATAGGTTTATTCCTATCTCCATGTTGAGCCATAGAGTTACCCAGAATTTGCATGATTTGGCCAACATTTTTCTTCTGATCATATTGCACGATGACGAATCTTCCGACCTCCAACACATCTTGGCCAAATTCTCCCTATTCATCTCCAGCCACTGAAGGAGGAGGAGAGTTCACCTCGTGGGTAGGGCTGTCAGGTGCCATTGTGACACATGCTTGGGTAGTTGCAGAAGCAACTCACTATCCTATGAAACACCTTTCCTGGTGTTGCTGAGTAGATCTGGTGTGTGCTTAATATGCCTTTTACAGCTGGCAGCACAGATGGAAACAGCTTATCAAATTCTGCTATGTCCTTTTCTTCTATCCATTTTATTTGAATTTTCATTCCTTCTTTCCTGGACAGCATGTCATAGAGGGCCTCAGGAGTTTGCAGATCACCTCCATTCTGGACAAACTGGTCTGCCATCCTCTTTACACACGCTGCAACGCCATCAGGAGCTCCTTTTCCATGACCCCGTTCTGAGTAATTCCATGTGACACTCTGGAAGCCCCAGCTAAAAGGCACAGTACTCATAAGGAAGCAGTTTGCCTTGTTACGGTACTGTGTCACTGGACCATCACTGATTAGATGAAGTGACTTGAACTGTGTGCCATACTGTTTCTGAAGGTTACTGTTTGGTACTGTTTCTGACTGGCTGTAGGTGAGCCCATACAGCATACTCATCGTGTCTCAGAGAGTTTGAGATGGTTGCAAAGCTCTGAGTTGCCATTTTGCTGTATGCCACCACTGTGTGGATGGTTGAATGGAGCTTACAGGCGTAGTTCTCTGAAAATCAATTTGTAAAGCTAGATCATTTTCCTGGAGCTTTTCTTTTAACTCTCGGAATTTCTCCGCTTAATGTCTCCAGTTCAACTGATGGGATGCTATGGATTCCAAGTCATGTTGAAAGGTTTCTGCAAGCTGTAGCAGTATTCCACTCACTCCTTTCTTCACCCAGTTTTTGTAAACTTTTCCCACAGTAACGTCCTCCCTCTGCCACTGCTCCCACCTTCCTAGCTCAGTTGGATTTTGTAGGTTCAGCGAGACCTCATTAAAACAACAGTCGGTACACAGCCTGTACATGCACTTCTGATCTTCAGAATTGCAAGCGATGGAGGTAAGTAAATTAGAGAGGCTCTTAGTTGGAATCATACCCTTGCGAACCAAACACTCAATCAACAGACGCATGTTCTTTTCTATCACTAGCCTTTGCCTCTGTAATGTATATGGGCCTGTACCTAGCAAACTGATGATATGACGTGCAATTCAGTGGGGTACATCCTTTATTGTATTCAACATGGAGCTCCATCAGAGTTTTGGTCAGAACATGTCGCTGCATTTTGTGTGTCCGCCCAACCATGTCTTTTTTTCCTGCCAAGAGCCTGCTGTTCTCATCTCTGGAAAGAAAAGCAATGACATTCTTCTTTTTTTCTGCCTACCTTTTTGAACAACCTGATGGTGGGTTGATGGGCAGCTTTCTTTACTGTATTCAAGCGATGCTTTTGAACTCTCATCTTACTGTTTGCTTTTCTCATATATTCAAGTTCTGCTTGAAGCTTCTTGTTTTCTTTTTGCAGTCTTCTCATTTTAGCTCATAACTTGTTTTGAGTTTTGGGTGCATTGGTAGATGGCAATCCCTGAGCAGGAGGACTAGTTGTTGATAGAATTGCTGCTTGAAGACTTGGAATAGGAGAATCATGAGCAGGAGAACCATGGACTAGACTACTGGCACCCTCATGGGACACATCAAGTTGCTCAGGTGATGGAGGTGTTTCATCCAAGATTGCTGCCAGTTCCTTTTTCATCTTTCTTTTTTTTGCTATTGTAATCCTCCATGCCTCACAAAGTCGGTCTTGCTTCTGTTTTGGCAGTGAACTTATGTTTTGAGACTTAATCTTTTATGAATATTAAAGGAGAAGTTTGGTGTGAATCAATCAATAGCTCAGTTGTTTGAGGTCACCAAGTGCTGTCAGGAAAATTTTATACAGCATAGACCAAATACTGAACAGGCAACTAACAGTGAATGGGGCATAGAAACATTCAATTTATAGAAACTTCATTTCATTTCCCTATGCCACATTCAGTTAACATTAGTTACTGGTCCGTTATTTGGTCTATGTTGCTTGAAATTTCCTGGTTCATTTACCTACTACTCATTCAGTGACCAACAGGGCTATTTATTGATTTACAGCAGATGTCTCTTTTAATGTGCAACATTTTTATCAGATTCAAACTCCCTCACTGACTCCCTTTCCCTATATCAATTTCATTACTTTCTTCTTCGCTCCCTAAGGATCTCCACACGCCTGGCTTCATCCTGATTTAACCTCTCTCGGTACCTTCTTGTCCTTTCTTTCAAAATCATAAATCACTTTAAAAACACTTAAAAACAAATATCAGTGATTGTTGGCCATCTATATAGAATAAACATGGACACAAATACATCATACCTTTAGAACATGTAAGGATCTAGCAACACATTGCATTAAGCATGTCACTGCAGGACATGAATGTCACACCACAGGACATTAACAGCATTGTGGCCATTTTGATCCCTTTCTATACACGATTGACCTTGGGGCTAATGCTAACTGAATAATGATATTGTTTTTAACCTTGATTTGAGATTTAAAAAAAAAAACTTTTTTCCTTCAACAAGGAAGTGTGTGGTCGCACCACAGGACACCATAAATGGACTCACACATTGTCTAACAGAAACATTGAAAACTGTAGAAATATTAAGAGATTAACACTCACCTTTTAACTTTCACAGCACTCTCTACTAACTGACTTACTTCCTGGTAGGGGGCCTGTCTTGAAGACCCCTGCATTTGTCCATGCAATTGCCCGTTCAAAAACTTCACTTACATGTCACACCGCAGGACACCATTGATGTTACAAGACTAAACTTGCTGTAAATGTTACTGTATAATGTTTTTGCATGTCTTTTTTTATTAAGTTAATAATTGTAATATAAATCCAAAGCTTTTATGAATCATTCCAAATATTGTTGCTTTATTTTATGGCTGTTGATATTTCATGACTCATTCATGTCAGGACATTTGGCATAAAAACCTTTAAATAAACATGAACAAAAAATATTTTTTCATCCCAAACTAAAATTACAACATAATATACTGTAATTGGCTTCTTTTACCTATGAGGAAAAACACATTTTGGTAGGTATTTACACCATCTAACATTAAGATCACACGTCACGTCAACCACCCATAAAAGGATGTAAAACCCATGATAACATAAAGAGAGCACTGCATATTCTTGAACCAAAATAATATCAGTGAAGCCTTAGTAAGCCTTCACACTGACAAGACTTTTGATTGTATTAACTGAGCTTTCCTTTACCAGAGCCTTGAAAAATTTGGAATGGATAAAAAAGCCATTCAGTGTATTAAGACACTATATCAAAAACCAACTGCAATGATTAAAATCAGTGGGAGCTTGTCAGAGAACATACAGTTAGAGAGATCCACCAGACAAGGCTGTTTATCACCTACACTTTTTGCCATCTTTATAGACAGTTGGCACAAGCAATTAGACAAAATAGGAATCTTAAAGGCATAAGATTTGGGAATGAGGATCACATTATTGGCCTTTTTGCTGATGATGTAATGATGTAAATGTGATATGTTACCTAGATGACGACCCAGATACATGCCCATATTAATTAACCTTCTTGAGACCTTTGGCTTTTCCTCAGGATACAAGTTGAATCTAGCTAAAACACAGATTCTAACATTACATTTCTCACCAGCCAAAAATATAAAACTGAAATTCAATCTCAAGGTTTATATGGAATGGTCAAAAACCAAGGTTTTAAATTTGAGACGCTTTAACTTATGAAAAATAAAGGGGGAATGTTAAGGAATATTATCATGCAGATCCATGACTCAAGGGGCTAACCCAAGTGCCAGGGGTCATGCTGGAAAAAATTTATGTAAACTCCAGCTTATCAACCGTCTTTAACCCAACCATTCCTCCGGTTGTCATGGATACTACAAACAAACTCAGCTGAAGAATCCAAATATCATCTCAATGCAGTCTGCAAAATAACTATTCATCTCAATGCAGTCTGCATTGACTGCATTGACAGTTAGCAACACCACTGTATCAGAGCGGTAGAGAAAACAGAGTGGAGACACTTCCATAGACTCCTGTTGTATACCGATAGTTCCAAACAAGGGCTCTGTTGATTTCTGTTGCTTGTCAAGAACAATCAACAGTAAGTAGTTAAAATAACAGTATTTTAAATGTTTTTTAGCTATTAGCTATTACAAGTATACTCTTAGACATCGTCAGTTTTGTGTTTGGTTTTGAAATGTCAATGGTGATGTTAAAAATGTTATATAGTTTTAGGGACTTAACTGTTGTTGCGTCATTGCGGTAAGCATGCTATGTCATTTCCTCTTTACACTGTGTTTGTAGCTGTGTGCAACGCTAGTCCAAATTGCAGATATTATTCGCAAATTAGCATACTCTCTACCCACTTATCCATTTTGTTTCTTAAACTATACCTTAACACAACTGTTAAATTCCTTCACACACTACAGTATGACTTCTCCTCCTCACTCTCTCTCTATCCGTTGCCCGGCTTGTCAGATGTTTAGCTACTCCCCAGCCTCCTTTAGCGGTTATGATACGTGTAACACTTGTAGACAGCTGGCTAGTCTGGAGGCGAGGATCACTGAGTTAGAAAGCCGCTTCCACACATTAGAGAAGACTTACTCAGCGCCAGATAGCACTGCTGCCCCCTTAGCAAGTGTGGATGCACCAGAGAGATCATCCCCTAGCAAGCTAGCCAGTGAACCGGCGGCATCTCTCTCGCAGCAGGGAAAGTGGGTTACGGTGAGGGGCACTAGTCGCAGAACGAAACCCCCTGCACACCACCAACCACTTCATGTTTCTAATCGATTCTCCCCCTTAAGTAACTCCTCCAACCAAGACAAAACTCTGGTAATTGGCGCTTCTACTGTACGAAATGTGAATCTAGCGACTCCGTCGGCTGTAGTCACTTCAATCTCTGGGGCTAGAGCAAGCTACATCGAAGCCTATTTAAAAGTGCTTGCGGCAAAACAAGTAATGAAGTACCCCCGGATAGTTATCCATACTGGCACTAACGACGTCCGATTAAGGCAGTCGGAGATCACCAAAACGAGTTTTATTTCTTTGTGCAGGTTGGCACAAACGATGTCAGACTCTGTAACTTTCTCTGGTCCCATACCTATTAAACGCGGTGAAGAAATGCTCAGCAGAGTTTTTTCACTGAACCGATGGTTGTCAGGATGGTGTGCCGATAACAATGTGGGCTTCATCGATAACTTCAGCTCCTTCTGGGGAAAGCCTGGACTTCTGAATCGAAATGGTATCCATCCGTCTCGGATGGGTGCTGAGCTCCTTTCTAGGAACATTGACCGTCACTTAAACTCGGCTTGTTCCTGACAGAGTTTGGTCCAGGTGGCAGAATTACTGTCCTACACAGTTCTCTGCGGCCCCGCCGTCACCCTAGCAGCAGACAGACAGTGAGAGTGTCCGCGACGAAAACGTTTTCAAAACGACCCGGTAGAGGTATAAATTATACCAACCTCACAAAAATAAAACCAGAAACAAAAAAAGAATATAGCCAGAAATCACAACTGAAATTTGGCTTATTAAATATTCGTTCGCTCTCCTCAAAGACGACTTTAATAAATGAACTTATTTCTGATAATCAAATTGACATACTCTGTCTTACAGAAACCTGGCTAAAATCTGATGAATACCTCCCACTAAATGAAGCTACCCCCCCTAGTCATCTAAATTATCACATACCACGTCGTTATGGCCGTGGTGGTGGAGTAGCCACAATTCACAATTCCTTAACTTGATTCATCCTGATGGGAATGGTGCTAAAACCTTAACAATTGTAACATTATATAGACCTCCAGGCCCCTACACTGAATTCTTATCAGAATTCTCTGACTTCCTGTCCTCTTTAGTCATTAAAACAGAAAACATATTAGGTGATTTTAATATCCACATCGATGTTGCAAACGATAGCTTGGCAATTAGTTTCCAATCTCTGCTTGATCACATTGGCTTCTGCCAAAATGTAAACACACCTACACATCAAGGTAACCACACCCTTGATCTTGTTCTGACACATGGAGTACAAATAGAACAACTTACAACCCTACCTCAACACTCTACACTAACTGACCCACTACTTATTAACTTTAAAAATCACATTAGACTATGTAGCACCTAACTCAGTCTACTACTACACTAGAACTACAAGAACTACTAGAACTCCCAAAACTACAGATGACTTCATAGCAAACATTCCATCTCTCCTTGAGTCTCTGTTGAGCCAATATAGCCCTGTATTAGAAGGCTCTATGCCAAGCCCAACCCAAGTTGATCAATTAACTGACAGCGTTGTAAATGTACTATACTCCACATTCAACACAATTGCACCACTCAAAAAGAAAACTAGGAAAAGAAGAAAATTGCCCCATGGTATACCACACAGACTCGCTTACTGAAACAAGCTGCTCGTAGACTTGAAAGGGAAATGGTATGCCACTAAACTTGAAGTGTTCCACTTGCTTGGAAAGATAGCTTAAAAGAGTACAAGACAGCACTTAACAATGCCAAATCAGCATATTATTCCTCACTTATACACAATAATAAAGATAATCCAAAATTCCTTTTTAACACTATATCCCGTTTAACAAAAAGCAGGATTGAGGTGTCCCATTCCATTCCAATAAGTCTAAGCAGCAAGGACTTCATGGACTATTTTAATGACAAAATTGAATCTATTAGACTTAAAATAAACAACTCCCTTGTAACCTCAAATCCAGTTGGACCACATGTAATGGTTACAGCTAGCTCTAGTCAACCTGTAGCATACTTTGATTCATTCACACCCACCAATATATCAGAAATTACGTCTTTGATCTCTTCAGCTAAAGCCTCAACATGCTTATTGGACCCTATCCCAACTGATGATCTTCTTAAGGCAGCTCTCCCTATATTGGCTGAGACGATTCTTAAAATTATAAATGACTCACTCATAGCTGGGCATGTCCCAAAATCTTTCAAGACATCTGTTATTAAACCATCAATTAAAAAAACAAACCTTGATCCTGATGTTCTTGCTAATTACAGACCCATATCTAACCTCCCATTTGTTTCAAAAATACTTGAGAAAATAGTGTCTAAGCAAATCTGTAGCTTCTTCTTAAATGACAATAATATCCAGGAAACCTTTCAGTCAGGCTTTAGAACTAATCATAGCACAGAATCAGCCCTAGTTAAAGTCTTCAATGACCTCCTTATCGCATCTGATAATGGATATATATCAATATTAATCCTACTGGATCTTAGTGCTGCCTTTGACACTATTGACCATGGTATCCTACTACACAGACTTGAACACATGATAGGCATCAAAGACACTGCATTAGCCTGGTTCAAATCATACCTCTCTGGTCGATACCAGTTTGTACACGCTCATAATGAGTCATCAACCCATACTAAAGTAAAGTTTGGTGTACCCCAAGGCTCAGTGCTAGGTCCCCTGCTGTTCTCCCTATACATGTTACCTTTAGGATCTGTTATAAGGAAACATGGTATTACTTTCCACTCCTATGCTGATGATGCCCAGCTTTACCTTTCTATGAAGCCTAATGACTATATGCCAATGACTAAACTTGATGCATGTCTCCTAGACATCAAAACCTGGATGACTAATAATTTCCTTTGTTTAAATTCTGATAAAACTGAAGTTATGATGATTGGCCCTAAACAGCTTACCAAAACTCTACCCCATCACCAAAACTTACTCAGTGGCCTGTCACTGTCATGTAATGCCCTGGTTATTTATTCCCTCTGTTTCCTTTACTCCCCGTCGGTGAATTAGCGAACCTGCACGTGTTTACTGCTGAAGGCAAGCCCACAATTCTGACTCTCTCTGTCTCGTTGTTTCCCCTGATTGTGTACCCGTGTTTGTTTTCCCACAAGGGTTCTGTTCTCCGGTCTGTTTTCCGTTCTGTCCCTGTTTGTTTTCTGCCCTTAAAGATCATCTGCCTGTTGCCGAACTCGGACTGCCTGTGACCTACGCCTCTGCCTCTCTGCCCATGATATTGACCCATTGCCTGGCCACGACTTGTTCTCCGTCTGCCTCTCCTGGTTTCCGACCCGTGATCTGCCTCGACTACGCTCTACGTCCCAGCCCTGGTGTCTGACCCGCCGCCTGCATACGACTCTCGCCTGCTCTCCTGCCCCGGCTTCTGACTCACCGCCTGCCTGACCACGAGTGCTCCTGCCTGCCCCTCCCCGCTCTGCACGCTTCCTACTCCTCCGCGCCGAGGGCGCTCTCACAGAGCACATCCACACTCCAATTCCCCCTAACCCTTAAATAAAGACTGTTGCAACTCGCTGCAAACGTGGTCCACGTGGTCTGTTTCCTCAATGGGATCAAATCCAATCGAGCTCAATGGGATCAAATCCAGACTAGCACTAAAGGGAGATAATAATTAAGCGGAAGTGCTAGAAAGGCATGGCCGGGCTAGCTATAGGGTACTTTTATCATTGTAATGCATTGTGTGCATGTTTGGCTAACCTAAAGTTAACTTTGGCTCATTGATTCAGCCTGTAGCCAGATTGTCATGATTGTGAATAGATGCTTCAGTGTTGAAGCAAATGAAGCAAAGTATTGGGAATTCACATTCTGATTTGTTTATTTTTGACTAATTTTGTTGTAGGTCTTGCTGTGCTGAATACCAGAAGAAGATCTGATGCTGACTACAGTCTGTCTCCTCACAAGTATAGTGCTCCTCTCTGCACCTTGGCTGGCCTCACAATGAAGTGGCAGTTAAAATGACTATAGATATAGAACAGACTGAGTATTGTTCTTTTGTCTTCTCTTCTGCTTACTACATTTCTACTCCACACACCAGCAACACAGAGGACTACAGAAGAGATTGAACTTGGTTTTAGATGCAGACACACACTGCCATGAAAGCACACACATTTTCTCACATCCTTTAGCCTCTAGAGACTGGTCTGACTGTATATTCTTATTGCATAGCATTTGATTTAACGTTAAAGTACAGAAAGCGAATATCACTCCGATTTATATTGGATGCCATAAACAGAATACCACTCCTTATTCCTACCTGCAAAGCTATATAACCGGCCAGCAGTCTCTTGTAAGATATAAGGTGATCCCTGTCACTGTGCAGCAGTGGCCTACATTTTGCACTTAGTTGACTTGCTGTCTTTAAAGTGGGCATTATGTGTGTACATATCCTCATATTGTATGGGGGGTTGTCTGGGTTGAGGCTTACCAGCAGGGTAACTAACGCCACACAGGGCAGGCTTGAAGATTTGCCACCAGGCCAGCATGAGTGTAATTTTGTTTGCAAGCGATCGAAGGAAGAGTTAGACACACACAGACAAGGGTACGCATTATCAGATTTATTTACGGGAATCTGTTAATAAATACAGCCCAACCACCCGCACACAAACACCCTGCATGCACACCAAGGAGTTAGTCCATTCTATGGCCGACTTAAACTAGGGGGAAGGGGACTGGCCATTTACCCTGGTCTGGGGCTAACTGACCCTATACACACCACTCATGCACACACTGCCTCCGGCACTGACTGGGTCTGCTGTTCTCCTGAAACAGCATCGGAGGGTTTTGGATGATACTGCTCCTCTCTCGGTTCAGCTGCTGGTGGCAATAGATGGTTTTCTGCTGAAGATGTCTCAGTCAAGCTGGCCCACTCAGCTAACGAATCTCCCACCATGACTGGGGTCTCCATGACTGTGGCCTCTGATGTATCCACAGGTGCCAGCTGGACAACCTGTAGTGCAATTGGACTGGAATTTCTTAGTAACTCAGGATACAAACCAGCGCGTCACAGCATACTGCACCTTTATGCCCCCCGCACTTTCTTGCTGCTATCACTTATATTTATGTAGAATAGTCTCTTGTTTACAAATCATAACCCCTAGCCTTGCTGCTATTATATTTATATTGAACAGTCTTCTGTTTACAAATCACACCACTAGCCACAGTGCTCTGCTAAAAGCCATGCCCTTCCTAGCATGTTTGTTTTAGGTCAACTGTATTTTGGCCTGCCAATTGTTTACAACTGCATTGTAATGTATGTACATATGTGTACAAGAGTGTACACGCGTGCGTGTGTAGTTGTGTGTGTGGAGTGCGTGTGTGAGTGGGTGAGTGAATCTGTGTAGTCCCGCAATAGTGTATGTAGGCACTATAACGTATCTGTCTTGTCCATACTGTGTTTTAACAGTTACGTGCATCACTAATTGTTCCTGGTGAAACGTTGTCTCGTCTCACTATGTACTGTGTATATGGCTGAAACGACAATAAAAACCTACTTGACTTGACTTGACTTGACAAAGACTGATGGCAACAAACGTGTATCTTGTCCCGGGCCCTCATGAAATTGCAGAATAATTATTCTATTTTATTTTAAAATGTGCCTATTTGTGGAGGAAATTTATAATATTTGCATTAAAGAAATGATTTCTAGTTATTGTCCTTGAAATAGGGATCAACACCCTGACACCCCTAACACAAAAATGGTTTGATAAAAAATGTGACATCATTTGATTAATGCTACAGTGTGCCAGCATGCCTCAGTATAAGTCAGGGACACAAAAAAGTAAAGAAAAGAGGAAAAAAGAGAAGAAACCATGAGCCTTAGGGATCCACTGAACAGATATTTTAAAAAAGGTAGTAACAAAGGCAGGGCAGAGCAAGGTAAGACACAGCGCAGCCAACATTTTCCAGCCCCGTAAAGTAACCCAGTCCAGCTGGGCTCAAAATAAATACCAACCAAGTCACGCCATTAATGTGAATACAAATGAGGGGTAGCAGTCACACTGAACACTGAATATATAGAGTATTTTGTCCTGGGCCCGGCCAAGGCTGTCAGTGGCCCTACTGGTAGTAGCTGGACCAAGACTGGTGGCGGCAAGAAAAAAGGCATGACCAATGCTGTCCGCTACCTTAGGGCTGAACTCTGGTGACTTGTCCATCCTCCCCCTGGGCCCGAAGGGGGGCTAAACACAGCATAGCTGATCATAACAGGTCTTCCGCCGATTGAAGTGCACAATGGCCCAGTACTCCCTTTAAGCCGGTAAAGAGCATCAGAGAGCCTCTCCAAAACTAGATTTTTTCTTAAGCTTTGGAGAGGCCCTCTTTTCCTCCTCTGACACTTTTTCCCCAGGCTCATAATACTGGTGTGAAGCTCTTAAATCATAAAATCCCTTTTGACTTTCTGAAGCTACTTGTTGCTAGAGGGCCAAATGACCACCTCTGTTCGTAGTGCCCCTGGTGTATGTGTTGTTAAAGTCAGATCAGGGTCGGGGTTATACCTTGTGGGGCGGGTACAGTGAGGGCTGCAAATGGTTGCTTATTGGGAGTTGTGGGTATTTGGAGTATTGTGTGTGACTGTCAAACTTTGATTTTAAGTTGTGATTTTTTTTAATGTGGACACTCCAACACAAGTGATACTGGGCATAGATTTTCTTTCTCAATAGATTTTCCCCTTGTTTGCATGTTGAGTGCAGATGATGTAGTGCTGTAACTTGATCAGCACTGTTTACTGTACACTATGGACATGTTTGGTAACCATCTTAGGAGACAAAGAAACAATTAAATGAGAAATCCAATGTGAATCAAGCCTTAGTGCTGTTGTTCACCAAGTCCTGTAAGCATGCATGATGTTTTTTTTTTTTTAACAGCAACATAAATTGATGTTTATGTGTTTCTTGCAAACATCTTGGCTAATGCCTGTTGGTAACCTTTCCTAGGTCTAGCAAGGTCCAACAAGGTCTATATATGTTTTCATTAAGCACCTGCTTACCCTGTATTGACTCAATATACATTAGAATGCTCTACCCCAAGCCCAACTCAAGTTAACTGACAATGTTGCACTATACTCCACATTCAACTCCACTGCAGCAATTAAAAAGAAAACAAGTAAAAATTGCCCTATGGCATACCACAGAGACTTGCTAACTGAAACAAGCTGGGTGTAGACTTGAAAGGAAATGGTATGCCATTTAACTTGAAGTGTTCCACCTTCCGTGGAAAGATAGCTTAAATGAGTATAAAAAAGCACTTAACAATGCAAAATCAGCATAATGTTCCTCACTTATAAACACTAATAAAAATAATCCAAAATTCCTTTACAATAGAATATTCCACCTCAGAAAAGGTAGGAATGAGGTGACTCACTCCATTCCAATAACTCTAAGCAGCAATGAATTTCTTTAATGACAAAATTGAATCTATAAGACTTAAAATAAACAACTTCCTTGTAAAAGCCTAGTATGCTAATAATTAAACTTCTTGCCTGCCTCCATTAAAATCTGGATGACTAAACTTATGTTTAAACTCTGGTAAAACTGAAGTTATGATAGGCATTAACAGTTGAATAACATTTTACCTCACCTCCAAAACCTACTCAGTGGCCTTTCACTCTTATTTAACACAAGAGTTAAAGACCTGTGGGTAATCATTGACCAGGACTTCTCTCTGAATAGTCGTGTAAAACATATTTCAAAAACATCCTTTTTTCACCTAAGAAATATTAAGGTTAGATATTAAGGTTAGGTATTAAGGTTAAAAAGTTCCTATCCTCTGAGGATGCAGAAAAATGAAAACATACTTTTGTTACCTTTTGTTACCAGGCTTGATTATTGTAGTGCTCTGTTCTCTGGGTGTAGTGATACCTGTACTAAAAACTTACAGCTAATACAAAATGCCACCGCCCGAACACTCTCTAGGACTAAAAACTATGAACATACCTCTCCTATCTTTGCTTCCTTACACTGGCTCCCTATTAAAAATCGAATCAATTTTAAAATACTCCACCTAACTTATAAAGCCCTCAATGGCCTTGCTCTAACATACATGTATATTAAAGACATGCTTTTCCCTTACTACGCTGCTAGACCCCAGAGATCGCAGAATGCTGTTAATCCTGAGAATATCAAAATCTACGATAGGAGGTAGAGTATTTTGCTACTGTGCGCCTCTCTTGGAGAATAATCCCCCTCACTCGCACACATATTCCACAAGTGGAAACTATCAATACCTTTAACTCGACTTAAAACCTTCCTCTTTACTGTTTCCCATAGTTAGGGATGGTGCATGGGTCTTATTGGGAAGGACTGCCTCTGCTGTTGCCCCCAGCTGGGAGGCATGGTAGCCACTGATCATCCCTGTAGTGTGGTAGTATTGGGTTGCCATGTACCATACCTTAGTTATGCTGCTGTAGCCTAGTTCCGCCACAAACCTCTCATGTGTCATCTTGCCCCACAATCATCTCTGCTGAGTGCCATCTCTGCTTTCCACTGGCTGACTCCTGTCACCAACTCCTCCTGAGAGGACAGCAACTAACTTCACAGGAGGCCCATGCTAGGCTTTCCTTCCTAGAGGCCCTACAACTGACCCCTTCTCACAATGGCACTGTCAAAATGGACCCTCCCAATGTTACCATGATTGATCTCACTCCTTGACTTTAACATTATGTCTGGCTGCTACTACACTGTCTAACTCTAACTTTTGACAACCAACTATGGCTTGACCATATAATGTTGTGGGACAATATTTTGAAATTATTATGATGGTCAGCTAAAACCATGGACAAATTGTAGGTTATCATGGTGACTACTGTTTGTACATTCTTTACTGCAATTGGGTTGGCCGTGGATCTGCCCAAGGTTTCTTCCTAAACTAACTACCACAATGGAGTTTTTCCTTGCCCTTGTTGCTCTTGGGTGCACCTTGCTGTAAAGCGCCATGAGACAATACAATTGTAACAGGTGCTGTATAAATATAACTTAATTGAATGTAAAATACAATCACTAAAATGTCCTAAATCAGCTGTCATCTATTCTTTAAACTTTGCTATCTCATCTTAAAAGTAGCAAATATCTTTCTTTATTTAATCTTTTGTGTAACCATCCACACACCCTCCTCCATGTGTCATGTGACTGCTTATTGAAAAGGTAATTTAATGATAATAATTTAATTTCCTTATTGTACTGATGGTGAATCACTCCACCTTGACTTCAGCTTTCTGTGAGCAGGAGATGGATAATCACAGATGAAGAACTTGTGATGGACACACACACACACACACACACACAGCCTTTCCACAACACATTGGATTGGGACATTAAAATGTGTTTCATTTCTTCTTTCAATAAAGTTTTAATAGAATGTATTTAATTAATCTATGGGCCTAATAATCAGGATAACACATATAATATTGTATAATCATATAAAACAAATAATAAAATAATTAATTTTTTATTTAGTTATTACTAAAGAAGTTTTTAACAACATAAGTAAACATAAATATTTTTACATTTATTGTTTGGTGTTTTTATTTTACCTTAAATTGTCCCCATTAGTTTTAGTTGTGTGTTTAGTTGTAGTTTTAGTTTGTGTAGGCAATCGGTCTCTTGTAATGTGAACTAGGTAGGGCATTTACAGTGTGCATGGGTACATAATTAATGACTACATATCAGCTGGGTCTCATAAAAAGGTTGTTCAATAATTTATTTGTGATACAAATGTCATTACTTTTACAATGCAATATTCAGTATCCATATGTCCATATGCAGTCCTGTGGGGTTGGCATATCCACAAGTCTGAAATAAGGATAAAATTCTCCTTCGTGCTAACCTTGTTAAAATACTTGCTCTTTAATTAAAATGCTAGTAGATGTATTCAGCCAAGGGATTTTAATTTACATAAATAGCTAAAAAACAGTCTAAACATAACCTGTTAGATCAAACCAGACTAGACTAGTCTAACAGATAG
This sequence comes from Tenualosa thibaudeaui, assembly GCA_027481765.1. Lineage (NCBI taxonomy): Eukaryota > Metazoa > Chordata > Actinopteri > Clupeiformes > Clupeidae > Tenualosa > Tenualosa thibaudeaui. The sequence goes on along the minus strand of JAIFZK010000186.1, from coordinate 3,841,915 downwards.
CCTTGCCCATGTAATGTTTTGGTTGTTGCAAGTCTCATTTCCTATGGGCTGCTGTTACAGGTTTACAAGAAGCATCGTCATAAAAAAGTGTACACATTTAATATTTCATCTTTAAAATGTGTGTGTGTGTTAATGTGTGTGTGTATGTGTGAGTGTGTGTGTGTGTGTTTCTGTACCGTTGCCTATACCCTGTTTAAATCAGTCTGTTGGGCAACTTGCTTAACTCGTTGCCATTACATGTCCAAACTATTGCTGTATGGACTGAAGAGAGGTAGTCTTGTGTTTTTTCAGCAGTCTTGTAATTTTTTCATCATCTGAATTTGGGTCCAGAGGCCTGTGGTACTCATCATCATCCTCAACGTCTGAAGTCTCTTTCATTTTCTCTGTTTCAGAGTCCTGTTTCTTTTTGGCAGTTGCCATTTCTGCAGCGTGTCTTTTTCGCCATTTGGTTCTCCTGTTTTGAAACCAAACCTGACACAGAAATAATATTATTAGCACAGACATGCACTCCAAAGTGGAGGACATTGCTTAAATATCACTGTAAGTGAGACTATAAATGTGAGCTTGCTTCTGTGAAATTGCAGGAAATATAAAAACATTCATGTGCCTTCACATTACAGTATGACCAAGAACAAAGCCAAGACAAATGAAGCACAGCAGCATAAAATTGGTTTCAAATTATGTTGCAGCTTGCAGCATAACATTCAACTTCCTCCAATTATAGGCTAGACCATGGGTCATCAACTACATTTGCTGGAGGGACAGAATTTTTCAAACCATACTTTGTGGGGCTAGATTAAATAGTATTTTAGTATGTTGGTTAATATTTTCACTTTCTTACAATATTAATGTTAGGTTTACACTAGTAGGCCTATTGGCAACAAGATTGTAACTATAATATGGCACAGTTACCAGTAACTCCACACAGGAGTAAACCATATGCGTCAATTAATCGACTGAAAAATAATTTACAATGCAGGTCTGTAATATCTGTGTGCTCAAAATATTGCTGGTCTGCAGTAAAGGGCAGTATGCTTCTTTGGTGCATGCATTTTGTGTGTATTTTTTTGTAAGGCTACACTATGGAAGGAATCTCCTCCTCATAATGAAACACTATTTAGCGTGAATAGCGTTCATAAAAAAGTATCAGTATAAGCACTCGGTCTGCCAGGCGGGAGCGGTAAACTCTGAGATTATGAACATTAAGCTACTGCCCTACTGAGTGTGTTGAATGTCAGAAACAAGAAAAATTCAGGCGTACAGCAAGGCCCGGACACCATGTTATTAAACTCAAAATGTCATCATGTCTATAACAAGAATGTTTATTAGAAATTTAAGGTTGGCTAAATAGTCAATATGTGTATATTGTTTGCAAATAGTCATTCAAAAGTGCTGTTTTAGAGATTGCTCAATCTCGCAGGCTCTCCTTGGGGGCAAGATGAAATGGCTTGGCCACCAAATTCGGATTACTGGGCTAGACCATTAAGTTCTACTGGTAGACACCCTTAACATGCAAGAACAATGACAAACAGAAAAAAAAAAATTCAGGGAGGTACCATGAGACTGGTTGACATTCTACTCTATTATATTTTATTGGTATTGTAATTAGGCATTTTACACTCATCACATACAGCTATGTACTTTGAACAACATAAAAAGGAATACTAATTCTACACCTTAAAGTAACCTAAGAAAACAAAGGCAGTGGAAATGTAATGCAGGCCAACGTGGTGTAGACCACAGAACACAGCAAAATCTGGCCCCAGGAAAAACTGTGCAAGTCTGCAAAATTAGCACACAGAAATAAATCATTCTCTCTGTGTAGCCTCTATAAAATGGGAGACTGCTGGAGCTTTCAAGACTTCCTGAAATGTGATTGTTTACACGAATGTAAGTAAAAGGACATGAAGGGACCCCACTCAAAGTAGGCTAAAAGTTCAAATATAACCTTTAGGCTGTCAAGCTCAAGAAAAATAGAAGAGCAATTTATAGAGATATAGATGTAATCTGGTTAGTGGTAATGAACTGGTCTATTTAGACATGGACTCACAGTGAGCACTAATTTGGGGCAAACATTTGACATAAGACTGTCAACATAACATTTTGCACCATAAAAATATGACATAGGTCTAAATGTTACAGATCTGGTCTTAAATATTTGGCTTGATTGTGAAGACAGGAGGTGATAACAGGTATTCACAGCCTATCCTACAGTATTCTATAGAACATTCAAAAGAACTTCTATGATGTTTTGAAATAATGAGGCTGTGAGAGGTTCTATAAACAAGCCTATTTTGCTTCACTTCACTTTTGTTTGTTTCAACTGTTGCTCGACCTGAATGGCTTGGTCTGTAAATGTGAAAATGTGTAAATGAAAAATATCATTATTCACAAAGAACTGTCTTGTAGTGTTTAAAGCCTATCCTATGATCTCTGTGTAGCTTAAGTTAGGTCTACATTCTTTCATTCTTCCTGACTCTCGCTACTCTCGAAACATCATTATTGATATGGAGAGCATAGGCCTAGGCCTATGGATACATAGCTAATATATATGGCTAAATAGCAGATATTAGTCTGTTTTCAATAGAAGATTATGGTGGTTCATATTCTTTTTAGAAATCACTGTATAGGTAGTAATCACTTCTGGTGGTTATTAAGTGTTAGCCTACCTTTACCGATGAACCGTGTCTTTAGCCTACAATTACACTGCTGCACAGATGCATTTTTGAAACACCAAAAACTGCTTGCAGTAAGACAGTTAAAGCCAAAATACAATATTTTGAACAAAAATAGTATAATGTACAACAAATTATTATAAACATGCCACACTCCAGCTTCTGACAGCAAAAAATCACAATAGTGCAAAGTCATACAAAATACTAGTCTACCATTAAAAAGTTTGGGGTCACTGGTAAATGTATTTGTTTCTACTAAAAATTCCAGCCTGTGTGCCCTGCTTCTTTTAAAGTGGTGATACATTGAACCCCACATGAAAATAAAGAAGTTGAACAAAATACAAATGGGCAAATTTTCATGGGTATAATAGAAATTGTGTCTGTGGGGTTTTGTGTCAATCCTCCAGTCTATTTAGACTAGGCAGGAAGTGGGCTTATTTAAGGTCCTGAGGGAAAATTGTGTTTTTTGGCATACAATTTTTGGCATACAACATTTGTAGAGGTATTCAAGGGTGCTAAAATTCAAATCTGCTGTATGCCAGGCTCAATCATAAGTCTTAAGCCTCCTGAGTTTTACCATAATAACATAGGTCTTTATAGGCAATGCATTATAGGTGAATTAAAGCCTAAGTATTCCATATCTCAATGAAACTTCCCTGGCTTATTACTTACTTTGAGACAATATTTTTGTAGCAAGAATTTGTAACCTGACTTCATTCAGTGTTCAGATTTCTGATCACTGTATGCAAATTAGCTCATACTTAGTGATATAACACCTAATTCAAATCTCTAATAAAATGTCATATACCTTGTATTACAATTAGTGTATTAATAGTGATGTACAAAAGTGTCATGGAGATATCTGTCAATGGGGGTCAGATAATTTCTCAGGTTTGGAGCATTATGGGACATTTTGAGCCTGGCATACAGCAGATTTGAATTCAGTAGAATTCAACACCCTTGAATACCTCTATAAATGTTGTGTACCAAAAATGAACACGATTTGCCTTTGGTTCATTTGCTTCATTTGCCTTGTTTGTTTATTTATTTATTTTTTCGTTTTCTTTAAAAAACAAGGGCATTATAATTAAGTGACCTCAAACTTTTTAATGTAGCCTAAATATTTCCCATAACTGGCCTAACATGCATAATGACATTAATATCAGTTATAATTGCAGCTGGTTTCACCTTGACTTGACTTTCGGTCATGCCCAAGGAATAAGCAAGACGAGCTCTCTCTGGACCGGCAAGGTACTTAGTCTGTTCGAATGTTTTCTCCAAAGCAAATATCTGTTGTCCTGAAAATGTGGGTCTGGAGTGTTTCTTCTTGCCATCCTTGTCCAGTATATTAGCTTGTGCTAAAAACACATTTTAATGTTGAGTCAGATGTGTTCCAGTGGCAGGATTTGTTTAAAAAAAGTTCATCATAGCCTAGTCTTCTTACTCATAAGATATAGATTAACTAAATTTACCTTTGCTTTGAAAGCTTTTCATCGCAGTCTGTGGCCAAATCAACAGGTTTGATCGATTTAACAATCTATGATGTAGGCCTATCCTGTTTCCAAATTGAGGGTTCAAACATTGTCAAAAACGGAGAAATTTCGTAGCCAAGTTATTGAACGAAATTTAACGTCAAATTGTAGGTAGGAACATAATATTGTCAAAAATCGCTCAACTGACATTGCGACATTGAGACCTAAGGAACTTTTAAACTAACGTTACATTACTAAAAATCGTGATAGGCCTTCTTAGTCTATATGGCTAATCTTGGCATCTTGACTTAAACGCAACAGAGACTCCGCCACCCTCTGGGAAAAACAACTTACCCGGACATGACACCCGTGAGTCCCTCCAAGAGGTCTGCATGACTCCCGACCAGAAGATGGGCGCTCTTCCTGGGAGTTCCGTAAGTGGTTTGGTATAACGAGAAACAGGGTTAAAGTACATTCCAGCAGTGGTGGCCAATCCGTTTATCCTTGGAAAACCCGAGAGCAATTGTCCTGCCGCGGTAATGGGTCTGCCCAAGATGTCACTAATTCCGTGCGGTGTTCCCAGGGGAATGTGTGCGTTGATGTTGGTAAGCGGTGATGCTTTAAATCCCGTGGGATGTTGTAAGGAGTAGGGGAATAAAGAAGTCTTCATCTCGGTCATGTTGTGCAGTGCTGCGAGCGGCGTACTGCCAACTAAGAAAGCACTCTGTCGATTAGCTTCCATCTGTTCAACAGATAACATCTGTAAGTGTGAGATTTCCTTGATGACCAAAGTCAAAGAAAAACGCTTTGAATGTAGGCTATAGGCACAGTGAACTCCATATAAAAAAAATAAATCAACCTGAAACAATAACGTGGGTGACTGCGAAAGCCAAAAAATGAAAAAAAAAAAAAAACTTTTTGTTTTTTACAGTCTGACCAGTATTTTGCAAAAGCGAGAATACAGAGGTGAAACGTAGACTATAGTCAATACCACGTCATTTTAATGGCCCAACAGAACATACTGATGGCCCTGCGAGCAAGTCTATTGCTGTGAACAAGCCGGCGAGTCGCCTTTATCCGCCCACAGCCTGCATGCGCTTACTCTCCATTGGATAATGTTAAGTTAGTGGTCTTTGATTGGACAGTAAATGCTGGAACATTTAGACATAGTTATCTTTATGGAATCTATGTGTTATGATGAAGTGATAATAGAATCTTTTTTTAAGGAAAGCTGTCTATTTAGCCTACTACATTACATGCGCAATGGCGGTAAAAATGCAGGCACTTACAAACTTTAGAATCTTGGCTATAGTCTTACAAGCGAGTAATCTGACTTTTTTTTTTGCTTGAAAAGCCAGTAGATGGCACCATTTGAACGACAGTTATGCACTGAGAGCATAAATGACAACATGATTGGGTCTATTTTCATGCCTAAACTATAGGTTGTTTCAAAGTTGCTCATGTTTTTTAACATTACCTAATTAGACGTGTTATGGAGTGTTATTGTCGATTGTAAGAATATCGACATGACAAACTAAAGGAAACAACAGAAGAAACTAAATGCAACTGGAACATAAGACAAGTGATAGTTTATATTTCTGTGCCTTCAGTGTCTGTGTTAAACACCGTGCCCTAGCTTGTAAAGTTTATTCTGTACTTTTGCAAGGCAAGGTTAGACCATAGCCTACTTGGTTCGTAGGCCTATCAGATAAAGTAGCCAAAATAACATGTTAAATGTTATCAGTTAAAAGCTTTTCATCGCGTTAGTTGTAGGTCTAATAACTTAGTAACAGAAGTGTTGTTGCTTATACTGGGCCTAAAAAACGTGAGTCGTGCTCGCTAAAATAATCTCTGAAAACAATCACTAACAATGAAAATAATATATTGACTGGACCATAACAAAACACTTTTAACCACATAGCCTATCTGCTTAATCCTCTACTAAATGTAGGCCCGTTGTGCGGATAGGCTACATAGTCGGAGAGATGACATCTAGACAACCTGCATATAGACAACCCTACACCTATCTGTCGACATAAAAAAATTGCACGTAGCCAACCTCCCATAGGTTCAAATAAATCATTAGATCATATTATAATAACATCACTTGTGTTTGAGAGACATCTCGTGGAGCAACCGCAGACATACAACATATTTTTTATCCATGAGTTTATGTAGTCGATAAATTCTTGAATTGTAGGCACGAGGATAAAGGGGATAAAACGCTAACAAGGAACAGCGATCTGAGTTGTAGCCTACTTGAATATTCATCACCTGCATTCAACAGGGAGCGCATTTTCAGTAAAACAACTGATTTGTTTTCACGGGTTGAAATCCACGACACTTACACATACAATGATGGCAGAGAAATGTGCACATATTTATACTTTTAACCCATTAACGTAGTGCTTTACACATATATATGCAGAGTTACATGTTTTCTTTTTATAATGGAAAGAAAATGGTCCAAAAGGCATGTGTGCCGTTTTAAAAATATGTTGATTTATAAGTATATTAAGTATATAAATAGAGAAGAATATAAGAATATATAAGAATATAACAAATACAGTTACCTATGTAGATAGGCCACAGTTCAGCATGAGACTGTGAGGTACCACTAGAAATAAGCCCAATTAGTTACAAATGAGGAACTATTGGATGTTCAAAATGTACAAATTAGATTTTGAAGTGTCGGTTCTGCACTCAGAAATTGACTGATATTGACAGAAACTGAAGGCATATCCTAAACATAAGAAAAATCAATTCATCAGCTTAAGACTTCGTCATACCAGACAAGAATGCATATGTTAGTGACCATTTATGGCGCCGGTTTCAGGATGTCTTCTTAATGCTGTGTCATTCTTCAGGTAGCCCAGGCCTGGGCTAGTTTATTTATAAAACATGTTACGCAAGAAAAGTTTGCGTGAAACAGGGTGTCGGGATTTATATATTTGTATATATTTAAAAAGTGTCCAGTTTTCTGCAACCTTTTGACCATGAGTGTAATCGGGCGTAAAGGTCTTGCCGTTTTCAGGACTGTGTTTTAGTGACCTCCGATAGTAACATCTGGATACAATATGGATAAAGTTCGGAGAATTGAAGGAAATTAGCCTAACGTTCTTTTGAAGCAATTTCTTTTACCAAGGTTTGGATTTTGCTCTATTTAAAAGTGAAAGTGGTTCTCCCGATAATCATCAGCAATAGAGACCTACCCTATATTCAATATAAAGGGAGTATAAGGGTATACCATGAGCTTCAGATGACCAGTTTGCGCGAATGGACATAACTGGAGATAACTTCAACTCTATGTTTTGCCTCAATTTCTCGTGCCGCTCCAGGCTGACGATGGAAACGTGTCACTACATAAAGGGAAGAATGCACGCTGTTTTTTTTTTGTAGGCAAGACGTCGTGAATTTATCATTTATTTCTGACGTTTCGGCCATATGACCTTAACGTTGGAAAAACAGCCCAACCGTGCAAAGAAATAACATGGAGTCCAGAGCTAATCTTAACATGTAGACCTACAAAATGCATGGATTTACCTTGTCATATTAAATTAAAACGGGCTACATCAAAGGAAGCAATAGCCACTTGACCGTACTTGTCCGTAATCTGTGAGCAAGTGGGGAGTTATGTCAGACGTGCGCGGCCTGTAGATGGTCAATGCTCAAAAGCATGAATAAGAAAAAAATATGATAGGGGACATATGGACGTATAAGCACCTATTTTTTTTTTTAGTAGGCATATGATGCAGTACAGCTAACTGTAGTCTTACTGCAGCGTTTTACCTGTGCTTGCTTGATCAAATTTCCTATTGTGATGCGCTATTTAGAACGTCCATTATTTTCAGATAAGATATAAAGTAGTTCGACTTTTCTGGACGTATTACACTTGCATATCAATTCGTCCAACTCACTGTGAAGTTAAATGCCTGCCACGTTAAGACACAGTTACAATTTAGCAGCCTGATAGATGTTCGCAGCAGAGCAACATGTTGACTTGTGACTGAGATGGATTTTAACTGTGTTACACTGCATTTAGGAGTAGGCCTATGGGAAACGGTGATTCTACAAAAGCCAAGACGGGATGGAATGCTTGGGTATGATGTTTTGCAGATCGAACTCACAACCCACTTCTGATCATAGCAACCATCCATTTAGACCTAGTAATGGCTGTTTAACCCTACATTTTCATTGTGTGGCAGAAAGAAGTCTGAGGGGTCTGGGTCTGAGGGTGTTTTCACATATAGTCCACTTTAAGTGAACGAACACAGTACTCTAAAAGTGGGTCAAAAAGTGAACACCAACAAAAAGAACTCAGTTCTGTTTGTGTTCACACTCTATTTATTTGAGTACCCGAAGCTCTTTGTAGTCTGCTTCAGCTCTAATGAGGCCTCAGTTTTCTTGCTGTTCACACTATAGTTCTTCTGGAGGTCTCAGACCTCTTACTAGTGCTTTGAATTATGGGGGTTGGAGGTTTTGAGTGCTCGTATAAGTTGAAAAGCACTAGGCTATATAAATGCAGTCCATTTTCTCTTTACCATTTTGTTTTCCTAAAAACAGTTCTTTTGTGCAGTTCCAGCATTATAAATGTGACAAAAAAAAGCATCATAATTTTTTTATCACCTGTAAGATACAGTTGAGTAGGCTTACAGCAAATTCTCAAATGTATTATATTAATTTACAATTTTTGTAGCATTGTGGTTTTGGTTTGGTAACAAATTTCCAATTTCCAGGATTCTGAGAGGATCTGACCTGAACATCTGTCACTAAACACAGGGCTACTGCATTAGGTCCAACCCACAGTGCACCTGCAGTTTTCTCTGTGAAAATACTGCACTGTGCTTCTTCTCACATGCTTGTAAAGAGCTTGACAGATGCATACTGAAAAATGGTGAGCAATTCTGTCATGTTATGTCGTAGTTACACTGCAATTTGAAGTACACTTCATTACAGATAAAGTGACTGATTTTACTGCAGTAGTACAGCATTTTCTCTAAAAAAAGTAGTCTTCTCTGAAGTACAATGCAGTGCAGCTAAAATAACTTTCAATTTTGAAACTGAAGTGTTAACTTGCACTGAGGTCCACTGCAGTCTTTACAGTATTCTTAAGGCTGTTAGATCCAAGCAGCAAGGTGGGAATGCTATTGTTTTTTTACTCACATTATTATGACTGCCGCTAGCATAGCTAGCACAGAGGGAATATAGGTGTTGCTCAAGTTCCCTTTCTTCCAGTTTTTTTTCTTTATCAGTGATATCTGGTCATCCACTACAGGGTCACCGAAACACCAGGTATTGTGAAATTTACTGGACGTGTAGATCCACGTGAGTTTTAAAGACTAGTAGGATTGTGCCTCCCCAGAAGACAGGATGGTCCGACACAGTTTTGGGGGAATAACTCAAGAACCGTACCATCTGAGCACACAAAACTGGGTGGTACATAGGCCTCAAGAGGCCGCATCAAACCATGTGTGGCATAGCGCCACCTATTGACAGACAAAAGAAATTTTGAGAGTGAAATTTGGTCGGCATGTGGCCCCAGTAGGCCTATAACACAAATTTGTCCCCAGGCACTGCTCCCCACCTGTGCTGGATGCCCTGGACCACAGGTTGTGGAATAACTCAAGAACCATAGCACCTGAGCCGACAGAATTTCTGTGCTACACAAGTCTCATGGACCCACATGAAACGAGCTCTCTTGCACCCATGTGTGCTGCAGTGTTGCCTATTGACAGACAAAAAAAATAACAAACCGTAGGGCCCCAGCTGATAAAAAATTTGTGGCATATAGATCTCAAGTAGCTGCATCCAACCAGCCCTTATACAGCCATGGTGGTGTGGTGTATCGCCAGCTATTGAGAGGCCCAAAATGGCAGAAGTGGTCGAGCCCAAATCACATAGTAATTTCTGGTTAATTTCAGCTGACTATTTCTGGGACACTTAAACACCAAACGACATAAAGCTCACTGTTAAACAATGGAATTTTACCTTTCTCCAGTGCCTCCAGTTGTTCTCTGAGTCTGACGCTAACACTTTTTGCTCCAGCCTAGCATAGATCATTGAATGAGATTAGACCATTAGCATCTTGCCTATTAGCATCTTGTAAATTAAATTTTAAACTTGATTATTATGCCAGAATGAGAGTATAGTTCCATGTCATGCAGCTTAAAAAATTACCATGTTTCATTTTCCAGACTTGTGCTGGAGAAATAATGCCAACGATTTCATTTAATTTCATTTAAAACTTGAAGTTAACCACCATCTATAGTGTAACCAAAGATGGTAGATAGGTGGAGAAAGATGAGCCACTTCGTGGAACCACGATCACATGAGCGGGGGCCACTAATCACCTTTTATGCAGTGCTCTGTAACACTGAGGTCTATGGCAGAATATTTGGAAAGTCTTATTTTTATTTTTCTGAGCAATAGATGTACATTTAGGGCACACTATCATTATCATGCTATTATGATCTCCAAATCCTCCTGCTTATTTAAGGAAAATCCCATAGTATATGTCAGGTCTGCATCAGATCTGGCCACAACCACGCCCCCTCACCCTGCCTCACAAACTCACAGCTCGTCTCCTCGTTCACAGCCACTTCCTGGTTCACGTGCACCTTCCCCTGAGTATTAAGTGGTTTCACCTGGTCTCCACGCTATTTAAGTGTCTCTCCCTGATCCCCTGATGTCTGGCCTTGTCAATCCAGAACCTGGATCTGTTCTGAGTATTGTTCTCCGTCTCTGTACTTTGCGCACCGCATTTTTGGACTCTCTTGTTGGTATCATTAATTCCCTTGTTTCACCGTTTGCTCTAGTTTGTGCCTTCATTCTGTTCATTTATGATCTTTTGTGTGTTAGTTATTTCCTGTATCTTCTGAGCGTTATACTTATACCCCCCGTCCTCAGTTATTTGTAACTGACATTGACTTTCTTTGCAACCTGTTTTGTTTAATTGTAAATAAATCCTCTGTTGATTGTGTAATCAAGTCGTGTTTAATCTGTGCCTGACAGAAGGCCGCCCCCGACCCATTTCGGACCCTAGTCGAGGAACTACATCTAACCCTGTTGCCTCAATCAGCGTCTCATGTCAGCGTAGTTGCTTCCCCTCCTGATCCACCATCTTACTCTGGAGATCCAGAAGCATGTGGTGGATTTCTGCTGCAGTGTACTCTCACTCTCGAGATGGACCCGCGCCGCTTTCCCACTGAACGAGGTAAAGTTCCATACATTATCTCACGGTTAGACGGCAGGGCCCTCCAGTGGGCAGATGGCAGAGTGTATGGCAGCAGGCTGGGTCCACCACCCAGTCAGTAGATGCCTTCATTAAACATTTCTGGGAGGTTTTCCAGGCCCCGGCAGGTGACTCTTCCGTGCAAGAACAGCTGCACAGTCTAAAACAGGGGAAGAGTAGCATTACTGAGTACACTCGCGCTCGGGCCCTCCTCGACTCCGGCTCCGCGGGGAACTTCATAGCGGGGTCTATCTGCCACTCCATCGTTGGTCGCCCCATCACCTGTTGAGTCATTCAGCATGTTGTTGGCCCACTCACTCTCCAAGTGGGGTGCTGCCACAAGGAGAGTATTGAACTAATGGTACTTGAAGGAGCCACGGTAGACATAGTATTGGGCCGTCCGTGGCTAGTACAACATGCCCCGGTTGTCAATTGGGCCACAAGGGAAATCTTAAAATGGGGAAATGAATGTTTCTCTAAGTATTTGTCTTGTCTTCCTAGCCCTAGGTCCTTGCCTGATCACTCAGCACTGCTGTTGGGAACCACCTCAGTTGAGAGTCCCCATTCTGCACGCAGCACTGCAATCCCCCACAAATATTGTCACTATTCAGATGTTTTTTGTCCCACACGTGCCTCACAACTTCCCCAATACAACATAAATATAAATACAATACAATAAATGGACTAAATACTTATACTTCAGTAAAAAGGAGTTCACTGCATGCTAATACTGTACTCTTTGGTTAATTCATACAGATAGCTACAGACAGGGGAATTACCAACATGCCTACACAAGGAATAGTAGTTTGGATTAAAAATGGACAATAAAAGAAGAAAATACATAAATAAAATGTTTGATACTGCCATCAGTAATACATCAGCTATGTTAAATGTGACAATTTTCTGCTTACTTTAGATATTTTGTTGATATAATACAAACTATGGTATGACTGCCACAGTTTATTGAAATGTGGGAACGGTTGGTATGATGAGGTTGTGGTAGATCTGTGTTGTGAGGTGAGAATTTGTGTTTAAATGATTTGCTGGAAGTGGTCATGGATGTGAGTTTTGAAGGAATGACATTTTGTATGTTTGCATAGTCTGTAGGAGTGATTTGTGAAAGAGATAGATGTTGGCATAGTATGCATGTACATTTTACTTTCACAATTTAAAAATTTATTGGAACTAGGTGTTGACCAGTGTTTTCAATGCGTGAGGGTCAATGGATTTCAAGACAAGAAAAAATTTGGTTTTAAACTTTAGCGTTTCACGGATAATAAGCAAAATTATATTTTGTACAATGGTCATTGTACTGGTCATACAAGACAAATTTTGTGCAGTTAACTTCTCGGCCCAAGATATTGGCAATTCAAAATCCCAATTTTTGCATTTACCCATATCACTAGGTAGCGCTTTGCTACAAGTGAGTGTTTAAGGGCTGGGTTGATACGCCTCTGTAACACTGGCATCCTAACACAAAATTGTTGTCTTGGGAATTTTTTTGAGTTATTTAACAAAAACTAGCTTCAACAAGAAACATGTGAAGACCTGTGACAAAATTACAAAATTACAAAATTTGGTGCACATGACAAGAAAGCTGTTTATAGTTTACATGTCAACTATAATGAAATTTGAACAATTAGAGGACAAGATATTTTTTGAAGAATTTTAAGCTACGTTTTGAATTGTGATTGACATGTAACTTTAAAACAATTCATCTCAAGATAAATCCTTTGATAACTTTTTGTCAGCATTGTCTGTACATGACATACCAAATTTGGTGAGATTCACATGAACGGCCTATGATTTTAAAATTTCACGGAAATTGATTTTATTGGAACTGGAACTGTCAACCAATGTTTTCAATGCGTGAGGATCAATGGATTTCAAGACCAAAAAAAATGTGGTTGTAAACTTGGCAAAGTGGCATTTTGTACAATTACAGCACCACCTAAATTTTATGGTACTTGCTATGTTTTCAGAGGTCATTGTGCTCATCATACACAACACATTTTGTGCAGTTCCCGCCTTTCTTGGCCCAAGATATTGGCAATCCAAAATCCCAATTTTTGCATTTACCCATATCACTAGGTGATGCTGTATTACAAGTGAGTGTTTATGGTCTGGGTCGATACTCCTCTATAACATTGACATTTCATAAAAATTTCATGCTGTTCATTGAGTTATTCATTGTGTTATTCAGCAAAAACTGTTGGCTATGTCCCCCTCTTTGACGGACACTGGCACAGCAGGGGGGTGGTCCTTGGAGGGCAAAAGCTTCTAGTCATTGCCACCCTACTAGGGCTACAAGCCTACAAAGCCTTCAGTGTCCTGGCAATCGTTGACGGAAAATCAGTGCAAAAAATTGAAAGGAGAAATTGAAAGGCTTGTAACTTTTGAACAAGAAAACTAACCATTTGCATCATACATCATTTGCTCATACATTTTCGTATAGACTACACATCTGCAAAGTTTTGAAAATGTGAGTGTTCCTCATTCAAGACGAGAACAAAATTTGCCTTTTTTTTGAGACAATGCAGTGTTTTTCTTGGTCATGTCTAGTGATGTTTGAGGAGCCCTATTTCAGAAACTAAATAAGATATCAAGCTGAAATTTTCACTTTATTCCAAGAAGACAGAGAAAAGTCTGGACAAAAAAAATCAGTTAACTTTATTTGTTGGTTCGTTATTCAGTCCATGTTGTATCAAATATTGCTGCTCCTAGCAACAGGTCACGGTGACCAAGAACAACAGGGCTTTGGATTAATACACACCATATTTCTTCTTTTTTAGAAAATGTGGTTAAAAAAGAGGGAGCTATAGCCTAACCCACTTCCAGTTTAGCCAATATTTGATACATTTAGTCTAGCCAAATGGCTACATTGCCCACCCACCTCATGTCTCTAACCACAGACTTCTGTCAGTACACTAAAATGTTGTGCACAGTGTGCACTGAGCATTTACTGCTGTAGTGCACATTTTCAATGTTATGTACTACCCAAATGGAGACTCATGAAGCCCATTTTATGCCTTCTACCATTATTATAGCCTATTAGACATTCTGCATTCTGTTAACAAAAGCAACTGATGAAAACATCCGTGGTTGTCAGCAATAATAGCCTATATGTATTTTTTTACTTCTTTGTTTTAGAGCATGCCAGGAACCAGTGGCAGTTCAAATAAGAACACTGAATGCTCTTGAAATTAAAATGAATACCAACATTTACAAATACATAAAAAAACAATAATAATTTGTCTTTTACACATTATATGATTACACATTGGGATTGTACAATTACAGGAGGTATAAGGCAAGTAAGCTGTAGTACTGCAATATTCAATAATAAGAATATCCATTTATTTGTAACATTTTGCCAAAGCAGTACTGCAGGATGTGTGTATTTCTTCTTATATTATTAGTGTAGTATAACTGTTATTCTGTTGTAGTTAACTGTAGCAATACTGCATTACTGCAATCATGCAGTTGAAAAGTATAAAATGCATAAGTGATTTTGCATTGTATTTCACTTAGTAAAACTGCAGTTTTGATACAGTAGAATGCAGTATTTTTTGTAAGGGCAGTTAACTACTAATAACTGCAGTAGTATTGCAGTATTGCTACAGTAGCTATGTAATATTAACTACTACTGTATTACTTCGATCATGCAGAAGTAAGGTTAAGAATAAAGTGATTTTGCATTGTACTTCACTTAAGGTGCATTGCAGGAGAAATTGTGTTTCTACTGCAGTTGTAGTCATACAGCAGTATTACTACAGTAGTAATAGCAGAAGTAATGTAGTTCTCTGCAATATCAACTGTAGTAGTATAGCAGTATTACTGCAGTAGTAATATAGTATCACACATTTTCTCTAATATAAGCTAATGTTGATTGCCACTACTATAAGACATTAAAGGGTAAAAAATCCCGCAAATTTTAATTGGCACACATGCCATTGGCTACCACAGACAAAGTGTAGAAAGGTACTTTTGCCTTTTGAAACAAACAATTTTAAGATTATTAATTTTTCACAAAGCACTTTTTCTCTCATTATTTTCTATGTAGGCGCACTTGAAGGTGCCAAGACGCCTTCATCTTTCCCACCAACGATCATCCAATAAAATGCTACTTATAAATGTTAGTATATTCAGTAAATCAAAGCAAGAAATAAAAATAAAAGCAAGCACTCGACAGTTTAGTTAATTCTTTTAATTACCTCACAAACGTTTCAGGCTGAGGTGTCCCCCAAATTGGGGGCTTTGACCCCCAAATAGGTGTGTTTAAATAAACTTGCCCCACAGGTACCCAGCACTCTCCGACAGGTGGAGACTCAGTGCCAATGTATACAATCAATAGATTTTATACCTGAAATACTAACATTTAGGCTACCGTATGCCAAGTAAACCGTTAAAGTGCAATATGCAGAGTACCAACATACAACACATTAAAAACACTGATGTGACAGAGCCATTCATATGCCAAGTAAACCGTTAAACTGCAATATGCAGAGTACCAACATACAACACATTAAAAACACTGATGTGACAGGGCCATTCAGTCGTTTTCCCTAATCTCTGTTGGTATTTATTTCCCCCTGTTTCAGCCACCCTTTGTCAGTATTAGCAAACCAGCACGCTTTATAGCTAACGGTCTCTGTTCCCTGCATGATCATCTGCCTGTGCCGAACCCGGACCTGCCCTGGTTTCCGACCCATTGCCTGCCCACGACCTATGCCTCTGCTCGCCTGCCCTGGTTTCTGACCCGTTGCCTGCCCACGACCTACGCTCTGCTCACCTGCCCTGGTTTCCGACCCGTTGCCTGCCTTCGAGTGACACTGTGCTCTCCAGCCCCGGCTACCGACCTGCCGCCTCGCCTCAACCAACGCTCAACTCCTCTGCCCCGGCAACCCGACCTGACGCCTGCCCGACTACGAGTTCCTCTGCCAGCCCTTCTCTGCTCTTTGTGTCTCCTGCATCCCCATGCCGAGGGCGCGCTCTCAGAGCACACTCTCACTCCCCCTTTCCCCTATCCTTTAATAAAGACTATTTGCAACTTGATGCTATCGTGGTCCATTCTGTCTGTTCGCTGACAAAGGGAGTGTATCCAGTAAGCCTATTTATATATTATATATTTATATATTTTAATTGTTGGTGTTAGGATTAACCAGGTTAAAATATTTAGCCACAGATGATTTTTCCAGTTTTTAACACCCATTTTGCTGACATAATATAGGTTGCAGGGGCATTTGAGTAGCTAAACCATGTACTTTGTGTTACATGTGATTATTCCACTCAAAATTGGTACAAAATTGTATTCCCCTTAATCGTAGTGTAACAGTGTACACAGTTATGACAAGAGAAATTGCCACTGGGGATCTGTGACAAAAAATGTGTGGATCTAGCAGCAGGCAAGTCAGATTTAGCTAAGATCACGCAAATTGGATGTCCTTTTATAGAAACTTCAAGATGGACAAGCAAAGCTGTGGTCGTTCAGGACAAAACTGCATAAATAGAGAAATTTAGCGACAATTGAGTGGTGATGGGTACATACCTTTACAGTCTGAACCTACTTGTAAGCAGAGATGGGGACTCGAGTCTGGGACTTGGACTCGAGTCACACTTAAGTCGCCTTGAGACCTGACTTGGAAAGGCTTGGACTTGACTCAGATTTGAGATGTGGGCCTTGTGAGAATTCCTTATCTTATCCTTATTAACGGAAGTTCCTTCCCTTTTGTCGTGGAAAACCACCTTGATGTTTGCAAACCCCAACAATCAATGTCCTAACCCACCCAACACACTTGGTTAAAACCAAGAACTCACTGTTCAAAAGTTGGAGTAGAGCTGTTGACAAAGAACTTTATTCACAATACCAGCAAAGTATACAAGAGACAATTGCCTCATAGTATAAGTGCTTAGTAGTGTGAAGGAGATCCGCTGCAGAGAGGATACCGTTTCCCTTGAGAGTTGATCAGGCTCTGACTGTCCCTTCCAAACATCTACTTTTTATGTTACTAGAATCACCCAGAGCCCGATGTGAACAGCATCCGCTCACACAGCAGCCCATTAACTGTCACACATCATGACATCCTCCCACCGAGGATGTGAGGATTAGTATAAGCATTACACTCTCAAGTTAATATTGTATATACTAAAACAAACTTCATCCTCTTTATGATATTAATTTCCACATACTCTCCCCTTTGTTGCTTTTAAGAAGCCACACCTATATTGCCACATGAGCCAACACTATACAATCAGACGTGCAGTTACAATCTTTTTTTTTTTAACATTTGGGTTTTGGCTGCACGTCCGTAGCTAAACTTGCAGAAGCAGTTATGGATGGGAGTACGGGTGATGCAAGCGTATAGCAATGCATTAATAGTACATGGTCACCCAACAACTCTCCAACAAATAGCACACTGTGGATCCCCTGAAACAAGTTATCTTTAAACAGGAAATAATGATCGGTGCACATCCCTAGAGAATACTTGCCTCACCCCCATTCACACCTTGCCATTCACACATTGTGTACAATAACAGGGACCAAGACCGATGGGGCCTGTGACCGTTCTACCCCCTTGATTTCCTAGTTTCTCAACTATCACAAACTAGCATGTATTCATCAAAAGCTGCTACGTCAGGATTATATACTCTTACTGTTAGTACTGCACCACTTATTCCTGAGGGAGCATCTTGAGCATGCCATTAGGGGTCCACACCTGGGCAAAGTGTTATCTGGACCACCGCCCTGGCACATTGATCCTACCAATATCCTTTTGCCCTGCTTTGCGAACCAAACACGGGGTAGGACGCAACTGTCCCTCCGGCGGCTGCCTCCTCCTTTTCCCACTATGTATATGGCTGCACATGTGAAATGGTATCCTTGCCCGACTCAATGGCCATCTAGTCACATGCCTGCTCCACCTCTAGTGACAGTGGGCAGTCAGCAAGCGGTCAGCCTGACTTTTCCTCAGGCGGCCATGCAGTTGAGGGCTAGTCCTCTAAAACGTACCTTTCATATACAAGTAATAAGCCGGATTAATAATTGTCCCTTCAAAAATGCTCCTTCTAAACGCCCATTAGGGCAATTCCCTTCAATATCTGCCTATAGCGTTATATAATTCAATAAGCATTACCTTTCAATTAAAACTTACCGCCCGCCATCTCTCTAAGTAGGCCTCGTCTTGGTACATGTTATTGATCAGTAAGTGGGAATGTAAGCTGTTTCTTCATTACATTCATGTCAGTAGGGTTGTGTTGTTTTGCACATACACAGTCAGTAATTGAAATAGCAGTATGTGCCAGCAGTGTAAGCTGGTACTTCATTGCACACATAAGCATCAGTGTAAGTGAACACACTCAGACATACAATCATCCTTCCCCAACCCCTACATTTTCACTCTGAACAAGGTGGTGCTCTTCACTTGTCCCTGGGATCCGAAAGTGTTCTTCATCCACTCCCAGCCAGATGTAAAGAAAGATCTTATTCTAGACACATCAATACCATCAAGACTGGGGCCCTTTCCTGCATTATTATGGGTCTCATCCCTCAACCTCCTGAGGCTGTTCATGGCCATGGCAATTTGGCTGTATATGTAGCCCATCGAAGCCAGGAATTTGACTCCAACCAACTATCCAGTGTTCTTTCCGGTTGTGTCTTTGGTTCCTTTTCTTTCAATGATCTTGGCTTCCTTTTTATAGACCCCTGTCCTCGGTCCTGGACTTTTTCGGCTTCCTTAGCTTTGGTCTTTACTATCACATCTGTTCCCTTGCCACTTCCATGGTTCTCTTCGCCTCTTACCAAACAGTAATACTGTCCTGTATCCTTCTTTTCCAGTTCTAACAATATCAAAGTCACCGTATTCTGAATCTTATTAATCACCATTTCGGTTTTAGAGTCTATCATTAAACGTTCTCCTTCTTTTGCCATAGTAAGGTTGGCCAAAGCTATTGTCATGAAAGGACTTTCTTTTTCTAATTTCTGATCTGGTGTATACCCTACTCCATATTACCTCGTTGGATCCTGTTGGGTAGTTGCAGGGAACACTTATGCTCTGTCCCTCCTTCCCTCCTATCTCGGCTGGGACATTGGGCATTACATCCAGTCCTCCTGGCTCCTGCTCATCATCATGCCTCCCTTGCAGAATGCTTGTTCTCACTCCAGGGCTTTCTGGTGTGTCTATGGTGGTTTCAATATTCGTTCCTGAACTTTCATAGTCTATGTACAGTCTTTCTGAAGATTTCTCAGAGTCATAGTCTTTGGGCTCAACACCTATTCTCAGTCTATTCATCGTTATCGTCGTCTGTGGAGGGTTCAAGTTCCCCCAGTCGGCTCTTGGAAAGCTGTATTGATACTTGGATCCCGATGCCCTTCCTTCCCCTGAGGGACCTGGTCTGGGCAATCTGTCAGGTTCACCAGGAGGCTGTTACTCTGGTGCTGCTCTTTTCAGGGCTCAGCCCTGAAACTGCCCTGTATCCTGTTTCAGGGCTGTAGAGGTCTGCAAAGAATTCTTCCAATACATCGTCAGGACGAGGAGTCCTGGGGTCATAAAGTTGCTCCTGATACCCTCCACTGACGCAGGGCTGTCCTCCTTGCCGTTCTTCTCCTGGTAGCCATAGGTCGTCTCCAATTGTGAGGAACTCTGGTTCCCGTTCCTCCTCGCTGGAGTGGTGTCTTTCTCTGACCGGGTCAGCGGCAACTCCTTCTGGCGGAGGCCACGGATAGTTGCTCTGTGTGAAGGGCTCTGGCTCTTCTTCCGTTTCAGGGTGGCACTTGCTTCCCCCCTTTGCTGCCTCTGCCCCTGGTTCCCTGGGACATCTGGGCCTTCCCCCTTGCTGTCGCTTTCGTCCCGGTTCATCTGGATCACCACCTGCTGGCACAGATTGAGGAGAGAGAACACAAGGCACCCCAGCCATGTTAGCACTAGTTAGCCATGTTAGCACCCCAGCCATGTTAGCACTACTAACAGGAACTGGCACTCCCCTCCGGGCTGCAGTCTGATCCTCGTCTGCTGCCCCCTGGGATCCACCACCACCATCGTCCTCGCTGCCTCTTGCTTGGGGTCCTGGGTCCCCACCATCTTGTCCTTGTTCGCCTTCTGGTCTCTGTGCCCTGAAACAAGAATTAAGGTGATACTACATATTTGAACCTTCAACTCTTAGCGCTCTGGGAGTAGCTCTAGGATCTAGGGTCCAGGCAGGATCGTTTGAACACCTTTAGGTATACGTAATTGCCTGGCCGGATTGGCCTCCTCCCCCGCCGGTTTTCTCTCGCCTTCTGCTCTTTGAAAGTAGTTTTATGAACATGAGAAAGTTGTCTAATATACTCTTGGATTTCTCGGTTCAGCGTTTTGAGACTTGGACCTTGCACGTCTCTGATCATAGGGGCTGGCATTGCCCTCCCCGTTAGCATCTCATGAGGTGTGAAATGGGTGGAGTGTTTTTTCTCGCTCCACATTTTCATCAGGGCTATGGGCAGGGCATCCATCCAGTTCATGCCCGTGCTCTGGTAAATTTTTAACATTTTGTTTTTCAATGTCCCATTTGCCCTTTCTACCATCCCCTGGCTCTGGGGGTGATAGACAGATCCATACCTTACCCTTATGTGCATTTTTTTGGGCTATATTCTTCCACACTCTTGCCACAAATGCCTTCCCATTGTCACTGCTTATTGTTTCTGGAATGCCAAATCTGGGAATCACTTCCCTTGTGAGGAATCTAGTTACAGTTCCCTCATCTTGTCTCCTGCTCGGGAAAGCTTCCACCCACCTTGAGAAACGGCATATTACGACCAAGATGTATTGGAAGCCATTAACTTTCTTACACATGTCAATGTAATCCATTACTATGTGTTTGAATGGTCCATCTGGCAGTGGAATGTGGCCTAAAGGTCGTGGAGCTGTGCCCTTTCTGATATTGTTCATGTTGCATACTGTACAATCCCTCAATACCCATGCTATCCAGTCTTGTAGCCCTGGCGCCCACAACCCAGCATTCAAAATTTGCGCACGTTTAATTAGTTCATCAAGAATTTTCAGGGGCGCCACTGTTCGGCCATCATGGTTGCGCCAGATGCCATCAGGACGTCTAGTTGCCCCTCTGTCCTTCCATAACTGCACTTCTCAGCTAGGTGTGGCAGCTTGCATAGGCTGAATTTCATTGCGCATATACTCAGTGGCTATAATATGCACCTGTTCAGCAGGAGGTACAATCCTCACTCGGACAGTCCTCCGTCCTCCATTATGGCATCTCTAGTGGGGCACTGTAAGGCTACAGGGTAATCTGCAGAATTCCTTTCAGACGTACGCCCTGTACACCGCTCACAGCAGTATGAGCGACACGTTGGGCATTTTCGTCTCTGACATAGACCACAATCGGGTGGCATAAGGTCATGTAGGTGTACATCAGGACAATGTGTACACCACAGATACTCTTTCCCCTTTTTCTTCTCAGGACATGGACTTGGGCACTTGATCATGCCACCTTGGTTGTATGCTATCTCATGTTGTCGTGAACGTGGGAAGGGAGGCAATGAATACAAAATTGCCTCACTTGGTGTCACAGGATGACACTCCTCTAGTCGAACAATAGCTTCATGATCTACCAACCGAAGAACGCCTTGAGTGGGGACAGGGTAAGTTTTTTTAACCACTAAGTCTAAGTAATGGGCTAATATCACTGCTTGGCGAGGGTTAGGTATCAGGATATCGATTAGACTGTCACCCTTAAATTCCTCAGCTGCTTCAAGGAATGCAGCCATACTGATAGTAGGATCATGGCCATTGTTGCCACATCCAAACAGGGTCATAGTGATAAGTTGCGTTGCATTATCACTGCAGTCTTCAAACACTCTTTGGTATAGGTCTTGAAGCACACCTCGTGGGGTGTTCGGTGCATCAATCACATACAGGGCACTATGGGAATGTGGACAATACAACAGTACTTGTCCCCCAACTCATAGGGACCTGTCATAAAAATCTCCCCAGGTTTCAAGGCCCCCCTTTGTTATCCTTTCGTCACATTCCTTCTGGTATTGTTCACCAGCAAGCTTTTTAATAGCTAGAGCCATTCCCCTGCCATTTATCAGTCGATCATCTGCTGGATTTACCAAAGTGGCCTTCAGTCCAGGTATGTATGCTTTGAGCTCATGGTCTAATACCCTGATGTCTTTAGCGGTTTCCCTTGTCAGTATGCCCTGTCTGATAGGTATATTTGTTCTGCAATCTTGGACCTTGGCCGAATCAGCATATCGATGCCTTTCCTCCCTTGTTGGGAGGAACTCTGGTCCTTCCCCACGAGACTCTAAGTATTCTTCTAAGTATTCATCATGGGGATATTGTGCCTCACACAATTTAGTTGCACACTCAGGGCAGTCTCCTCTCATGCAAATTGTACATTCTATTGGCTCAGCGTGGTGTCGATGGTTTACATCGTCAAACCACATAGAGCACCATTTACACTCATGTCCCGTGGGAAACGGGCATGGTGCTGGACACTGAACTCGCAGGCCATGTTTTCCTATGATGTGCCAATTGATAGTATGAGTCTGCACGGCTATCACGCCTATCACAGGCTCAGATGCCTGGCTCGCAGGGCAGCCTCCTTTGCCACCTCATCTGCTTTCGCATTTCCCAGGGTAACATAATCTTGCCCTTTGCTATGTGCCCTGCATTTGCAAATAGCTAATCTCCTGGGTAGCATCATTGCCTTTAGCAATTGTTGTATATGATGCAGATGCTGTATAGGACTGCCATCTTGTAGCCCCATCTGTTTCCATTGGGCTCCATGCTTTCCCTGTTCTGTCAATTGAACCACTGCGTGACTTGTGTAGATGACCACTGGCCATCCCATTGTAATTGCTGATGCGTTCACATATGCAGACTATACTGCCTCCAATCCCTGGTAACAGGGAGGATAGCCTTGAGCAACGGCATCTGACTTTGAGCAGTAGTATGCTATGGCCTGCTTTGCCTTTCCTTTGCACTGATTTTGAGCTAGGATTGATGCCATATACGTGTCCTGCTCTGGTTCTTGTCTTGTTGTATTGTACAGGCTAAACAGTTTGCTGTAGTCAGGTAGAGCTAAAGCTGGTGTTTGCTGCATTTCTGCAAATTTCTGCATCAAGCTTCTCTCCAAGCTCTCCGCTTTTGAAACGCACATCTGCTGCCATCTGCTGCAAATATATATATATATATATATATAGGTATGCCCAAATTACACATTTGCTTTCTGATGTGTGAGCCTGGCCTAATTCACTATTTTCCTCTGTCCACAATTATCTTTGCTGAGTGTCATCCCTGCCTCATTCTGGTGGACTCCTCTCACCCTCCCCTCCTGAGTGGACTACAACCAACACTACGGGAGGCCCATGTCAGGACCTACTTCCCATCACAGAGGACCTTCCTGGACGCCGATGCTGGGCCCGACTCCCCTTCCTGAGGCTTTGTGATTGACCTCCCCTCACAATGGCCCTGTCAAATGGACCCTTTCTGTTACCCCCATGACCCATCTCATTCCTTTGAGTTTGTCGCTATGCCTGGCCGCTGCTACATTGTCCAGCCATAATTCCTGATAACCACCTATAGACTGACTACCATGTAATGTAAAAGTGGGATAATACTCTATTATGAACTATTATGAACCTTAGCTAAAACTTATAGTCTGTCATGGTGACTACTGATTGTAATTTTTCTCCATGACCCCTGGCAGTTGGGTTAGCCCCTTGAGTCATGGATCTGCCCAAGGTTTCTTCCTAGATTAACTGAACATAAGGGAGTTTTTCCTTGCCCCTGTTGCTCTTGGATGCTCCTTCTGTGAAGCGCCACGAGACAATACTATTGTAAAAGGCGCTGTATAAATAAAACTGAATTGAATTGAATTGAATTCCTTCTGTGGCAAATAATCACAGTGGAATCGCAGTGGAATGGGCATCTTGGTTGTAAGCCAGTCACGGCTTTCAGTACTGGGAACATAATGTCTGTCTCGGGTAGGTCTGGATACAATTTCTCTCCCAGTGCGTATGGTGGGGGGTTTTCCACTGACTGCTTTTTTTCTGTCTCTTCTGCCTGCCAGCTAGGCAAACTTCAATATTACTTCATGCTCCATCTCTCTTTTTGCCTGTCTCTTCTCTCCTGTTTCAGTCTTCCTGTAGTTTATTATTTTTTTTCCTCCATTTGGTACAGGATTGACACTTGTAGCGTGCCTACTCCTGGCCATGGAGTGGCATCATCTTTTGATCTCTCTACCCATTTCCTGCACACTCGTTCTATCAGCTTTCTGCTATTGTGTTACTCTGCTATCTTTTCTCATGTGATTCTATTGAGTCCCCTCCATTACTGTTATTCCAGCTGCTATTCCCTTGATCCAATTTCTGATCTATTCCCCCAGAGACAGTTATCACTAGTCCCACAATAAAGACTATGCTTGCTATTATCCAACCAACTATTAAACAGTGAAATATAAACTTTTGGAATGGATCCATCATATAGATTCACTGTCTTATTTTACTCTCTATCCCTAGTCTTCTTGTTCAAATTCCCTTGGGCTTCTGTATTTTATTTCAAAATCAGTTCCCTTCTCTACGTCTGTCACCTTTACCCAAAGTTTTTTTTTCCTTCTTGCACTATCTCTATCTTTCTCTTCTTTTCTGGAATTACTACTTCCACCTTTTTCATTTTTTTATCACTCATATACTTAGTTTATTTCCTTAATTTTATTATAATACTCTCTTCCTTTCTCCTACCTTACTTTCCTCTGACCAGACTTCCAGCTTTATTAACAGTGGGCACACCTTTTAATCAGTTTTCTTTTATTATTTTTCTGTTGACTCAAGGCATACAGACAGTATAGCTCAGGGTTACATTTCACATGCATATGCAAATCTCTATCAAATTTTCATCAATTGAATCTTTTTATCAATTACTCCAGCATAAACACAATTATCCTGGGAGAGCAGAGGTTACACACATCTGTACTTTCTTTTTGAGCCACCCTCCCCACACAGTTGACCCATCAAAGCATTTCTTATTTGGTCATCAACTTTGAGTATCATGCATGCTTCTTCAATAATGCGTTGGAGGGCCTGCTCTTTTCTTTCTGTGGTGAGTTCACTCCTCTTCTACCTGTCCTCTTTCTTTTTTTTTTCTGGGTTGCTCAGCTGCTAAGACTTGTTTTCCCCACTCTGTTAATTCCTTTATATCTCTGTCAATTATTTCCTCGCGCACTTCTTCTATTCTATTCTATATATAACTCTATTCATTAGCCAGAATTCCCTTTATTCTTTTTTTAATTCTTCTAGCCTTGTCTCCACTATTGCTTCAAAGCACACAAATTTCTTCTCTAGGTCATGCTCCTCATCTCCCTTTTCTCTGTCACTCTCAATGTCACTTTCTACACTCTCAGGCTTATTCCTTAATGAGAGTGAGTTTTCCCCTCGCTCCACTGCTTCAGGCTCCTGCTCTCCTTCACTTTCTTTTGGCGAAATATATCCTACTCTGTCTTGTTCAAACTCACTAACACTATCCCAGCAGTTGTTAATAGTTTCCTGTCTTTGTTCAATCTCTCCCCTGTCCTGCTCTTTTTCCTCCACAAGAGGGCAGTCATTGCCTACTAATGGAGATCCCCACTCAGAGCTGAATAAAGCCCTGGTTGAGTTAAAAAAAATTAAATTTATTGATTTCTGACCACGTGGGCTCACTATGCTCTCTATCAGGGTAGTGGGCAGAGCTATCTGGCAGCCAGGTCTGTGCTGATTCTTGGAGTGGATAGGGGCAACAATCTTCAATTTCTGCACCACTCTCACGCATCTACTCAGTCACTCTCCCCAACACTTCATTCGCTGGCAACAGGAATCCTTCTTCAAATGCAAAAACTTGTGGATGTGACTCAATAGCCTTCAAAGTGAAGGTTCTTCTCGCTCGTGTTTTTAATGCAGAACTCGTCTCAAACCTCTTAAATACAACACAGGGCGAGACCTCGTCTCAAACCGTTTTTTTGTTTCCAACACTACACCTTCAGTATCCTTCTGCAGTTAAAGTCAATGTCAACATTTATCACTAAAATTTGGTTCTTTTTGCAGAATAAAAGGACTCTCTCAGAGTTTCAACTTTACTTTCACTGACTTATGGCAAATCAAATTTAAGCAAAGTGCTTACCTTTGTTTTTCTTTTTTGGGCCCTGCCAAGAATCACCACTGATCAGAAAAGCTGTCTCTCTGGAGTTGAATGTCCTCTTGTGCAGATCCTGTTCGTGGCGCCAAATCTCTGTTGTGGAAAACCACCTTGATGTTTGCAAACCCCAACAATCAATGTCCTAACCCACCCAACACACTTGGTTAAAACCAAGAACTCACTATTCAAAAGTAGGAGTAGAGTTGTTGACAAAGACTTTATTCACAATACCAGCAAAGTATACAAGAGACAATTGCCTCATAGTATAAGTGCTTAGTAGTGTGAAGGAGATCTGCTGCAGAGAGGATACCGTTTCCCTTGAGAGTTGATCAGGCTCTGACTGTCCCTTCCAAACATCTACTTTTTATGTTACTAGAATCACCCAGAGCCCCCCCCCCCCAACTTACCTGCGTCATATTAATTAATGTAGGAGGCTATTAACCCGGTTATTAACCCCTTGGCGACAGCCCATTCAAATATGGTTCGATTTCGTCTGAAGTGGCAGCAATATGTTGTCAACACATAAAGGTGACAATAGCGGTGAAACAGGCGGATTATCTATTAACTTGATGTCATACAGCAGCTATGATGATCCTGACACACCCAACCAGTTGCTATCTTTCAGTCCTGCACGCCAACCTGGTGTTCACCTAGATGTACCAGTAACACAAGGTACCATGACCAAAGCCATAGATTTTTTTTAAGTTTTTGTTTCACAGATGCCCTCCTGCTACAAGTCTGCACTTACACAAATGCTTAAGCATGGCAGGAAATCCTCAGAAAGCCCTATTATGGTGGCATGGATGGTACATTGAAAAAAAACAGTCCAGATGAATTGGCACGTGTAATGTACGTGAAATTCAGACTGAGACCCAAATGCAGATTGGGGAAGGAAGCTGCAGTGCAGCGTTAGTCCAGCGGGGGGCCAAGGTCCCAGGGAACAGGATCATGACAGTACCCCCCTTCTAACGGATGCCTCCTGGCGTCCCTTTGGCTGAAGTGAGGCGTTGGCGGCGAAACTCTTTAATTAAGTTCGGGTCCAAGATGTGCCGGGCCGGGACCCAGCACCTCTCTTCAGGGCCATAGCCCTCCCAGTCCACGAGGTACTGGAGTCCCCGGCCCCCGCGACGAACGTCCAAGAGACGTTTAACTGTATAGGCTTCTGAGCCATCGATGAGACGGGTGGTGGGGAAGCAGGGGGAGGATGCATGGGGCTACAAACAAACGGTTTAATTCTGGAGACATGGAAGGTGGGATGGATGCGGCGTAGGGGCAAGGGAAGTTTGAGCTGGACTGCGGTGGGGCTAATGACTTTTGAGATGGGGAACGGGCCAATGAAATGAGGGGAAAGCTTACGGGACTCCGTCTTTAGGGGTAGGTCTTTAGTGGAAAGCCACACACGTTGGCCCTGACGGACCTGTGGGGCTTGGGAGCGATGCTTGTCAGCTTGGACCTTCATCCTTGCTGACGAACGGAGAAGAGTGGTGCGGGTGCGTCTCCAGGTCCGCTGACAACGTTGGATGAAGGCCTCGGCTGACGGCACTCCGACCTCCTCCTCCTGGTCTGGAAATAGTGGTGGTTGGTAGCCCACTGAACACTCGAAGGGGGACCGGCCTGTGGCAGAAGAGACGTGAGAGTTAATGGCATATTCCACCCACAGAAGCTGTTGGCTCCAGGAGGTCGGATTTTGGGACACCATACAGCGCAGGACAGTCTCCAGGAGCTGGTTCGCCCTCTCCGTCTGGCCGTTGCTCTGTGGGTGGAAACCAGAAGACAGACAGACAGAGGCTCCCAGTAATTTACAGAAGGCTTTCCAAAATGCTGATCCCCCCTCTACAGGTGAGCGCTGGCTTTTAACGGGCACGTCACGATATAGTGTCCCGGTTGGCCACAGTACAGGCATAGACGTGAGCGAAGTCTCCGTTGCCTCTCTTCAGGAGTCAGACGGGTCCGGTCCACTTGCATCGGCTCAGGTGTTGATACGGTAGCAGATGGAGGAGGCGAGGAAGCAGCAGAACGGGCAGGTTCTCTTCTGGCAGCCCCGGGTGCTTTGAAACGGCGACGCTGCTGAAGCCTAGTGTCGATCCGGATGGCCAGATTGATTAATTCCTCACAGGAATTAGGCAGATCATGGGAGACCAGCTCGTCCTTCAAATCCTCTGAGAGGCCATTGCACTGTGCACTGTGACAAAAAAGAGCGGCAAGTGCCCGCCTCCCCAGCGTATCGTTCGGGCGGGGGAAGCCTAGGTTCGTGAAAGGTCGGGGTTGCGGAGACTACTGGGGCAGGTGCTGAGGGCTCCGACTGCACGGGAAAAAACTACAATGGTTGAGATGGCTGGTTCTGGGCCATAACATCCCTGAGGCTAGTCGCTAGTTCCTGTATCTGAGTTTGTTGGCGGCCGAGCAGAGCTCCATGCTGCAGGATGACTGCCGAAAAATGCCCAAAATCCACTGGGTCCATATCTTGGTCTGATTGTACTGTAGTGTACGTGAAATTCAGACTGAGACCCAAATGCAGATTGGGGGGAGTTTATTTACAATGGTCAAAAGTAACACAAAAGAGAAAAAGCTCAGGAGATCAAAAGTTAGAGTCAAATAGTAATCCAAAATCGATAGACGGGAGTCCCAACGAAAACAGGTATCCAATTCAATAATTAAGCAGTCCAAACTCAAAAATATCCAAAGAGTCAAAAAGGGCAAAAAACTCAGAAGACTCAGACAAGGCAAAAAACTCATCAAGGTAACACAAAAAACACAAAAAACAGAGATCAACGACAAGCAGTAGATCGGAGCACGAACTTACATTCAGGTTACACGGTCAGACAATCAGACAAAGAACATGGAACAAACAGGAGTTTATATAGGGAGTAGAGACACTGGGCAAACAGGAGACAGCTGATACTCATTAGGGGAAACAGGATTACGAGACAAAGGTGTGGAGCAAGGAGGAAGGAAGGGGCAGGTCAGGTGAACAAAACATAAGCACATGGGAGACAAAAACAAACAAGGAAGCTGCAGTGCAGCATTAGTCCAGCGGGGGGCCAAGGTCCCAGGGAACAGGATCATGACAGCACGACTGATGGCCCTTATAATATTTTGTGGCCTTGTCCCAGTTACTTCTTTTCACCAATACTGGAGCACCAAAACCCTGTAACATGGGCTGTGGGCATGCAGCATTATGTCAAGAGACAGGTTCAAAGCATTGATGGCAATGCTCCATGTTGTGGATCCTGGTGCAGAAGATGAGCGTGATAAACTGCGGAAAATCACTAGCCTGTTAGAGACTTTCAAGGTGACATGTAAAGCATTTACCAACCATACAGTTTTGTTCTTTGATTTTTGTTGCTTTCTCTTGTCACAATTGTTCATTGACTGCACATTACATGATTGTTCATAATAAATAAGAAGCACTTTCTTAGTTGATTGACTGCTGTTGATAGATTTTTGTATTGATTGCTAAATATAAACAAGAATCATGTTTTGATACTGTGTATAGTGATAGTGAAGAGACTGTTTATTGTACATGGAAATGGAGCACTTTCCCATTATGAATGATTTGACATTGAGTGTTCATTCACTGCTGATTGTTTATTAGAAATGCACTTACTAATAAATTATTTACTAATCAATTAATTTATTGCTGATCGTAAATAAAACATGTTTTTTAGATCCGTAAATGTGATTGTTCATTACATGATTGTTCATCCTAAATAAGAAGCACTTTTTTAGTTGATGGTTGACTTTTTTGGTCCATTGACTGTTTATGTTCATTGATTGTTATTTTTCATGACTGATAATTGCACTTCTTTACTGAGGTATCACACCTAAAAATTACTGAAGCAATATATTTTGTAATGATTTATGTGTGCAAATAAATCAACTAAATACAATTATAATGGATGTTGGGTGTTTTGTGTCTGCATTTTGAGGTCAAATGTCAAATCGGGCAGTGAAGACATTCTACTCTGTTAAGATTCTATAATTTGAGGCAATGTGCAGGACATAATGAAGTGACCATAACATTTGAGCAGAAAGTGATAAATTGATTCTGTTTTTTTCATTAAGTAGGGGACAACTTTGTTAGTCTTTCATACACTCTAAGTTTTTCTCTATCCACAACAGAAATTAGGGAAAAAGTAAGATTTATGTTGAGAAATTGTAATTTTTGTTATTTTTCGGATACATTTTGAGGATATTTATAAAAATAATATCTGATGCACTCAAACATAATTATTTATGTTTTATAAAATTTTAAAGTGCATTTTCTGCTGATTACAATGGTATATTTTATCTCTGCCATGTAGTATGGCCACACAGCAAGCTTTTTTGTGCCATGAGATCATCAAGTGTGAAAAAATGGAATGTTCGGCTCAGTCACCAAAGGGTTAAAAAGAAACTATTATTCTTCCTTGCTGGGAGTTTAGTCTGACGTATACTTCCTTATGCTGGACTCCTATCTTTATGATTTATATTCCCCTCATTTAGTCAGGACCCATCTGTACCATGGTTCTGATGTGAACAGCATCCATTCATACAGCGGACCCCATTCACTGCCACCTTATCATGGTATCCTCCCAATGCTATCTTTACCATGGTTCTGATGTGAACAGCATCCGCTCACACAGTGGCCCCATTAACTGTCACACATCATGGCATCCTCCCAAACCGAGGCTCCTGCGGATCCGAAGCATCTCCCTGCATTAAATCTTATCTCTTGAACTGTTCAAGGCCTCATGTCCTCTGCTTGAACTACCCAAGTCTCTACTCTCTCTTTCTCTGCCTGAACTGCTTCGGCCTTCTGGGTTACCATTAACATGTTACAAACCACCCTTCTTTCATATGTTAGTATAAGCATTACACTCTCAAGTTAATATTGTATATACTAAAACAAACTTCATCTTCTTTATGATAATAATTTCCACATCATGTGACTGCTGAAACTGAAGCGTTTTGTGGCTGCTCACTGGAATCTCATGTTGAAATTCAAGATGAGATGCTACTCCGTGCTACAACTGGCTTATAATCGCATTGCCTTCTCATAAAAGTGCAGCCAGCTAAACCCAGGGTCACTTCATGAAAGGATGGTCCACAGTGCAAAGAGGCTGCTTTCAGCTACTCAGAGGGCACAATAAACCGTATGGCTAACCAAGCACGAATGGCTTTTCATGTGTTTTATTTGTGGAAAAAAAGCGAGATTACAATAAAAAGTAGGCTACAATGCAGAAGGTAAAAAAGGTGATAATGTAATAATAAAAATTCAAAAGAAGAAAAAAATAAAAAGGTAATCCAATGCTTCGAAAGTGATCTGTTACTGTGTGCCCCTCTTGTGGAATAATCCCCCCCCCCCAAACATCCGATAAGCAGACACTCTCAATACCTTTAAGTCTAGACTTAAAACCTTCCTCTTTACTGTTTCCCATAGTTAGGGATGGTGCATGGTAAATCATCACTTCTCTTAGGTCTTTTGGGAGGGACTGCCGCTGCTGTTGCCCCCAGTTATGAGGCATGGCGGCCACTGACCATCCCTGCAGTAGTACTCGACTCCCCTTCCTGAGGCTTTGTGACTAACCCCCCACCCCCTCACAATGGCACTGTCAAATGGACCCTTATCATTACCCCCATGATCCATCTCACTCCTTGATTTTTAACACTATGTCTGGACACTACTACACTGTCCAGCAATTCAATTCTTGACAACCACCTATGGACTGACTTATTTATTTATTTAAACATTTATTTTATTTTTTTAATTCATATATTTTACTTTTTTTATTTTATCTTTTTTTGGTAAAATGCATAAACTCATTCAAACAATCTCAAAAGGTAACAAAGTAATAAAAAATGGGTACACTCAAAACATAACTTAACAGAATAATATAAAAATGTATGACGCTGGTATAGCCATGATTACATGATAAAGCATGTATAATTTTCTAAATATTTCTTTAGCTCCCTCAAGCAAAATAATACTGCTGACTACATATTCAAAGTTTATGATTATAATGGCAAGCAACAATGTCATTATATAAGCAAATGCCAAATTTTATTTTTCAAGGTTCATCTTATAATTAAGGCTGATTTTTTTCTAGTAGAAAATCGCAACAAAACATAAGCAGCAACAAAATAAACAATTACACGATAGCTACTGCGGCAGCTGTGCCGTTTAGCATGGCTTTAGGCTATGATAACTTTACAGTAAAAGTATTTAAAAGTATTGCAAGGGATAAGAAAATGTTATCAGAATAAAGGAAAGCTTACTTTATGGAGCACTTGAAAATAGATTCAGCTCAGTGACTTTGTAATAAAAGTGCTTTGTGCTTCAGTAGCCTGAGTAATATCATACAATGTATTGATGCTAAATAGTCTTTTTGCTTTTCTGAATTTTTTTTAAAAATCCTTATTAATTGCATCTAAGCAATCATATTTTTATAACAAATATTTTAGCAAAAACAATGTTGCTCATGATGCATGGACTTACGACACATAACAATAGCTAGGCTAGCCACCTGCATGTAATAACCACAATACTTTTGCTATTGGAAGATATATCCAAGATGTGTACATAGCCTACTTTTACTGACTTTAAAAAGAAAACGTCTGTTATGCATGCAGTATGCATTATGCATACTGACAGAGTGTGAAAAAATAACAGCACTGACATCTTATGACTGAAGTACATGCATTGCATTACAGAGATCTCCTCTAGAATTAGCATGCTAACTGACTAGTGCTGGTCGTCTTGTCTTCTAATACCAGTTCATGTCTGAGTCAGCGATACTGCCTCATACTGGCCAAATCAGTGCAATGACACCTAAAGAGCAAGAAGCCACATGGCCTCTGGCCTGCTTGAACGTGGCAGTAGCTTGCTAGAGAGCTTGTTTATGGATTGCTAACTTTACTGTCTATTGGATGACTGAAACGAGAGCTCATCTCCACCACAACCACCCCGCTACCGCCAGGAATTATAAAAGCTCATTCCGAAGTGAAGCAAAGAGACAATACAACAGGCTAATAGGAAATGAAGATGAAATAAAGCTTGCTGCTGAACAAATCACTGATGACTGGTGTGGCTGACTGGGAGCACACAGCTTTTTGACCATGGCTTTGGCTTGCCTGCATGGATTTTTGCTGCGGCTTCCTTGTGCTCTATTTCTGAATTTCCAGTCTGTCTTGGTTTTTTTCTTAACCAAAGGAGCTGTATATTTCTTTCTTTCTACCTAACACAATAGTCAAAGATTTCCCAGTCAACACCAACTGATACGAACAAAGAAATTTAAGATAAGGTAAATTATCACTACATTGGTCAAAAGGCTAGCCTTTGGAATTTGGATCCTTGGATTAACACTCCAAAAATGCGCAAGGAACAGGCCGTACAACAACAAAGGAAAAACAGGACTACGTGACATGCAAGCGAAATGCCGAGGTTGTAGTAGGCCGCTTCAATTTTAGGTTGTTTGAACAATGGAACACAGGATAAATCGCTCAATGATTTCATTAATTCGTTAGAAGAGGGTGTTATTTGAATTTTCTAATCTGATTCTGAATCAATTTGACTGATATTAAGTTTGTAAGAATACTTTGAGGAACGGATAAAGAGGTGCACATTAACGCTATGTGTGCATTTTTTTTTTCTGATGAATTCTTAAAGTAAAGCCACATTTTTGGGTGCAGAGGCATGCAGTCCTTGCCGATATGTTTTCCTCTTTTTTGATTTTGTTTGACAAGATGTCTGATATAGAAAATGCCGAAGGCACAGCTATGCTAACTGATTTGGAAAATGAGACAGACAATGCAATGTAGTCGGAGTAGTCGAAGGACTAAACTTGGACAGCTTACGCAAAGAGTGAATATAATTAAGGAATTAATGATGCATTACTCTAATGTGAATGTTAAAGAAAGTATGTTGAAATACAGAAAAATATTGGAAGAATTCGAAATTACCCAGGGAGAGTATCAGCATGTACTTAAAGAGAAAACAGAAAACAGATTAAGAGACGTGGAACGCACAAGAAGCTTTTGTAAATGAGGTGGACCAGTGGTTAGATGCACACTAAGTAGATGATATTAGCCCAAGTGATAGTGCTTCTAAGAAGACAGTTGATGTAGGATTGAAGGTTTTGCAGACCTCGTGCAGCAGCGGAGAAAGCTGCTCTGGAGGTTTAATTAGCTGTATTAAAGGAAAAAGACGCCATTGAGCTTGAAGAGGAGGAACTGGTTAAAAAACTGAGAAAACAAAAGAACTCTCTCAAGTGAATTAGATGCAGCCAATGCAGGCATGGACTGGCCATTGGGCGTACAGGACAATGCCCGTTGGGCTGACGCACCTTTTTGGGCTGGGTCTGTCGTAATTTATTAAAAAAAGTATATTATAAATATTTCTATCGGTCGCGATGGAGACATTAAACGTGATCCATTGGTTGATTTTCTTGACATTGGGCTAGTCCAATGACATCTCGCGAGCCTCCCCGAAGTAGCTATTCCGGTTAATTCGGAGGCAGCGAGAGACGTGACCCAGCAGGGACAGTTTGAGGAGGACGTCAGGATATCTACTCCCAACCCATAAGAATTAGACGACATGTTAGAAGTGCTGGACTTCATTTGTGGGCAGTCTTTCGCTCTAACTTTAGGTCAGGCCAGTATTCCTTGGAAACCAGAAGGAGAGAGACCTTTTCCATTTGTGTGTGCTGGTGAAGGTGTTTTGTGTGTGTGTATGTGTGTGTGTGTGTGTATGTGTGCGTGAGTGGTGGATAAAGGGTCAGTTAGCTCCAGTCCCCTTCCCCTTAGTTTAAGTTGGCCATAGAGACTAACCATAGAGGACTAACTCTATGGGTGGTGTGAGTGCAGGGTTGTTATGTGCGGGTGACAAGAAACCTAGGTGTCATGATTGATGACCAGCTGACCTTTGCAGATCACGTTACCTCTGTAGCTCAGTCATGCCGTTTTTCTCTATTCAACACAATGAAGATCAGGCCATACCTAACCCAACATGCAACCCAGCTCCTGGTACAGACTATGGTCTTGATTATTGCAATGCCCTCCTTACAGCACTTCAGCCTGTGCTGTGAGACCACTACAGATGATCCAGAATGCAGCTGCATGTCTGCTTTTTAACCAGCCAAAAATGGTGCATGTCACACCTCTGTTCATTGAACTCCACACCAGGGCCATTTTCAATTCAGTTTTATTTATACAGCGCCTTTTACAATAGTATTGTCTGGTGGCGCTTCACAGAAGGAGCACCCAAGAGCAACAGGGGCAAGGAAAAACTCCCATTTGGTGCAGTTAATCTAGGAAGAAACCTTTTTTCCACGACTCAACGGGCTAACCCAACTGCCAGGGGTCATGGAGAAAAATTACAATCAGTAGTAACCATGACAGACTATAAGTTGCCTATGGTTTTAGCTAAGGTTCATAATAGTTCATAATAGAGTATTATCCCACTTTTACATTACATGGTAGTCTGTCTATTGGTGGTCATCAGGAATTATGGCTGGACAATGTAGCAGCGGCCAGGCATAGTGACAAACTCAAAGGAATGAGATGGGTCATGGGGGTCCATTTGACAGCGCCATTGTGAGGGGGGGTCAATCACAAAGCCTCAGGAAGGGGAGTCGGGCCCAGCATCGGCGTCCAGGAAGGTCCTCTGTGATGGGGAGTCGGTCCTGACATGGGCCTCCCGTAGTGTTGGTTGTAGTCCACTCAGGAGGGGAGGGTGAGAGGAGTCCACCGGAATGAGGCAGGGATGACACTCAGCAAAGATAATTGTGGACAGAGGAAAATAGTGAATTAGACCAGGCTCACACATCAGAAAGCAAATGTGTAATTTGGGCATACCTATATGTGTATAAATATATTGAGAGAGAGCTGAAAGAGAGAGAGAGAGAGAGAGTTGTACGGCATGACACATGAAGGTTGTGTGGCGGCACTAGGCTATAGCAGCACAACTAAGGTATGATGCATGGTAACCCAGCACCACTACAGGGATGGTCAGTGGCTGCCATGCCTTGCAAGTGGGGGCAAAAGCAGAGGCAGTCCCTTCCAAAAGACCCATGAGAAGTGATGTTTTGCCATGCACCATCCCTAACTATGGGAAACAGTAAAGAGGAAGGTTTTAAGTCTAGACTTAAAGGTATTGAGAGTGTCCGCTTGTCGAATGTCGGGGGGGGGACTATTCCACAGGAGGGCTGCACGGTAGCAGAAGGCTCTTCCTCCTATTCTTGGGATTACAAGGAGACCAGCATTTTGGGATCTTAGGGTTCTAGGAGGGTGGTAAGGGACAAGTAATTCTTAATAATTAGTAATATATGTTGGTGCATCGCCCTTGAGGGCTTTGTAGGTTAGGAGGAGTATTTTAAAATCAATTCGACTTTTAATAGGGAGCCAATGTAGGTGGTGAGTGTTCGGGCCACAGCATTTTGTATTAGTTGTAGGTTTTTTATGCAAGTATTGCCACACCCAGAGAACAGAGCATTGCAATAATCGAACCTGGAAGTAATAAGTGCATGTATTAATTTTTCAGCATCCTCAAAGGATAGGAACTTTCTAACCTTAGCAATATTTCGTAGGTGGAAAAAAGATGTTTTTGCATTAACTTCCAACACTGCGCCCTCCAATCTGGCCAGATCAATCACGGCACAAGTCCTCCACAAAACCAATGCAATGTGTCTAAGTATAAATTCACTATTGCTGCAACTGGTTAACCTTTCCCCTTAAAAGCAACAGAACAGAGTCCCAGCTACCCAAGCACACCCTTCGGCTTGTTCTGCTCACGAGATGTACTGGGTACCTGTTCTTGGTTTAAAAGACAGCACACTGAGAAAATGGCAAGAGGCAAGAAAGAGGCATTTGTTTTGCATGTTTCATTTCAAACATAGCAAACATAACAGTTTGGTAGCAAAGACTGCAACCAGTGCCAGTCATGCACTGTTTGTATGAAGTTGCATCCCATAGCACTACACATAGGCAAAGTGGAGCAGAACAAAGGATCAAGAATCAACAGAAGTGCCAAAACTGGAGAAGATCAAGCCAGCCTTCCTTACTGCGTGTGGGCGTATTGGGGCCGGTGACGAACAGTGCATCATGTCCATTGTACATGTACAGGTAAAATCAGACAAAGGCAACAAAATGATACAAACCTATACATTTCTTGACCCACATTTTGTACAGATAAATTAATGCACCGACTAATCTTACAAGGTAAGAAAACAAACATCCTGCAACACGCACTGTGCCAGGAGAGACCTAGAATTCCTGTGACGAAGAAAAACATCCCTAACCAAAAGCATTTGTCAAAGTGGCCTTATCTTAAGGATGTCAAAATCTCCACCATCGATGCAGACATAGGCCTGCTCTTAGGAATAAATGCTTGAGCCTTGGCAAAATTATATACATTATATATAAATTATATATATTTATAGTCAAGGAGAAGACTCATACACTGTGAGACCATTGTTAGAATGGGTAGTTAAAGGTCCACTGAGAGCAGGAACTCAAAGTAAATTCCATTCTCTCAGAGTCAATAGAATGTCAGTCCATAATCTGCATGAGACATGGGGGAAGAGGACATATTGTCAGACACAGACGGATGGAGGCAGGGGTAAATAAACAAGGAGGTATTTATTGGAATAAATCACAGAACAAACAAAAGCCACATCCACTTCTCAAGTGGAGGAAACAGAAAATTACTAACTATTAAGATAAACAGAAAACTAGAAAATACTCGAAGCTAACAAGGGAGATCTGAAAGGACTAGGGTAAACGAACCAAACAGGGAATCAAAACTTACGGAGCGGTGAATACGGGAATACGCGGAATATCAAAGACAAGTAAGCAGTCTGAGAATATAACGACGACAGTCGGGGATAACTAACAGATTCAAATATACAATGAAGGATAAGGATAAATGATAAAGCTCAGAAGTTAACCAATAAAATAACGTGGTAAATAATAAAGCTCAGAAGCAAACTAATAAAATAACGTCTGCTACACAAGCTGGGAATACACTAGGAAAAACACAAAGGAGCAGAGATACAAACTTAGGGAACGAGGAGGTACGCGGGAGAGAACGGAGACGAAGGAAACACGGGCGAAGAGTCCAGGAAACAACGATCGAACATTAACGTGACTACGAAGTGAAATTGACGGGACCAGACAAAGGGTGAAGTGAAGGGGAGACTTAAATAAGGTGGAGACCAGGTGAAAGCAATTATAACTTAAGTGATTGCAAACAGGGAGACGAGCAGTGAGTCAGAGTGAGGGGGCGTGGCCGTGACCAGATCCGATGCCGACCCGACACATATGCTGTTGTAGTATAATTTTAAAAAGAACACAATCCAGAAGTGTCTTAATTTATTTTATTTGGGGAAGTGGGCAGGTAAAATATATTCATTCAGACAACAGAACCTACTTTGTTGGTGCCAAAAGTGAAGTGCAAAAGGCCTTTTCTGCAATGGATTCAGACAAAATACAAAACACACTGAGGAGCTGGGGCATATGTCATGGGGCATTGACATTTAACCCACCAGTCGCATGCCATCATGGGGGCATATGGGAAAGGCTGATAAGGTCTGTAAGACAGGTTTTGTATTCTGTGCTTTTATTCTGTGCTATATGCAGCAGACTTTAGATGAGGAGGGATTACAAATAGTCATGTAAGGTCGAAGCTATTTTGGACAGTCGTCCTCTAACCCAGTCACAAATGAACCACAAGATCTGCAACCACTAGCACCTCATAATCTTCTGCTTCTCAAAGGTAGGCTAGTTCTCCCTCCAGGTGTATTCAACAAATGTGACCTGTACACCAAACGTCGCTGGAAGCAAGTACAATATCTGGCCAACTTCTTTTGGAGATGCTGGATTCTAGAATACCTGCCACTGCTCCAAAAAAAGTGGAATGTTAAAAGTTCCAGTGTGATGACATCATTTTGGTGGTGGATACAAGACCATATTTAGTATATTTTTTGCAAAGGCTTACAATGGTGGTGGGCATCATGTGTTGCTGATTGACTCTCTTTGCTCAATGCGCACCTCAGAGCTGCCGAGAGGAGGCTGTGATCCCTCTCATCAAAAAAAGTCTTTTTACCAAGAAGAATAAGAATAACAGAGGCCCTAGAAAGAAAGAGAAGGAGAATGACAGGGGCCCTAGCACTGAGCCTTGAGATACACCAAACTTGACTATCCATTATCAGATGAGATACAAAGGTCATTGAAGACTTTAACTAGGGCTAATTCTGTGCTATGATTAGCATTGAAGCCTGACTGGAAGGTTTCCTGGATATTATTTTCATTTAAGATGCTACAGGTTTGCTTCAACACTATTTTTTCAAATATTTTTGATACAAATGGGAGGTTAGATATCGGCCGTTAGTAGGCCAGGAGATCAGCATCAAGGTTAAGTTTTTTAATAGTTTAATAACATATGTCTTGAAAGATTTTGGGACATGCCCAGCTATGAGTGAGTCATTTATCATTTTAAGAATTGTTTCAGCCAGTAGAGGGAGAGCGGCCTTTGTTTGTTGGAATAGGATCCAGTAAGCATGTTGAGGCTTTAGTTGACGAGTTTAGTTGACCTCAGTAAGTGAGGAATAATATACTGATTTGGCATTGTTGTACCTCCTTGTACTCTTTTAAGCTATCTTTCCAAGAAAGGCAGAACACTTCAAGTTTAGTGGTATACCATTTCCTTTCAAGTCTAAATGCAGATTGTTTCAGTGAGCGAGTCTGTGTGACATACCATGGGGCAATTTTTCCTTGTTTTCTAGTTTTCTTTGTAAGTGGTGCAATGGAGTTGAATGTGGAGTGAAGTACATTTACAAACTTATCAGTTAATTGATCAACTTGGGTTGGGC
The DNA here is from genome assembly GCA_027481765.1 of Tenualosa thibaudeaui. Classification (NCBI taxonomy): domain Eukaryota; kingdom Metazoa; phylum Chordata; class Actinopteri; order Clupeiformes; family Clupeidae; genus Tenualosa; species Tenualosa thibaudeaui. The sequence goes on along the minus strand of JAIFZK010000186.1, from coordinate 3,801,526 downwards.
TTGGAGTAGAGCCTTCTAATGTAGGCCTATGTTGGGTCAGAGTCAAGGAGAGAGGGAATTTTTGCTATGAAGTCATCTGTAGTTTTGGGAGTTATGCAAGTGTTGTAGTAAGTCAAGGTAGGTGCTACATACTCTAATGTGATTTTTAAAGTTTTTAAGTAGTGGTCAGTTACTGTAGGGTGTTGAAAGTTGTGCTATTTGCACTCCATATGTTAGTACAAGATCATTGGTGTGGTTACCTTGAGTTGTAGGTGTATTTACATTTTGGCAGAAGCCGATGTGATCGAGTAAAGATTGGAACACAGTTGCTATCATTTGCAACATCCATGTAGATATAAAATCACTTAATATAGTTATCTTTTCTGTTTTGTTTCTGTTTTGATAACTAGAGAGGACAGGAAGTCAGAGAATTCTGATAAGAATTCAGTGTAGTAGGTCTCTATAATGTTACAATTGTTCATTGTAATTGTAACCACAATTCCTGTCGGGGGTTGTGTTGTTTCGGTTGTGATTTCTGGTTATATTTTTCATTTGTTTCTGGTTTTATTTTTGTGAAGTTATTATAATTTATACTGCTACTAGGTCGTTTTGCCTTAGTCATGGACACTCTCCCTGTCTGTTTGCTGCTATGGTGACAGCAGTTACCAGACAGCAGTTACCAGTTACCAGCAGTTACTCGGTTGGGAGAGTTACTAGGGGGAGAATTGATTAGAAACATGAAGTGGTTGGTGGTGTGCAGGGGGCTTCGTTCTGCGACTAGAGAACCTCACCGTAACACACTTTTGCTACTTTGAGGAAAATGCCGCCGGTTCACTACCTAGCTTGCTAGGGGATGAGCTTTCTCATGCATCCACACTTGCTAGGGGAGCAGCAGTCCTATCTGACGCCAAGTTAGTAGTCTTCTCTAATGTGTTAAAATGGCTTTCTAGCTCAGTGATTCTCACCTCCAGACTAGCCAGCTGTCTACATGTGTTACGCTTATCATAACCAGTAAACGAGGCTGGGGAGTAGCTACATCTGACAAGCCAGGCAACAGATAGAGACAGAGCGAGCAGGAGAAGTCATAGTGTAAGAAGTGCTTGGAATAATTCTGGATCATTCATTTTAGGATAATATCAGCAATTTAGACTAGCATGGCACACAGCTGAAACACAGTTAAAAGAAAAAATGACGTAGCACGCTTACCGCTATGATGTAGGAAACCATCTTGTCCTACCTGACAAACTGTGGCAAAGTGTACTCCTGGTTTGAATCCTATCTCACAGGGTGATCGTTCAGTGTGTCAGAGTAAGGGTAAACAACTGTGCTACACCACCTCACCAATGGGGGCACCCAAGGCTCAGTGCTGGGGCCCCTTCTCTTTGCCATGTATACCACCTCATTGCGTCCAATCATCCACTCCCATCTGGCAAGTTCAGCAGAAAACTGTATTTCATCTTCATTTCCAGTTGGCCTGTTGTATTGTCTCTTTCCTTAACTTCGGAATGAGTTTTTATAATTCCTCTGTGACGGTGGCAGGTGGTTGTGGTGGTGGTAAGGTGATCTCTCGCTTCAGTCATCCTAAGATTTAGTTTTGCTGCTCATTTATTTCAGTTTCCTATTCTATTCAAATGGTGATGAAGCAGGTTATATCTTCAACAGGTTTGACAACAAGATCAGAAAATGCTTGATGGTGTAAGGGAGAAACAGAAGGCCTGTGGCTTGTCTCCCAAATCAATCAAACAAAATAACATTAAAAATTACCACATAGCATATCTGAAATAGATATGGCTACATGCAAGGCATTGGAGGTCTGATAATAGCAGAACAATTCAAAGACTATGTCTTTGTGCTTTCCTTAAATATCCAACTGGAGCAGAACACTTTGTATTTACATACATTAAGGAGGGCAATCTGACTGAGCTGAGGAGTGCGCAGGGAGAATTGAAAAGAAGGCTGAGAGAGGCCAAGGAGGCATACGGGAGGAAGGTTGAGAAGAAAATGTAGGATAACAACATGAAAGAGGTATGGAGGGGAGTAAGGACCATCACAGGGCTTGTAGGAAAGGATGGCAAGGCTGATGGTGACATTTCCAGGGCCAACGAGCTGAATCACTTTTACAACCGGTTCAGCAAGTCTGGTAATGGGGCGGCCATCGATACCCCCATTGTCACCTCCAGAGCACCTCCCCCACCTGCCTCTGACAACCAGCCTGACACTGACTGCACAGCCTGTGTCAGCACACCTCCCCATCCCCACCTCTGCTCACAATCCCCTCACGTCCCCTCCCTCACCCCCCCACCTCTGCTTATGGACCCCCCCCCACACACCACCCCCCTACCTCTGCCCATGGTCCCCCTACCCCACCCCATCATCTCTGCCTGAGGACCCCCCACACCCACCCCCTCACCTCTGCCTATGGACCCCCGCAATCCACCGCCCACAGTCACTGGTGAGAGGAGCACTGGTGAGAGGAGCACTGGAGAGACTAAAGTCCAAGGCGGCAGGACCTGACGGCGTCTGTGCTAGACTGCTGAAGACCTGCGCAGTGGAATTAGCTGTGCCTCTCCAGCAGAGTCTGCAGACAGGCATTGTCCCGACACTGTGGAAAACTTCTTGCCTGATACCTGTCCCCAAGAAAGCGCACCCAAAAGAACTCAACGACTACAGACCGGTTGCCCTTACCTCACACCTAATGAAGACCTTTGAATGCGTACTGCTGCTCAATCTTCTCAAACCCCAGGTTCGCCATGCGCTGGACCCCCTGCAGTTTGCCTACCAAGAGAATGTGGGAGTAGAAGATGCTATCCTGTATCTTCTACACAGGGTGCACTCTCACCTGGACAAGGGAGGCAGTGCTGTTGAGGGACAAACTGTTGAGGATGGGAGTGGAGCCTGGCCTGGTGACCTGGATCACGGACTACCTCACGGAACGTCCCCAGTTTGTCAGACTTGGGGACCTTACATCAGAGGTCAGCAGCACAGGTGCGCCGCAGGGTACTGTGCTCTCCCCTGTACTGTTTACCCTGTACACCACCGATTTCAGCTACAACTCAAAGACTTGTCACGTGCAGAAGTTCTCTGACGATACTGCAATCGTGGGGTGTATCAGGGATGGACAGGAGGGGGAGTACAGGTGCCTTGTGGAGGACTTCGTTGGGTGGTGCCGGGCTAATCAGCTGCAGCTGAACACCACCAAAACAAAGGAAATGGTGGTGGACTTCAGGAGAACTGCCCCGCTGCTGGTGCCTGTCATGATTGATGGGGAGATTGTCGAGACAGTCTGCACTTACAAGTACTTGGGGGTCCTTCGTCCCTAGGGCCATACACAACAGCACACAGAAGGTGCTGCGCATAATGGACTGGACAGCTTGAGCCCACACACACACTCACACTCTTATGCTGTCCCTGGTGGTGACTATACTACTATGGACAACAATATACTGCACTACCTTGATAACTACTGCACTAAATGACTCTCTTACAACAGTGGACAATCTGGGTCATTGCAATGTTTCTACTAGGATTACCACAAGGTACCTTATCACGACACATCTACCTCATGGTTTTTCTTATTATCATTACCTTTTTTTTTTTTTTTCTTCCTGTTCAGTGAATGTTGTCTGAATACAGATGTGTGCAATATGTTTGATCTGTTTTTGCATTGTGTATTATGTGTATTATGTGTATGCTGCTGGACACCTAATTTCCTTCGGGATCAATAAAGTAACTCTACTCTACTCTACTACTCTACACGGTAATTGGAAGTTGGTACTATCTACATTCGGATACTATTTGACCATCATGGAGCATTTGTAAATACAATCGCAACAGGAGTGTCTCTCTAGAATAGGGACATTTTTCCCAAAGTTCATACATTTACATTTAAGCATTTAGCAGACGCTTTTATCTAAAGCGACTTACAAAAGTCTTTAGCATACTTTAGCATTTCTTCACTTTGACCTTTGTACTTCTCACAGTGAGACCATTAAAATGATACCAAACATGAACAGATTTACATCTGATATATACAAGATACATTTCAAATCCAGCATGTAAAATGAAGTCTCTTTGCTCTAGTGAGGCCTGGCCAAGCAAAAGGTGTCAATAGGTAGTCACAAGGTGCCAAAGGGAACCGGCAGGTAGTTAGACTAGGGTCGTCAATGTTGCCAGGCCCGGATATGGTGGTTCAGATTTAATTCATTTTACCAAAAGTTACATTCAATACATTCAGGCTCCTTCCTGTCTATCAGGAGATTCCGATAGATAGATAGATAGATAGATAGATAGATAGATAGATAGATAGATAGATAGAAACTCACTTGCAGTTGCAGCATGACGTAGGACAAACACAATAACTGTACAAGAGGAGAAAGAGCAAAATAACAAAATATACAATATACGATATGAAGTGTAATATACAGTCTGAAATGCAATGCCTTGTAAAGATTTTTTTTAAATAAAAAACATTTTAAATGTTGCTAAATACAAATAAATACAAAGCGGTAAACCAGCTAAGGTGCGCAAGTGGAGAGGCATCAGTACAGAAATGCATATGTGAACAGATGTGTCAGATAGGTTGTCCAGTCTGGGGCACTTCAGACACACACACTCATATATTTTTATACTATGCCTTGTACTGTAGGCAGAGTAAGGTGCAATAATTGGTAAGGCACAGTGAACAGGTAACATTCAGTGTACAATGAACCTAGTCCCATCCAGGATTGGGGAGGCAATTGTAGACCCTTTCCCAGAGATGTAGATGTCATTGTAAAGTGTGATGGCATATGGCAGGAAAGATTTCCTATATCTGTCCCTACAACAGCAGGGGCTGCACATGAACTAAACTGGTTGAAAAACTGATTGAACCGGTTCGCCATCTCCAAGCTCGATGATGTCTCCCTAACAGCCCCCATCATTCCTGTTATGTTCTTCATTCCTGTCCACACATCTCTCACACTGTTCTGTTGGAGTTTGGCCTCCATCTTCCTTCTGTCCCCAGACCTGAAAGCCCTGTTCTTCTCATTCAGGAGAGCTTTCAGAGCTTGTTGTTGGGCAAGCAGCGTACTGACCTAGGCTGCACAGTGGTGTCTTCACAGAATTTGGTGTACTCTGTGATGCAGTCTGTCATGCTGTCGATGTCCTCACCATGTGGCCCATAGAGCACCATTGATGCCCATAGATTCAAAGCAGTCCTGCAGTGCCTTCACACACTCCTGTGTCCACCTCCTCACCATCCATGTATGCACAGTCTGTCTTTTCACCAGAGGGACATACTTAGGGGTCATCATGACCAAATTGTGGTCTGATCTGCCTAGGGGGAGGAGGGCTGTGACATTGTATGCATCAATGACATTAGCATACAGGAGGTCCAATGTTTTATTGTCTCTGGTGGGGCAGTCAACATATTGGTAAAAGTTATGTCTCATTCAAGCAGCCCAGAAACGATGTGTCTTTTGTCTTTAGGTGTCTTTGCACTGGTTTGACCGGTATATGACTCACTATCACCACCTCAGACATAAACTGGTATTACAAGACAAGATGACCCGGCACTAGTCAGCAAGCTAGGCTAAGGGCAATGTACTGCCCTCTAGGTATGGTGCTCCCAGAACGTTAATGTTGATCAGTCTGCCAAAGTCCTTTTTTAAGAGCCAGGAAAATGAGCATGCTTGCTCCTTTATTGACTTCAAATGCAGTCAAAGTGGCAACATTGAATTGGAGTGAAACTACAAATAATAAAAAAAAAGGAACATTACCATTGTTTAGAGAACTCATGTATTCAGCAACCATGCTAACGTAATTCGTACTGCTAAAGCACGAGGCTAAGTATAATTACACGGAAGCTATGGCAACTTATTTTCGGCAATCAAAGTTCCTGAACCATACTCAAACATTACCAAACTCATACTAAAGATATGACAGACAATTAAACTAAGTGAGACACTTACAGTCATTGCTTTCTGAAGGAATCACACAGCACATTACAACACACTGAACGAATTAGTGACCATTCTTTTCTTTTCCTTCATTCTTTTCCTTTAATAAACAAACCAATTCTGAAAAAGTTGAGGCACCTTGTAAAATGTAAATAAAAAACAAAACACTAGGCCTGTTATTTTCAAAACATTCAGGTCATACAGCTGATTGTCAGCTGGGAAGTGTCTTGAAAACATTCCCAGCTGTGTCTGAATGAAGTTTTGGTTAAAGCCACATTAAAACCTAGAAGAATTTGTTAGAAAAATAAAAAGCATAACAATGAAAACCATTTGACAGTGGGCCCATAGTGCATTTCCATGCATTTCATGCACTTAATATTTCGAAGAACAGCATGTAGGTGTGTCAGCCCACCTGAAAATTACCTATATGCCAGATGGCTAGTCCAGCCTTCACGCACCATAATACCGGCCCAGAGAGGCTATATTTACAATTTGGGGAGCTGTGCTGGTGATATTAGAATTTGGCTAGTTTACGTTTTTTCATGAAATAGCCCTAAAATGCTATTCTGACAGCGCGATAGCCATGTTAAATGAAATCGTGACCAAAGGCTTAGACAATGTTTTCAGATCATTTAAGCAATGGGGACAAATAGCCGCTACTTCTTTCATGACAGCTGTAGGTGCTTCTTTGACTTACTCGTGGATGGGCGGCGGCAAAGTGTGTTGCAACGCATGGTGAGCAGAGACCTACTTCTTGCAGAAGTCAACCAGGCGAAGCGGAGAACAGGCTATACAAGCTCCGATGATACGTTGGAGCCTGCAAATTTGGATAAAACGAATTTATAAAACACGGAGGGTTGATAATACGATGCAGACACTTGGCGTTCGGCGTTAAGTAACAGTTGTACAATATTTGCCAAGGAATGCTATCTCGTATTGTGCGCAAATGTTTCATTGGGGAAAGTGGAAGAAGAGGATGGGGGCTAGTGGTTCCTCCAAAAGGCCAGTGTTCGATGACAAGGAGGATGGTGAGTGTAGGCTATTTCTCTCTTATGCCGTTGTTGGACTACTGAATCACGTGCTGGTTCCAGTGGTCGATGTAATATTTAAAGCATGTAGTCTTGATGATTGTGGCAAAATCATCCTACAGAAAGGTATCATATCACGCAGCACGTCTAGGCTACATTTGAAAAGCTAACCTACTGTCTAGATGTGCAGTGCCTTAGTAATATATATATTTTTTATTTAGCCAATACTATTTAGTTAAGTCTCAGTTTTACGGGACAATTTCGGACAAGACTGTTTAGTATGCACGAATGCGAGACAGTTTCATCGATCACAGGCTGCAGTAAAAGTAAAATGAAATATTAAGTAGGCTATACTTATATCAAGTATTATTTTGTAGGCTACAGTAGCCAATGGCTGTGAGCTTACAAAAACGTCATGCTTAACTAATTGGGATGCTCTGGTCGTATGAAAAACGGTTCAATTTGCTTGTTGGACTATGTGTGTGTTTTGCTCAGAACTACAAATTTGATGCAGCTGCTTTTTTTCTGCTGATCCGTGACTGCCATTTTTTTCATTCTTAATTTGTGTGTAGATGGCTGAAAATGTTTTATGGTAGTTATAATCAAGAGAGTACTCCCATCACCCAGACTATGTAAGTTAGAGGCTTTGCAAGTCTAGTTTCAGGAGTTTTATTGTTAGTGTTACCTATTGATAGAACAATTAAAATGCATCTCCAGCTTGTAGTTGTAGCAAAAAATCAAGAACACGTCATCATCAAGAAAACATACATAGTCTGCCCAGATACATGGGATGGCATGTCAATTTGCAGATGAAGCTGCTTTGTAGGAAAATTTGAAAAGTTTCTTTTTTTCCTCTTTCAACAATGGTTCATCTCTCACCTACTGGTTTTCCATTAATAAACTGCAATGGCTCCCATTGGTGAAGCATTTGTTCTCTATTTTTAAAAGGGGTCATAGAATGTAACATGTTTTCCTTGGCTTTGCCACAGAGCTGTCATGAAAGTCACCAGTTATTTGACATTTTACATGCTTTATTTAAACCCTCATTGCCTTTCCTAACATTGATCCCATTCTTGTCCCCCTTTTTCATGATAACATCATAAATATGCAATGAGTTGGTATTATTTAAAAGTTCAATGTTTGGGGTCAAAATGATGCTAGCAGATATATCCATCAGTGCTTTTGGTAAAAACTGAAAGGCATTTAGTCTTTTGGACTAGTGTCTTGTGGGGATTATGCAGAAATGTGCCGTGATTTCAAATCATTCAGAAATGGCTAAATTGTACAGAGGTGGTCCTTATACCTCTGAACCCAGTACAATGTTGTGCTTATTTTGGATTGTCATATGTAAAGGGAAGTTTGTGAGCTAAGCACAGCATTGGAAAGCTTTGATGCTGCAGTTTGACATATGTGGATGTCAGCTGTGTGATTAAAACACTGAATTTAACAGAGATGTGAATTTCTATGCCACACGCCAGGGAGGGTGGGGGAGGGAGGATGGGTGCTACATTGGACAAAGCAAGAGAAAATGCAAATGCAAAGATACGGGAGAGTGAGCCTACATTGCCCAAGTCTTATGTTCACTATGCTTAGGTGACAGATCAGATTTTTCTTTGCAGTACTCTGTGCCATCTCAGATTGTAACCTATTTATGGAAGCATTACAGTATTCTCTATGCCATGTAAGTTATATTAATCCATTATTCTTGCAAGAAGAAGACCCGAGTACCAGCCAAATGAATAAAACTGCAAGCTATAAATGCTTTATTTCACTTAATTCAGCAATAGGATATAGGACTACACTCAGAAAATGTGAAATAATGCAAGAAGACACAACAAAATATGGAGGGAAAATAAACAGCAATCCTAGTGGCAGCATTCATAACTAGAGAGCCATCCTGATCCTTGTTTTTTTAAACAACATGACATTGAGCTTGTACACCAAAAATATTTTCTCATTTTATATATTCGGATGATCCATGGAAGTGTGAGATTGCATTCTCTACCCATAAGAAAAGGTGAAAAAGGTGAATAGTTATTAAGTGTTCAGTTGGGGTTCAAAGCAGTGCTATGTAAGAATTTCAAGAATTTCAAGGTATCCTTTTTATCAGACAATTTATTTTCATCATCCTTCAATTCATTTGGATAGCATATAGTCATATAGGGTGGATAAATACTATGATATTCCCACCAGCCATCCAGGATATGCACTGTGCAGTTCTGAGTGCAGGGTAGAAAACAACCATAATCCTGAGCATTACTTTCTTCACTGTTGTATTCACTATCATCGATAGTAGAAGAAGAATAGTACATTGATGGATCTTTTATGTTGACATCCACTTTTATTTCCTTGCTAACATTAAGAAAGTAGTGCATGTTATCTGTGTGTTGAGAACACTTTGAGTTCAGGCCAGCATTGGCCAGCAAAAGGTGTTTACTTTGATGTTAGAATGCCTGGCTCGAGACTTCTGGTTTGGCCATGTGGAGAAAGGTTGCACATAAAAGAAGCTCCCATAACTCTTCAAGTAAACCTTTAAAAACACCATTTTAGGCATTTTGGCTTTAAAAATAAAAGACTTGCGTTAAATATATGACCATTAAACATGGGAGGATGGTACAGAAACAATCTTCCATGAACACACTTATGGAGATTGTCAATAGTTTGCAGACACAACTAAACACAACCGAAAGTCTGGCTGGAGATCATTTTGCAGCGTTGCACCCAGACAAAAAAAAGATAAAGTTCCTAGAAGAATAAAACAAGACCCTGCTCGACCATGTGGATGACCTGGAGAACCAATCTTGAAAGGCTAATCTTAAAGGAGAAATCTGCCATGAATCAGTCAATAGCCCAGTTGTTCAAGGTCACTGAATGGTGTCTGTTGGAAGAAGAACCAGAACATTTGATGCAACATAGACATAATAACAAACCAGGCACTAATGTTAACTGATTGTTAGTTGCTGGTTCACTATTCAGTTAATGTTGTATCAGATTTTCTTGTTCTTTTTCCTACCGACAGCATTTGGTAACCTTGAACAGCAGGACTATGGATTGATTCACACCAGATTTCTCCTTTAAGATATTAAAGATATTATATGCTAAATGTAAATCAAGTTGTTTTGAATGGAGTTATGCTGTGTTGTGGCAAAATATTTCCCTGGTTGCCAGTATAATCCCAATTAAACTCTGAATGGTGTGATCCAGGACAATGAGCTTGACAAAAAATATGCTGATGATGTGAGCCTTTATTTACCGTGCTACAAAGTTACATCAGTCAGACAATTGTCACAGTTAATGCACCAAGCATTGAGAAAGATGTCTTCTTGCAGAAGGCCTAACCAAAACTGGTGGGAGATTTGTGCAAAAATCAAACAAAGAAGCGATATTCCCTGATTCTTATCCTCAAATTTAGGCCCTAGTGCCTCATTTTTCGTTACACAATGCTTCCAATGAAAATGTAGTGTTTGTTGTATAGCTAAATTCTGGGCCAGTCAGAGTTCATTATGTCACAGTTGTTATCTGATCATGTTTGTAAACACATGACCCCTTCAGCTGAGTTAGGGGTCCTGTAGTGGGTACTTCCATCTTTGATGCACTATGTGGCTTACTGATATGTCTATGACATTTCACCTGCAGTTGTTCTGACATATGCTTGTCTCAATTAAGAAAATGCCTGAATCAGCTATATTTGTGATGTTCTGAGCATGTGCAGGACAGTAAAATCTCTACTCAGCTATGTTTGGGGCTTACCCTTTCTACTGGACTGTCTGGTTTTCTCTGTTGTGCTTTGGTGTTGAATGGTGTGCAAGTCTGCTCATATCTAAGGCCCTCTCTCTTGTGCTTGGAGACACCATCAGTTATTTTCATATAATGCAGTGTTGTTCTATTGCACACACTTGTTAGTTTCACTACATTGTTCCAACTACACATATTTGTTAGTTTATACATATTTTTACCACATATATTCCCTCCTCTGTGGCTAGAATAGCCTCACAACAGATGGTAAAGATGATTGCAAAAATAAAAAAAATCAAACAGCTATGTGGGAATGCTGTTCATTGACTACAGCTCCACTTTTAACACCATCCCTCCCCTCAAGCTGGTCATTAAGCTGCAGATGGATACTGGACTTTCTTAGCAACAGACCTCAGTCTGTGCACATGAGCAAACTCTGCTTCTGATCCATCACCCTGAACATGGGCGTGCCACAGGGGTGCATGCTCAGCCCTCTCCTATACTCCCTCTTCACACATGACTGTGTTCCAAAGCACAGTACCAACACAATTGTGAAATTTGCTGACGACACCACCATGATTGGTCTGATCTCAAACAACAACGAGACAGCCTAGAGGAAGAAGGTGAAGCACCTGGCACGCTAGAGCCAAGACAACAACTTGGCCTTGAACTCCAAGAAGACGAAGGAGGTGATCTGGGACAGATCAACCAGCCAGGGCAACCACCTATCTATCAGCATCAGAGGGGAGACAGTGGAGGTGGTACAGAGCTTCAGGGTCTTGGGAGTGCACATCAGCCACTACCTGTCATGGGCCACCAACACTTCTGCAGTGGCCAAAAAGGGTGCCCAGAGGCTACATTTCCTGAGGATCGTGATGAAGGCTCAGCTACCATAAAAACTGCTTGTCAACTTCTACCGGTGCATCATCGAATCTGTCTTAACATACTGCATCAAGGCTTGGTACTCCAGTTGCACCTCGGACAATAAGAAGGTACTGCAGCGCATCATTAAAACTGCTTAGTGTATCATTGGTACCCAGCCCCCGACACTAGAGGAGTGGTCACACACAGTGTGCGAGGAGAGCAAAGAACATACTTAAAGATCATACGCACCCGGGTCACAGGTTCTTTGCCATGCTTCAGAACACTGTGCACCCATACCACAAGACTCAAGAACAGGTTCTACCCCACCGCCATCAGACTGTTGAACTCCATCCGTCACCTGCCCCCACCCCCCCACTACAGCACTAGGCCACTTCCCTGAATACTTGAAATCCCTGCCTTGAGCATTTTCTGAATGTGCAATAAGAGTCTGGACTGTGCAATTAGGACTGTGTAAAGAATTTGCACCTTATTTATTACCCATCATAGCCTTATTTGTATTTATTGGACTGTGCAATTAGGACTGTGTAAAAATCTTTGCACCTTATTTATTACCCATCATAGCCTTGTATTTATTAGCCATCATAGCCTTTTTTGTATATACAACCATATTTGTATATATACATGATTTAGATTTTCATCATGATATTGTTATGATATGTATGGTGTGTTTATATTGTTATGATATCCATGATTTTTATTATATTGTTATGATATTCACTATGATTGTTATGATAGACATGATGGTTAAGATTTCTGTTATGATATCCATGATGACTGTTATGATATTAGTGCTTAGTTATAGTTATATTTTGATATTGTTATGATATCCATTATTGTTATGATATAGTTATGATATTCACTATTATTGTTACAGTAGTATTATCAAATATTCTCTACCAAGTGTCTTAATCTTGTTTTTTTTAATGATCTGTGAGACTGACTGTTAACTGTTAAGAGACTCTTGTCTCTCTCTCAGTGCAAAAACAATAAATATGATTTCCACCACTCCCCGTCTTTTTCACCACCCTATGTCATTTCCACAACCACACATGTTTTTACGTAAAACACATTTTAAAAATAGAGTTAAGGCAATGATTGTTGTTGTGTTGATAGCTGTGCAGCTGAAGGTGAGGTATTTGTATATGGGATAAAAAATTGAACATTTGAAAATGTATAATGTTAAATTGAAGGTTTCAGCAACCTAATATTAAGCGTTTTTTAGAGTTAATATCATAAAATCATTACACTTACATTTCTGAGAAATACATAAATGTTAGATTTGGACAGATGCCAATATGATCTTTGATAAAATATGTTTATAGTATAAAATCTTTAAACATTTTTGCTTTAAAACACATTTTTTGGTAGGTGATGGAAATGACCATTTCTTTGCCTGGCCTGAAAAAAATGACAAAAATGTAATATTAATCATGAAAAATTATCATGGCAGGTATCTAGGCAGTATGGGAATACAAAGTATACCAACAATTGAATTTAAAAATGTTTCTGAAAGTGTCCAGGTCAAAATGGCCTCACCACCTTTTGCAATCATGAGGGCAGGAACAATGCAGCATCAGACAAGACAGCCTCACCTTTAGGCATGGCCTACACTATGTCGCTGTGAGCGATACTAACACTCAGGTGCACATTTGGTGAATGACCCCAGTCAAGTCACATCAAGTCAAGTGGGTTTATTGTCATTTCAGCTATATACATATACAGTGAGACGAAACAACATTTCACCATGGATTGGTGAAGTCAAGTGGTGCCACATTAAGATACACAGAAGACATTTGAGACAGGCTACATTTAGTGCACATACAGTATAAATATAAATTAGCAATCAAATCTGCCCCAAAATGGATGCTTTTGAAGGTGAGGGAAAATCCTCTATGACTTAAGTTACCTAAATGTAGACGAACATGTGAAGCAACTGTGGTGCTGGCGTAAGGCCCATTTCATGATGCACCCTTATTATGGTTTTAGACATTACGTTTCCATATAGTCATAATGACATTTTAACAACTCACACCTCTCATCTAGCAGACGTGCAGGCACACACTGAGATTAAAATCATATGTATGTATGTGTCAGAATAGTGCAGACAGAGAGTCCTTTTTAGTCTTTGTGTCTGTGAGGTGTCTGTGGGGAGTCCCCGCCTTTATGGTGTTCTTCATGTCTTGGGCTTGGGTGCGTATCAACATCCGCTGGGCCTTCTAGTCCCTCTGCTCTGTCTCTTCCCTTTGCCTGTGTAGGGTTATGAAGACACTATGGTCCTGAACTCTTCTTTGGTCATTACCTCTTCCAGCTGTGCTTTTACAGGATTTGGGAGGGCCTCCAGCAATGCTTGTCTGAAATATATGGTGGAGGCGTATGTTACCTCTGGGCTCTGTTCCATTCTGGCTCTCCATATTTATGCTGCTTTCTCTACAAATGCTACGGGGTTCTCATCACTGTTGAGTTTCTCTATGCAGAAAGCCACTGGGCTGTACTTGTTGTGATAAGCTATCTTCAAGGCCTTCCAGATCTTCCGGTATGTAGAGCTCAGCAGGGAAGCAATCTGGACTGGTGCTTTATTATTGGGCATGCATTTAAGAGCAGCAAACAGTTCATCTTGAGTTATGGGTGATTCCAGTTTATTAATTGTTCATTCAGTTGTGGTAAGTTGATTTTGTTAAGGAATGAATCAGTGGCTTCCTGGTTCAGGTTTATAGGTGACATAAGACACGGAATAATCTGTACAAACCATCAGAAGGTGTTACATACAATAAAATCTAAAGTGAAGTGAACATTTTAACATCACCAATATCAGAGGCAACTCCTCTATTGAGGAAAGGGAGGAAAATCCTCCCTTAAATTTTTAAAGGAAGAACTTCCAGGAGAAATTTATAAAAATCACAGATATTTAATAGATAAACATGCAAAAATATGTCAAAACAGCTGGAATAATTTTATCACTTCAAAAACAGAAAATAGTCACCAAAATATCATCCTCCCTTACTCCCTCATTGACATTCAATTCAATTCAATTCAGTTTTTTTTATACAGCGCCTTTTACAATAGTATTGTCTTGTGGCGCTTCACAGAAGGAGCACCTAAGAGCAACAGGGGCAAGGAAAAACTCCCTTTTGTTCAGTTAATCTAGGAAGAAACCTTGGGCAGATCCAAGACTCAAGGGGCTAACCCAACTGCCAGGGGTCATGCAAAAAATTACAATCAGTAGTAACCATGACAGACTACCAGTTGCCTATGGTTTTAGCTAAGGTCTATTATAACATTACATCTATTATAAACATTACAAACCCAGGTGATTTGCGGGCTCCTCTTTTAACATGGAGTCACTGGCAAAAAGGGAGGAACCTCCTCCTTCGGGTGGGTCAGTTCAAAATGCTCACCTGTCATCAATCAGCCATCATCAATCAGACATCATCAATCTGTCATCACCGGAGCTGCATTCGTCAATGGGCCCAATCAGAATGAAAGGGTGGGTTGACGGGTTGACATGCAAGGTCTTGTACTACTGTCATTGTCGACAGACATTTGTGATGTCGGACGGCGTAGAGTTTGAGCCTTTGTACAGTTTTGCTTTGTTGTGTCAATAAAAAAGGATGGAAAAACGAGATGTTGTATTCATGATGTTAAATACCCCATTTCACACACTGGAGTATGATGAGAAGGTAAAAATCAGAGAGGAGACCAGTTCCAAAAATTGACATTGAAAAACCGAATGGTAAGGCCAGTGTGTTTAACGCCACAAGGTTTCAAAGATACCCATGACTAACTGCTAGTGTTACCACCAATTGTCTATATTGCTGGCCTTGCCTGTTGGTAGGGAAATCTCAAACATGGTCTGTGCAGGGATTTAGCAACCTTAAAAATTAGCACAATGCTAAAGTGCCAGTCACCACTGATATATATATATATATATATATATATATATATATATATTCTCCTTTTACTTCATTTGAGTTGGTATCATCCATCTAATTTTATTAATATTATATAGCCTAGCCTAATGTGTTTGTCATTTTTTTGTCTTTATCTTTCTTTTGAGTGAATATGCTGAAAGTGAAACAAATAGGAGTAGCCTAATGAGGATAGAAACACAAATATTAATGGACTATTGGAAGTCTAACCATAATAGAGTCTGTGGTTTGTCATAGATCAAAAGTTGAACCTAGTGTTTTTTTCATTGGCAGATGCTATTTGCATCCAGGTGTATATAGCCAACTTGTAGAAACCACTGAAGTCAGTCTTACTGTGTTATGGAGTTATACAGTTTAACTTTTTCTTAGGGTAGTATAGGAGTATGCTTACGTGTAGAGATTATGTTTAGCATAGCCCTTCCAGACCAGAGACAGACCCAGTACTGACTCTGCCTGCCTCCACCCCAGCAAACAGTTACGCCATGGGAACATTGTGGCCTACCTGGAAAAGCCTCGGTCAGAGGCAATTTTGTGAATCCTGAACAGTTATGTGGGGATGTAGAGAAGACATTCTAGCAACCAAGTTTTTTTCATTCTTCAAGATTTCACCTCCCAGAGTTATATTTTTGTGTCCTGTTCGGGCTGATATGATTCACAATTCATGTTAAGTCGAAATAAGGAGCACAATTTATAGGGAAATACACAGGGGCCATGAACACAAGGTAAACACAGGCACATTGGAGAGAAGAAATGGCACAGGAGGTAACAGACACAGAAGCAAAAGTGCAACTAAGCTTAAAAGTCAAAGACAAGACACAGCCAAGTCCAAAACCCTGACACTGTTTTGAGATATGTCAAGCAAGTGTGCATTAATGGGTGGTACACTGGATACCGAAAACCAGTCTTTATTTTTGATATGATGGAAATTTGTAATGTACTGGTTTAAATAGCCAACGTTCAGACAGAGAAAGTTCTGAAACTGCGGCTACCCCAAGAATATTTGGTAACACTATAATAAGGTGCCACAATAAATAGCAAAGTAGCCATTACCTCTTAGTTTGATAATGGTTGTTAACTAATAACAATGTGTCTGTTTGACATAAGTTAACAGTTATTTCACCATTATTTAAGCATTAATAATGAATGTAGTTGAGTACAGCTGTAGACTGCTTTCACAGTCATAAAACGTGATCAGCCTCAGCGTTGGCCAGAGAATGTTTTGCCTCCTGCCTACGGGTCACAGCAACATAACAATTAGTGCCTGTGATTTTTGAAGTGACCATAATGAAAATACAAAAAACGTCTTGAAATGCTTATAAATTGCTCACGAAACACAGAAACTTGGTATACTATTGTGATTTTGTAATGATTCTGCTTTTCTGTAACCTTAATTTCGTACTTTAACGTATTATCAGAGAAAACAAGCGAGAGCATGAGATAACTAATGTGCTTTTGTTAAGATAGCTTTTAGTTAATCTTATGGAGCTGATTTAGGTTGAAGACATTTGAAGTGCAACATGGATGCAGTAGATATGAAAGAGTTGATTCAGAACATTCAGTTGATTCAGAACATAGCACTGATCAGTCAGTTTAGCTGGCAGTATAGATGGCACACATTCTGTCACTCACAGACACCCCGTGCAGTCTCTCAGTATTAAATATCCAAAGAAGATGCAAGATAGTTGATAATGGTACAAATGTTAAATGTAACTGCGCTTCGCGCAGCCAACCTCTCCTCTCAGGTTCTCTCCCTCCCTCGCTGTTTCACGCAATGAACCCTCCCACCTCTGCATGCAAAACAATAATAGAGCTAGATAAATAGCAATAAAACTCCAGTTAGCATCGTGAACACTCAGCGCAAAACTCTTATACTTATGTCAGCACTGGCTGTTCAGGTAGGACTAAAGGATTTGCAGTCAACCTCATCCGGATACCAAAGCTATTAGAATGGCGCCGTTTTGGTAAGTCTAACATTACAGCTGATTTGGCAATATCGACTGTTCATGTGTGGAAAATGAACATTGGCAAGTTTGACAACTACTTAGCAAGTTTGTGTCGACTCTGACCCTGAGTTATATTAGAGTTTGTACCAATATATCAGTGGGATAATATGCGATAATTTGGATGCTATTGCTTGTCCAATAACAAGTTAATTGTCAACATTAATTTCCATTAGTAATGTTACACAGTCCCTCTTCTGAAGTGACAGTCACTGGGTGTTGCTTCAGTTCCTCTCTGATCTTATTCTTATCTTGTGTGTCGAGTTTTCTTTGACTTTCCTCTTTTTGATTCCTCTTTTTGACTTGATATGACAATCTATGTTAGGGTTCGTGTTTGAACTAGCCTGGTACAAAACCAGACCCTTGTTGTGCACTTTTGTTTCATACAGAGGGTCTGGACATTTGGTAATGAGATTCGGTTACTTGCTTGAGGTGTTTATATTTAAAAAGATTGGATCAGCCCCTGACTGATAGCTTGCCTTGACTGATAGCATTTTAGGTCTGCATTCACAATGCCTCCCTCTTCGCTGATTGCTCAGATTAAAATGCCTCCTGAAACAACAAGCTCAATAGGATAAAATCCAGACTAGCACTGTGGAGGGATGATAATGAAGCACAAGTGCTTGGAAGGCAAGGGCAGGCTATGTGTTGAAGTATTGCTGTTACTATGCCCTTACTGGTTCTTCCTGGTATTACTGACCACATGGTTTGTGTTTTTGTTTGCCATGTGGGTTTTGTTTTCATTGGATGGTTCCACCCCCTTTTGCCACTTCCTTATTATTTTCCCACCACTTTTTAGAGTCACCTTTTTCTCATTGTCCAATTGTTCTGAGTATTTAAACCTAGTCTTCAGTAGTCTCCTTTGTTTGTTTGTCACACTGGGTGCCTGGTTTGTGCCATCCCACCATGATGGCAGACATGTTCACTGCTGAAAAATGCAGTCAGCATTGCATCTAGTAGAGATGATGTCATTTCCAGAACATAGATATGTATCTGACATAATTCCAGTGATTGGCAGCAAAAAAGGTATGGAATAATTATTTTCAATGCGTACATTGTGAAGCAACCAGTTGCTCTTTCACCATGAGTATACAGGTGGATGACCATAGCTGGAGTGATTAAGCAGTCAACCCAAAGACAATCTGTCCGTGATTGCTGAATCTTCTCCAACTCCTCAAAAGCAGCAGCTACTACCATGCACAGACCTCTAATTGCTTTTTTCCAAGCTCTGCCATCAAGCATATGAATGACTCCCTTGCCACACTAAGAAGTTCATCTAATCCACTGCCATTTATTAAGGTCCCTATGCAACCAATAAATGACATTAGGGTGCCTGGCCTAACAACCAAATGATTCCACCAATTTCAGTATGATCACAACTAAATGGCATATTATGTTGTTTCAATAAAATTAAGTGCGCTGAGAAATGTGGTTCAAAAGCAAAATGTCTGGTAGCGCGGTATCTCCCCTTTGTCTGGAAACATGAGCCATAGCATCAGACCATTCAGGTACAGCATTGGCACCTAAGTACTCTCTACAACTGCCACTATCCATAGTATATCCTGCTTTAGAGCAGAGCTCACAGCTGCTGCTGTTATGGACACTAGTTCAAAAGGTAAACATTGCAACTAAATTTAAGAGGCACAGGCTTCTTCATCCCTTCATCCCACAGCCATCATCAAAGCGTACTTTCATTACTGAAGTCATTTCACTGACCTTGAGATTACTCATCTCTTGTTTGGATATGTGTGGAATGACAATTCCAGTGAAAGGTCTGCCACATGAGTCGTTCATGTGTTGAGTAAATTCAGCTGCCATTGAGTGAGTTTCTTTGCAGCCATTTGATGTATACACCTCCAGGTAAAAATGATCAGACCAAGAGCTGATCAACCCTCCATAATTTAGAAGACCTCTGAAAGTGATGGTGTGGTCACCTGTCATCTTTGCAACTGATTTCCTGGATCTTTGTACTTCATCATAGCTAGCAACATACCCATGAGAATGGAGTATGTCATTTTTTCCCATTAGTATCACACTTCACCTAATTTCACTAACTTCTACTGGACTATAGCTTTTCAAAATATTTTTTGAGATTAGACCAGTCAGTTTGGAAATGTTTTTCCAAAAATGAAACAACATAATAGACATAGCAACAACAAAATGCTAATGAATAACAAAAACATAATACTTGAACATTATTGTTATTATTATTATTATTATTATTATTATTGAGGGCCAAAATAGAAATGGCAAAATAGAAATCGATGTGGTAGTATGTTGTGATGAACAGAGTCAAAAGCTGCACTGAGGTCCAGTACATCATCAACATCACATTAAAAATACAATATAGCAATTAATAACAATACACCACATAAAGGGAGAGGGGGTGACCACTAGTTGTCAATCTTTTATGGTGTTGAGGTAGTCAATCACTGTCTTGATAAGAAATATATGCCTCTACTCTACAGAGAGTGTGATGTGAGTTTTAACACAATCCCCATGTTCTCCATGTTTTATTATAATGTTTTGCTGGTCCATTTAAAGCATATCTCATTTTTTCAAGTTTAAGAAAATATAGTGCATCTTTGACCCAATGTGTAAACGAGTTTGCAGCCCTTCTACTTGTTTAAAATCAGCCTTTTTGCCAAGAGGGTGAGGGTACTGTTAGCCTTTGTCCTAGTCCTAGTCGGATGTAACACTAAACATTGTCTTTCCCAGAAAGCCTGACATAGTGTCAAATGTGGATATCCAGTGATGGCCCAGCTTAGGGCAAGACCAGAACACATGGGTATGTGAAGCTGGGTTGCACTTACATCGATCACATAGTGAGTCTACATCAGAAAATTGTTTCAATTCAATTCAATTATATTGATACAACACCATTTACAACAGAATTGTCCCATGGTGCTTTAGACATTAACAAGGAGCACCCAAGAGCAAACTCCCTTGTGGTAGTTATTTAAGGAAGAAACCTTGGGCAGATCCATGCCTCAAGGGGCAACCTAACTGTCAGGGATCAGGCAGTCCACTCAGGAGGAATTGGTGACAGGGAGAGACAATCAGTGAGAGGCAGTGATGACACTCAGCAAAGGTGATTGTGGTGTGGGCAGAGGTAGAAAATGAGTTAGGCCAGTCTAGATACTTTACACTTCACAGATCATGTGTCAAAGATTTTACTAGTAAGATGATTCATTGCCTGTATGCATTGCTTCTTTGCATATGACGATGTGGATAGCTGAGCTGACCCCTCATATAAGCTTTGAAGGGTTCCCAGACTGTGCTATGGGACATGTCTGAAGTGGAGTTTATTTTTATTAGTGGCAATGAAAGTAAACATATCCTCATCTGAAAACATAGTTGTATTAAATCTCCAACGTAGATGAAGTAAGTGAATATCAGGGAATTTTAGTTTAAGGAAAAGAGGCAAATGATCCAAAATGTCATTTGCGCTGTATGTGCAGTCTTTCACCAATGGTCTAAGAGAATATAGTCAATGCGAGAGAAGGTTCGGTGAACATTGGAGAAAAAAAGAGTAAGACCTTGCAGTCATCCCAATCTCCAGTTATCTAATGGTGAAAATCAATATTGAAAATACAAATTGAAATACAAGAAAGAAATCAGAACAGAAATCAGAAATAACAAAAAAACATCATAATTGGATGCATATATACTGGCCAACACTATAGGAGTACTGAACAGAGTTCCAGTTGCATTTAACATTCCAGCTAGCAAAATGTATGTATGCTCCCATATTTTCAGTGAGGACATAACTGTCAGGCACAGACAGGACAGGAACAAACTCTTAAACAAAGGAAAAACTAAACACAATGAAAGTCAACATCCGCTACAAATAGCGGAGGAAACAGAATTAACTATAACGCTCAGAAGATTCAGGAGTAAACTAACACACAGAAGATCTAATAAACAAACTAAAACACTGACATGAACAAACGGAGTGACACGGGAATAAACTATACCAATTGAGGAGTCCAGATTCGCGGAGCGTACGGCACAGGGGTTCGCGGGAGAAAGGTACGACAGACACGGAGTAAGTCCAGGGAGGTAATGACGAGGCCAGACATCAGGGGATCCGGGGAAGATGCTTAAATGGAGTGGAGACCAAGTGACCCCAATTAGTACTCAGGTGAATGTGATCGTGCAATGTGAATGCGAACGGTGAGAGGGATTGTGAGTCTGTGAGGTAGAGTGAGGGGGTGTGGTCGTGGCCAGATCTGATGCAGACCTGACCATAACAGTTTTCAGTGAAGACAATAGAGTACAATAGAGATGGTAAAAGGACACACAAATACAAAACACATAGAAAGCACTCACATTGCCAGGGCAGATGCTAAAAATCTCATTTCAGGACTCAGTAGAGAGGAATATCATGCAGCCCTGTGTTTATTGCATCCCCATTCTTTTCCGTGCAATAACATATGAATAAAATATGAAAATTAATAAATTATTCTGTCAATGCATGTGTTTTTGCAAATTGTATAGTCACACACTATCCCATCATCATGATTCTTATATTGATATGATATATGATAAATTAAGGTATTTGTACTGGCATGCTTCCAATAGTGAGATATCTGCAAAAATGTAAGCAATTATAATACCGAAAATATTTTTCTCTAAGCCTGATGTAAGCCATATGTAAGTAGTATCAAACACTGCCAGAGTTGGATGGCCTAGGCTGCCCTGAAATACACGATATAGCATGTGTAGATAGAACTTATAACGACTGAGATAAGACCTTAAAATTATAGGTAGTGAAATTACCCTGAGCTCAAGGGCTTAAAGGGTTAAGAAGTAGGTAAAATATAGGCTCATTGGCCTATTTTGATTTATAGAAATTCCACCTTTTGGGAGCTGCTAGTTTTCACTTCTGTATCGCAATCGCAGAGTGATTTTTTTTCTCAGGTTATTCTTTTTGATTAGGGGCTTTACTACTGCATTTTAGGGACTTGGGTTGAGGGTTGAGAATGCCATTTTCTAAAGATGAATTTGTGATCTGGAGCAAATCAGGTGCCACAAGGTGTATAACAGATTTTAAAAAGTTGGTCAGCAGAGTGTCCAATTCAGATGGAGAAGAATTGAGATTTTGATGTTTTTCAAATGTTATATATTCAGTTCAGCTAAATATTGACATAAAGTTGAGTTCCTCTCTCTTTGAAGACATTGGTTCTAGGTGTTGAGCTATTTGCAACTATGAAGTTATGTTCTGTCTTTTTTTAATCAATTTTACCTTTGAAAAAAGATGCAAATGTAACCTGCCTAAGCTAGCAAAACAGCTAGCAAATAGAAGGAGGCTATAAGGTACTAAATACTCACTAGGACCAGCTAAATCAAAATGACTAGGAACAACTGCAGAATCAGGTGTACCAAACAATACTTAGCAGACAGAGCACTCAACACAGTAGTTTGTCTTTGGAAGGGCAGCAAAACACTTCCTTTTAAAATAATAGATATATGAAATCGAACTATGAAAATAAAACAATAATAAAACAAATATTACCTGGGTAATACATTACTAAACAAAAAGATTATCTGAATTACAGATTTACAGTTCAAAATTCGAGTCTAAATCTACAGTTCAAAGTTTAAAGGGTCTCAGTCCTGTTCACCACTTAATGTACTGAATCCTACCAGCTGACTGAGTTGGTTGAATGCAACCAGGAGCCTTCTTTCTTCGCATGCAATTCACAGATTCATGGGGAGGCTCAGCACCCAACTGAATAAACTGTAAAAAAAAACTCACAAATGCAGGTTTAAGTTTAAAATATGGGCAATGACAGGTCACTGGGTTGCTTGGATAGAGGTTGATGTTTAAATAGATATTGTCAAAATTCAAGTTGTGCTGTGTAAAACAGCACATGTTAAAAGCACTATGTTAAAGCTTGCAGATGTTCTTGGAGCTTCAGATTCAAACTCTTCTAAATTAATCAAGTGGTGGTCAAGGTAAATGCATTGGCTTTCACCACCTTGACTGTCTTCTATAGTGGTCAAAACAAGTTAACACAAAAACAAAACAAAAACAAGTTAACACAAGTTAACACAAAACAAAATAGCACATATGAAACTGTATTAAAAGTGAAGCCTATCTAATGGTGGGGCTGTTCATCGATTCATCAAAAATGTGTTAAATAAACGTAACCTAAAGGTGGGGTGTAATGGGCGTTTATAATTAGTCCACGGGTAAAATGAATCATAGTTTCTGTTATTTCAGCCTACTTATGCAATATGTACACTATAATTTATCCCTTTATACTTTTTGTTACGTTCTTCTTACCTACTGCTTACTCAGTACTACTGAATGGGAACTGTACCAAAACGCTTCAGAACATTATGACTGCTGGACTTGGCCACAGTCTTAAATTTGTGTGAGTGAAGGATCATGGTTAATGCTTTCCAACTGTAGAAGATCAATCATGATCTAAAGACAAAAAACAAGCCCATAACATGTACACATCAGGCTACAGCCATCATAAAACAAAGCATAAACTGTGCAAATTATAGAAACACACTTATGTCAAAATCCTCATTTAGACCTAATGGTTGTAATGTTTCTAAGCATGGATCCAAAAAAGCTCCTGTTGACATAACTTACTGTCAACATCTCCCCCTCTATGTGAAGTTATCTGTTATATACCTTAGAATCTATACGCAGAAATATGGTATGAAACATTAAAATTACAAGCTACATGGTAGTTTACATCTTTCCATCTAATTTTATTTTATTACTTTTATGTTCACTTGTTCTAAGCTTAAGAGGACGGATGGTTTTATCAATGTAAATTTTATCACAAGGACATGTTAATAGATAAATTATGTTTTTATTATTTAATATGATGACTCCCCTGATTCCTTCCTGTTCGAGTGTGTTTAAATTTGTTTTCACCTGAGGAGTTGTGACAATGAACACAATTCCCACAGGGATAATTCTCTTCTGTTTAACTGGAGCTAACATAGTTTGAGGAGGAGGTAAAATGGTGGCTCTAACCAGTTTGTTATGCAGGTTAGGTCTTTCCTTTTTCAGAAGGCCAGCTCTAGATTTGGAGTGTGCAATGCAATACGGTTCATCAACACACAGAGCTGTATAGCCTCTTCCTAAAATGTACTGTTTAATTTCTACTGCCTTCTATATTAAGTATTCATCAGAGTAGCAGTCGTCGCAGTATAAGTGTTACAGTCTACAGTACTTTCTTTTTTTATATAATATAATGAAGTAGTGAGGCTACCATTGCTTAGCTCAATCTACGTGTCTAGAAAGGACACACGTGATTGGTTATATTCTAAAGTAAATGTATGTATGCTCCATGATGCTTGGTTAACACAGATGCTTGTAAGACTATTTTACCATGATGCTTGTAAATCGACACAGCTGTCATGAATTAATTGATGTGTATTAACTCAATGCATTTGGCCAATTAGTATGATCACTCTGCCTGAAGAAACTCTACTGACCGAAAGGTTGTGCTGATTCAAATAATAATAAAAAAAATGCACAGACTTAAGTGTGCAGATGTTTTCTTCTTTCTTTCTGAAAGCTCTGTATAAAATATTTTATAGAAACACACACAATTATGACATAATAGCCAAAATGTTATGATTCTGTCCTCCGGGACATCGGCCCCCGCTGGACTCTCGCTGTATTGCAGCTTCCTTGTTTTGTTTTTTCTATGTCTCCCATGTGCTTATGTTTTGTTCACCTGACCCGCCCCTTTCTGCCCTCATTGCTCCACACCTGTGTCCCATGATTCTGTTTTCCCCTAATGAGTTTCACCTGCCCCTTGTTTGTTACATTGCTCCCTTCCCTATATATTCACCAGTCCGTTCATGGCTCTTTGTCTGATTGTCTGACCGTGTTCCTGTCCGTAAGTTTCGTGCTATCTGTCATTGTATTTATGCTCCCGTGTTTGCCCGATTCCCGTCCCGTGTTTTTGCCTCCTCCGAGTTTTCTGAAGTTTTCTGCCCTCTTGGTTCTGTGGAACAATTTTGAGTTTTGACCGCGATTTACTGAATTGGATTATTGCCTTTTTTGTTGGAATTTTCGCCTACCCGTTGTATGGATTACCTTTTTGTTTTTGATCTTCTGAGCGTTTTCCCTTTTTGTGATTATTGAACCTTTTGTAAATAAATTTGTCTTAATCTGCATTTGGGTCAGTCTGAGTTTTCACGTACCTCACACAAACAAATAAAATGTAATCTAACTCATTCAACATTTTTGAACTTCTGGCCCCACCTATCTACCATCTGTGGTAAAACTGTTAGCTTGTTCCAGCCAGGTTTCAGTTAGAAGCAAGATGTCAAGTTTGTGTGTACAAATAAGATCAATCAAAAAATGACAGTGATATTTGAATACAATCTACTATGTATGCCTTACATTCACCCATTCACACACTGGTGGCAGGGAGCACTGGGTAGCAATTTGGGGTTCATTATCTCGCTCAAGGACACTTTGATGGGGTCAGGCGGAGTGGGGCTCGAACCTGCAACCCTCCGGTTGCCGAATGGCACCTCTACTACTGCACTCACCCCCCATTCACTTCTTCCTGTGTGGCATGGAAAGTTGTATTTGGTATAGGCATTGAAAGTCGTAATGTCCAGCATATAATAGGTCTGCAGATTATACCATCTCAGTGATCTCCACTTACATTAGTTAGTGTGGGCCATCAGTTTAAACATGTGCTGGTCATGTGTGACATGTAACTCCTGAAACATCAAATAGTGTGCAAACCTATGTGTTTGCATTCAGACAACATTCACTGAACAGGAAGAAAAGAAAAAAAAAAGGTAATGATAATAAGAAAAACCACGAGGTAGATAAGTGTGCCTTGCGGTAATCCTAGTAGATACATTACAATGACCCAGTAAGATTGTCCAATGTTGTAAAAAAGTAATTTAGTGCAGTAGTTATCAAGGTAGTCCAGTATATTGTTAGATACAATATATGCTCAGCACCTTCTGTGTGCTGTTGTACAGCTGTAGGGACGAAGGACCTCCGCAGCCTGTCTGTCCTGCAGGAGAGGGACCGGAGTCTGTTGCTGATCAAACTCCTCTGATTGATGAAGATGGTGTATAGGGGGTGGCGGTCATTGTCCAATATAGAGTGTAGCCTGCTCAGGGTCCTCCTCTGGGCTATTGTAGTTAGAGACTCCAGCTCCATGCCCACCACAGACCCTGCTTTCCTCACCAGTCTGTCAAGACGTCCAATGTCTCTCTTCCTAGTGCTACCACCCCAACATACCACAGCATAGAAGAGCACACTGGCCATATCAGACTGGTAGAACATCAGCAGGAGTCTGTTGCAGACTCTGAAAGACCTCAGCCTCCTAAGAAAGTAGAGCCTGCTCTGACCTTTCTTGTAGAGTGCGTCTGAGTTAGTGGACCAGTTCAGTTTATTGTCAAGGTGGACCCCTAAGTACTTGTAAGTGCAGACTGTCTCGACAATCTCCCCATCAATCTTGATGGGCACCGGCGGCGGGGCAGTTCTCCTGAAGTCCACCACCATTTCCTTGGTTTTGGTGGTGTTCAGCTGCAGCTGATTAGCCCGACACCACCCAACAAAGTCCTCCACAAGGCACCTGTACTCCCCCTCCTGTCCATCCCTGATACACCCCACGATTGCAGTATCGTCAGAGAACTTCTGCATGTGACAAGTCTTTGAGTTGTAGCTGAAATCGGTGGTGTACAGGGTAAACAGTACAGGGGAGAGCACAGTACCCTGCGGCGCACCTGTGCTGCTGACCACAACCTCTGATGTAAGGTCCCCAAGTCTGACAAACTGGTGCCGTTCCGTGAGGTAGTCCGTGATCCAGGTCACCAGGCCAAGCTCCACTCCCATCATCAGCAGTTTGTCCTTCAACAGGAGTGGCTGGATGGTATTAAAAGCACTGGAGAAATCAAAAAACATGATTCTCACAGCACTGCCTCCCTTGTCCAGGTGAGAGTGCACCCTGTGTAGAAGATACAGGATAGCATCTTCTTCAAACTGCAGGGGGTCCAGCGCATGGCGAACCTGGGGTTTGAGAAGATTGAGCAGCAGTACGCATTCAAAGGTCTTCATTAGGAGTGAGGTAAGGGCAACCGGTCTGTAGTCGTTGAGTTCTATTGGGTGCGCTTTCTTGGGGACAGGTAGCAGGCAAGAAGTTTTCCACAGTGTCGGGACAATGCCTGTCTGCAGACTCTTGTTGAAGAGCTGCTGGAGAGGCACAGCTAATTCCACTGCGCAGGTCTTCAGCAGTCTACTGCGATCAGTATGTCATCCATGATGGCTATGGCTCCCGTTATGCCTTTCAGCATGCCACCCATGATGCGCTGATATATTTCCGCATTTGATGCCAAATGGTAGCCTTAGCCACTTGAATCTGCCAATAGGCCTGTTAAAGGTTGTGAGGATTGAGGACTTTTCATCCAATTCAATTTGGAGGAATCCCAATTTGGCATCGAGGACAGAGAAGATCTGTGCACCAGGCATTGAAGCTACAGCCTCCTCAACGGTTCGCATCGGGTAGTGCTCTCTTTTGATTACTTTATTTAAATCACTGGGATCTATGCAGATTCTTATCTTGTCTCCCCTGCAGACTGACACCATTGAACTCACCCATTCAGTGGGCTGCTCCACTCTTGCAATATATCCATCTCATGGAGTTTCTGCACAATCTTTTCTTTGGTGTTGGGCTCTATTTTTATTGTGTACTTGCCAGGTAGGGTCCCTGTTGTGCGAACTAGTTCAGGGAAGTCACATAGGCCTTGCGGAATAGTCTCTGAAGGGCTGACCTTGCATGCTCGTGTCTCAGAGGCAGCCTGCAGGGAGTCCAGTCTCGCTATCAAGCCTAAAGTTTCAGCTGTGGACCCACTAAGTACACTATTTTGGGCGATATCCACTATCTCTAATTCCTCCGCTTTGTGCTCTTTGTAGTGGACTGGTAGATCAACTGCAGCCACTGGCTTGAGCTTGTGGTTCGAGTAAGAGCGCAGCAGCCTGTTAGAGCGCTTCAATTCACTTGCATGCATGAGCTGCTGGTAACTGTTCAGAGTCAAAGTATTGCATTTGGCACCAGTATCTATTCTAAATTGAACTACCTGGGACAGAATGTTCACGTGTACTGACCATTTATCGGCTGCTAATGAGTCAACGGGGTGTACAATGTCAGTCAGGCTAATGTTCAGAATCTCTTGTTCTGCCTCGGGCACTTCCACATCCAGTGTGTGAACTGCACGTTTGAGGCACACCGCCATCCAGTGGATAGCTTTGTGGCAGTAAGAACATGTGGAGCCTTTGGCTGGACACTTTCCAACATTCCACTTGTGTTTAGGGTGCTTGCCACAGCTATGACAGAAAGCTAGTGGCTTCTGCTGAGCAAACTTCCAACATTCTGAGGAATGACGAGTTTTCCAATTCTGGCTGGTAGCTCTGGTCGGCGTGTTTTCCGATGGTAGACACTTGTGAGCATGAGGATTCATCACGGACTATTTTAATTTGTTTCTGGGAAATTTCATATTGTTGTGCAATCTCTATGGCCTTTGCCAGCATCAGCTCTTCCCCTTTGTCTAGCAATCTTTTTCTCACAGACACCCGCGATAATGGCATCAATAAGCATGTCATCTGGTTCTGCATATTCACAGTCGATCAGTCTTTCACAAAATTGTCAAATCCCTCACTCGTACCTTGTTTCCTCTGCTTGAAGCGGTGACGAGCTATCCTCTTATTCTTTCCCTGGTCTAACGTAGGCTTCAAATTTATCCAGCACTTTTTTAGGATCCTCTTTATCCCCATCAGCCCAGGCTAGTGTTTTGTAGATTTCTCTGCCTTGCTCCCTGATCCACATACCTAGACAGCCAGCCTGCTGCTTTCCGCTTAGCTCGTATAGGGGTTCAAAAACGAAGGCAACGTGGCTTCTAAACCTGTTGAATTCTTGATAAAAATCATCCCAGTCAATCCTTGGGTGCTCAAACGGTGGGGTAGTCATGATCCCGCTTCTGACACCATGTGAGGCAGTGAATACGACGGATGCACAGCTCACGACTATTGAGTGTAGAACCGTTGAACAACTCCCGACCAAGTCCCGCTCAACTCAACATGTATACCTTCTTAGCCTGCTGGTGCCCCCCCCCCCCCCCCCCAGGTGGCAGAACAATACATTACAGTATCCAAGATGGGCTTATGGGTAAAAGTTTAAAGTCTTTAGGCCCATGCGTCCACTTGCAAGGACCAAAGGCGGAAGGAACCATTAGTGGCACAGGTGCCATTTGTGGAAAAGTGTGCCCAGCTCAGGGTCTTGAACATAAATTAAATTAAATTAAATTGCCTTTTAAAAATAATACTGTCTCTTGGTGCTTTACAGCAAGGAACACCCAAGAGCAAAAGGGACAAGGAAAAACTCCCTTATGTTAGTTAGTTTAGAAGAAACTTTGGGCAGATCTACGAGTCAGGAGGGTAACCCAACTACCAGGGGTCATACAGGAAAAGTACAATCAGAAGTAACCATGATAGACTACAAGTTGTCCAAGGTTTTAGCTAAGCATCATAATAGTTCCACAATATTGTCCCATAACATTACATGGTAGTCAATCCATAGGTGGTTATTAAGAATCATGGGTAAGAATCATAGTGTTAAATTCAAGGAGTGAGGTTGGTCATTTGGCTAACAATAGGGTCCATTTTTGACAATGCCATTGTGAGGAGTGGTCAGTTACAAGGCCTCAGGGAAGGATAGTCGGTTGTGGCATTGATGGTCTAGGAAGGGCCTCTAGAATGGAAATATTACCAGATAATGAGAGGAAACTGTTAAGTTCAGTGTGTTTGTGGGAATGTCCACATGTTCATGTGTGAGTAATAAATGCAATGCTAAATTAATGTTGGGCCAGTTAGATGGAAGCTGGACTGCATGGAAGGGAGTCTCAGGGGAGAAAATTGTTATTTTATTTATATATTTATTATTATTATTAATAATAATAATAATAATACAATTATTATTATTCGCTTACCTTAATCTATCATGTTGTTCTTGGTACTGGTGGATGTATGATGTGTGCCTCCTAATGTGATGTGCATTTAAAAGAAAGTAAGGTGTATTGCATAATACCAGGAACAGGTGTGTGTGGGCCTACAGTTCTAAATGTTTTCAGGACCGGGAAATGGATCCCTGATGTCATCTCGAAAATGAAGGCAGGAAGTCTTGCCCAAACTAGTAAACTACAACTACATTGTGCCAAGACATGCTATGTTATAAACTAGCACTTTGTTTTAAGAACATGATGAAAAGGTAAGGTTGAAATAGGTTTGCTAGCCATATGCCTATGAGAACCCCTGTCATGCTCACAATACCCTCATACATAGACAGCCACTTGCAAGTACCCTTCAACAGCTCACATTGGAAATAGTTATATTCAAGTTACGTTGTTAAAAAGTGAAGTAATGTTCTGGCTAAGCCACAAAGCATACAATTTAAGGTAAAACTCATTTAAACTCCTCCAAAGTTCCATGATTGATTACCATTTACATGCACACTTATTAAGAACAAATCCATTATGCTAGATAAATAAATAATTTTCTTAATTAAACCTGTTGCACTTTTTGTAGCTTCAAAATACCTTCAAATGTGTATTGTTTGATAGTAAAATGGACAGTATTAAGTGTAGATACTTTCATAAGGACTTGGGCTAATTTGTGGGTTAATGCTAACTTTTCACCTGATGTTTAACAACCCAACCAACACAGGATAGATGTATAAAAAGATCCAAAGTTAGTATTAATATAGCGTTTAACAAAATAATCAATTTTACCTTTTAGTGCAGCAATTGCATTTTCATCCAGTTGATAAATGATGACCCTAGAATCTCCATACCTGCATTTGAAATGCTTTTCAATCAATGAAATTTTAGTCTACATTTAAATAGACAAGTTACTGAGGCACTATCAAATTAAATGTGCTAATTTGAATATTTCTGGAAATGTAAAGTCAGGTTTTCCAATTATTGTTGTATTCTGCATACAACAGGTTCTTACAGAAGGAATTATGGCTATTATTTTATCGCGAAAGAAAAAAGAAGAATGTTCTGGAAAAATAAAATCCTGCAGGTTTTTAATAATAATAATAATAATAATATTATTATTATTCACACTAGAAACCAGCATAGCAACCACTTCCACTATGATAACCTAGCTACAAAGGTAGCAACCATTATGATTACTATAGCAACCCATATAGCAGCCAACATGATTACGCCATAATTAGCATTTCTTATTACAGAGATTATAGGCCTAAAATATGTCTAATCTGGCATCTGGTATGGAATAGAGATCCCAAACTTGGCACAAGCAACTGAGCTGGTATCTG
This sequence comes from Tenualosa thibaudeaui, assembly GCA_027481765.1. Taxonomy (NCBI): domain Eukaryota; kingdom Metazoa; phylum Chordata; class Actinopteri; order Clupeiformes; family Clupeidae; genus Tenualosa; species Tenualosa thibaudeaui. The sequence continues at coordinate 3,769,692 of JAIFZK010000186.1, read as the reverse complement.
TAATATATTTCACTCGGAATTATGCCTACTCATAAGAATATTATAGTCTGTGCCCCAATGAAATGCTCAGGGATCTGACTGGGCTACACAAAGCCTCTAAAAGACACACTGTCATATAGGCCATGTCATCAGATGGCCAAACTGTGTAAAGCAGAGTGTAAGCACTTTGGACGTTTTTGCAATGTTAATTTGTGGTCTATTTATAATTTGTCATGTTTTAATGTGAATGATGAAAAAAAACTTAAATCACTGTCATTTCTTAAGATTCATGAAATGAGAATTGTATAAATGGTCTCGGTCTTGTTGCTTTGCTGGGATCATTTTCAAAATATCACTTGTCACATATCAAAATATCACTATCTTGATATTAGCTGGAAAATATTATTAAGAAAAGGGTAATATATTTTCTTAAAATCAGACTATTTTTCTTACATAAACATTCTTGACAATATTTCTTTTTCTTTTGAGACATTACACAAACTCATTTTCTAGAAACAAGGCCTTTTTTACTTTCTTGAAAATCACTGTAGCAGAAACTGTTCTTGATGACAGGATTTATGCTAACAAATTTGCTTATCCAAGTCAACTGGCAAACATGTTATGTGCCCATCCAATGGCATTATAACCAACCCGTCTCTTCACTGTGATGCTTACTTGACTTTACATCACAAAATAGTGTCCTATTTGGCATTCATTCACACTTTTTAAATAATTCTCTACAGCTGTGTGGCATTTAGTTTCATCTGAAAAGGGGTAAAAGTAGTTTCTGTTTCTGTAGTTTCTGTAAATTATATAATCAGCCTATGTGGGACTTCAGGTGTATCTTTCTGTAGTGAAGACGTGATAGTCGAGGTGGATGTGGAGTGGAGCTCTGAGCAGTGCTGGCGGCACTGCAGCATGGCAACTACTGTAAACTTATCAGTAGCGGAGCTCAGCAGAAATGACGCTAAGAACCACTTCTGTTGAACAATGTTTTTTATTTAAAGTGCAGTTAATACACGATTGTAGATGATATACAATTTCATTTTTTATTTTTACATAAAAGAACTGTTGTGCAGCTTATTCACGGTGCGTCTTCTATTCAGGAAATTATGGTATAAGATACTGGACACCTTTAAAGTATTGAAGTTGTAAGAAAACAAACTTAGAAATAGCCAGAAAAAGCCTACATATGATGTCAAATAGCAATTTCAATACCCAGCCTAAATATAAGATTTTAAGTGGGCATGTTATATTGCACTTGAGCTTAGTTTTGATAAATTAAAGTTTCTATATCTTAAGAGACTGAATTCACACTTCTGGCATTGATTGTTTAGAACTGGAATGATGCATCAACGTAGTCGATTGCAAAGTGCAGCAATGGTGACCCATTACACCATGACCTCATGCACAACTACAATATACAGCTATGCAAACTTCAATTAATCATTTTCCCCTGACCAAGAATGCAGTTATCAGCACATAGAAGATGTTTCTAGTAGTAACGTTTCATATGGAAGGCCATAAGGTTTACGGTCATGTATGAGACAATGGTCATAGGAGGATAGATGGTTGGGAGAGAGGAGCAGAGGGTTCAGAAGTCATGAGCTTACTAGATTTACTGTAAAAAGAACATGAAAGAACTAAATGAATAAAAAATTAGTCATTACATTAGTCAAGTAACAGAAAAAATAATCGCTAGATTAATTGTTTAAGTAAATGATCATTTGGGACAGCCCTTTGTTGTTAGTGAACAGCATTGTTGTTATCATTTACACCTTTTTGAAAATGTGTGTGATTTGTTTTAGGGACATTAAAGTGCAGGTATCAACAAGAAGTAATTATATAAAAATATAATTAGTTCATCAATATGATATACATTTTAGAGGAATTAAAAACAAAGCAAATTCATGTTCACCGCTAAGGCTGACATCGACCGAATAAGCCGGGCCGTCGTCCACCAGGAGCGGCAAAGGCAGGTCCGGTCGTGCATCAGACTCCGGAGGGTGTCCACGGGCCGGAGACTCCGGGGGGCGGCCACGGGTCGGAGACTCCGGGGGGCGGCCACGGGTCGGAGACACCGGGGGGGGGTTGGGGGGGGGGGGCACGGGTCGGAGACTCTGGGGGGCGGCCACGGGTCGGAGACTCTGGAGAGAGCTCACGGGCCGGAGATTCTGGGGGGCGTCCACGGGTCGGAGATTCTGGAGGGCGCCCACGGGTCAGAGACGCTGACGGGTCAGAGACGCGCGCGGGCCGGAGACACTGGAAGGCTCGCGCGGGCCTGAGACACTGGAAGGCTCGCGCGGGCCGGAGACACTGGAAGGCGCTCGCTGGACTGGGGCTCGCTGGACTGGGGCTCGCTGGACTGGGGCTTGCTGGACTGGGGCTTGCTGGACGGAGAATCGCTGGTCGGGGAACTCATTGGTCGGGTACTCGGTGTCCAGGAACTCTGTGGTCCGGAACCCGGCGCCCAGGGACTCGCTGGTCCGGAACTCGGCGCCCAGGGACTCGCTGGCCCGGGACTCGGCGTCCGGGGACTCTGCCTGGGACGGTGCAAATGCTCCTGAACCGTGGAGTCGTCCACCAGAATCTGGAAAACCTCCCGGAAGTGACTGACGAACGCATCTAGAGATTGAGTGATAGGTCCTGCCTGCTGCCAGACACTCTCTGCCCATTGGAGTGCCCGGCCGCTCAAGCGCGAGATGATATACGCCACTTTGCCACGCTCAGTGGGGAAGCGGTGCGGGTCCATCTCCAGGGCGAGAGTGCACTGCAGCAGGAACCTACCACATGTCTCTGGGTCCCCGGAGAAAAAAAAAGGATATGGAGTAGTGGTGAAGATGTTGACCGGCATTCGGAAAGACTCGAGATTCTGCGTCTCCATAGTTATTGTTCGGTCTGGTCTTCTGTCAGACTCAGACAGACAGAGACAACAGATTCTGAACGAAAGAGGATTTAATGATTTAACGAAACAAGTTTGATTAAACAACAAAGGGTTAGGGTAAATAACAAAGCTCAGAAGTTTAACTAACAAAATCACGTCTGCTACTATAGCAGGGAATACACTAGAAAACTCAAAGGAGCAGAAATACAAACTTAGGAAACGAGGAAGTACACGGGAGATAACGGAGACGTAGGAAGTACAACACGGGCGAAGAGTCCAGGAAGACAATGACGGAACATTGACAAAACCTTGACGTGACTTTGACGAGACCAGAACCCCGAGTGATGTGGAGGGGAGGCTTAAATAAGGTGGGGACCAGGTGATACCAATTATAAATCAAATGAGTGCAAACGGGGGAACGAGCTGTGAGTCTGAGTGAGGGGGCGTGGCCGTGCCGATGCCGACCTGACACAAGCTACTGCTGGTGGAGTTTGTGTCTGTTAGATGCTGACCATTTTACATTACATGCAAATTCACGTCTGTGTTTATACTCAGTGTTTACATCCTACTAGTTCATGAGCTGAACTTTACAGAGCTATCAGTGAGCTCTAATGCACACATCTGGATGGACTATTTATTGTTACTGGTGATTTGTCACGCAGATCTCAAGAATTCTACCAGTTTCATCACCATGTGGATTTTGGAACAAGAGGGGAGAATTTACTAGACTATGTATACTCTATCGAGCTGTGCCTTTCCCCCACCTGGGACACTCAGGCTACATAGTTATGCTAATTCTTGCATACCAGCCTCTAGTCAAATGCACAAAACCAACCCCTAAGGAGGTCAGCTCTTCAGGACTGTTTTGAAAGCACAAACTGGGATGTATTCAAGCAGGCAGCTACCAACAACACCACTGACTACAGCAAGACACATCAGTCGTCACTAGCTACCGTCACTAGACCATCACTACATGTCTCAACTATAACCCATGGATGACCGCAGAGGTGAGTGTGCTACTGAAAACCAGGGATGCTGCCTATAGGTCTGGGGAAGAGGCAAGTGAGAGCCAAGCTGTCCTAGGCCATCAAAACAACAAATCGCACTCAGAAAATCCAAAACCATTTCACAGACACCAAAGACACACAACACCTGTGGCAGGGAATACAAGTGATCACCAAGTACAGGCCAGCTACACTCTTTTGTGATGGTGATGGATCCCTCCCTGAAGCACTGAATCAGTTCTACTCAATATTTGAAGAACAGAATGACATGTAGCGAGGAAAGCCACCCCTCCCCCCAACAACCAAGTGCTACATCTGTCCACCTCTGAAATGTAGAAGACTTGTGGAACTCGTGAGTCAACTCGCGGAAAGCTAATGGACCAGACTAGACCAGACCAATACCAGGAGACTGTGTACTGAGAGTATGTGTAGACCAACTGGCTGATGTCCTGACTGATGTCTTCAACATCTCTCTGTGCACCACTGTTTTCCCTACCTGTTTAAAGACCACCACGATCATCCCAGTACCAAAAAAATCCACAGTTACCTGTCTCAATGACTAATGCCCAGTTGCACATACATCCACCATCATGAAGTGCTTCAAAAGGCTAGTCATGAAACGCATCAAGTTCCAGCTACCTGTCACAGCCCATGCTCTTTGCATATTGTCCCAACTGCTCCACAGATGATCACCACTGCCATTCACCTGGCTCTCACATATCTGGATACAAAGGAAACTTATGTCAGAATGCTGTTCATTGATTTCAGCTCAGCATTCAACACCATCACTCCTCAGCAGCTGGTAAAGAAACTGGGTCAGCTGGGTCTGAACACCATCCTTTGCAACTGGATTCTAGACTTTCTGGTAGGAAGACCGCAGGCAGTCAGGATAGGAAACAAGATCTCCAACACCAGCACTTCAAACCCATGACTGTGCAGCTACACACAGCTCAAAACACATCATCAAATTTGCTGATGACACAACTGTGGTGGGTTTGATAAGCAGAGACAATAAGGCTCTGTGCAGAGAGGAGGTGACACTGCTCAGCAACTCGTGTGCTAAAAACCTATCACCAGATATGGGCAAAACAAAAGAACTAGTCATTGACTTCACAAGACCTCCAGGCAAGCACACCACACTGTTCATAAATGACTCTTGAGATTGTTCAGAGCACAATGTTTCTGGGCACCCACATCACAAACTCACATGGACTCAGAACCACCACATAAATCACAAAGAAAGCCCAGAAATGCCTCTACTTTCTAAGGAAGATACGGAAAGCCCACCTCCCCTCCCCTACAGAGGGACTATTGAGAGTATCCTCAGCAGTGCCATAACACAAGGTTCCCGTGGTGTCTTAAAAACTTAAAAAAGTCTTGTCAGGATCTTTCTCCTTGACCTTGGCCGCCCTGCTGGACTGATGCTGCACTGCAGTCTCTTTGTCTGTTTGTATTGTCCACGTGCTTCTGTTTTGTTTGCCTGCCCTGCCCCTTTCTCCTCCCCTGCTCCACACCTGTGCCCCATGATCCTGTTTCCTCTTAATGAGCATCAGCTGCCCCCTGTTTGTCCCAGTGTTCCTGTTACCTATATAAACTCCAGCCTGTTCTCTGTTCCTTGTCTGATCGTCTGACCTTGTACCTTGCGTTTGTAAGTCTGTAACCTAGTTCTGATTGCCTGCCTGTGATTTCTGTTTCCCCTTGCCTGCCTTTGTTCTCGTTCTGTTTTGTCTCATCGAATTCTTTTGAGTTTTTGTGTTCCTGAATCTTTTGGATATTTTTGGATTTGAACTGCTTACATTACTATCTGGACGTTTAGTTCTTCTGTGAATCTTCCCTGCTTTATTGATCCCTGACTGGCGTTTTGTCCTGCAGAATTTTTTTGTGTTTTTTCCCGAACCCTAATTTTGGAAACCTTTTGTTGGATTACTTGTGTTTTTGTCTTCTAAGTGTTTTACTCCTTTTGTACTGTAACTGATTATTGAGAATAAAACTTCCTGCACCAATCTGCATTTGGGTATTTGTCTGAATCTTACAGTACGATCAGTGTGCCAGAGAGTGGGGAACAGCCATATGGGATTCAGAGTCTCTGGTCTGTGGGGATTTCCGGGAGTTTGCATCTGAAATGAAGAGAGTCTTCGACCGCCCGCAAACTGCTCCATATGCACCAGGGGTGCCGATCAGTTTCCGATTTTGCCATAGACTTTCAGACTCTCGCGGTCTCAGCGGGCTGGGGTAAAGAGGCCCTGTTTGACACCTTTTCAAATGGCCTCTCAGAGGAGTTAAAGGATGAACTGGCTTCCCATGATCTGCCCGGCTCCTGCGAGGAATTGATTGACCTAGCTATCCACATCGACACTAGGTTTCACCAACGTCAACGCTCCAGGGTGTCTGGAACCCCAGCTGGAAGATTCGTCCGCCCTGTCTCTCCTCTGCCTTCTCCACCCCCGGCTACGCCAGCACCCGAGCCATACCCGCCTGAACCCTGAAGAGAGACAACGGAGGCTCAGTTCGCGCTCTTGCCTGTACTGTGGCCAACCAGGGCATTTCGTTGCTTCGTGTCCAGCAAAAGCCAGTGCTCACCCGTAGGAGGGGTACTGGTGAGCGTGACACCCACTCACCCCTCTTCTGCTCAGCGCACCCTTCTTCCAGCCGTCCTAAGCTGGGGAGATCAACGACGGAACATGGAGGTTCTCATAGACTCTGGGGCCGAGGAAAACTTCATTGACGCCAGCCTGGTGACTCAGTGGGGTTTGCCCACCGAAAGCCTCAAGAAACCCCTGGTGGCCAATGCACTGACTGGGGTAAGATTGGCCAGCATCTGCTATGCCTCCATTCCGGTGAGTCTCCTTCTTTCTGATACCCACCATGAATTGATCAGATTTTATGTTGTTAACTCCCCGCATGCTCCTGTGGTCCTTGGACACCCGTGGCTGGCTAAGCACAACCCCCACATTGATTGGGTAGGAAAGTGTGTTATCGGTTGGTCCCCTTTTTGTCACTCTCACTGCCTTCCTCAGTCTCAGACTCCTGTAAAACCTGTCCCTGAACACAGCGAGGAGTTTCCAGACCTGTCAGGCGTTCCCCCCGTCTACATGGACCTCAAACCTGTTTTTAGTAAGTCCAGAGCCTCGTCTTTGCCCCCCCACAGTCCCTATGACTGTGCTATCGATCTCCTCCCTGGTGCTTCTCCCCCTAGGGGTTGATTATACTCCTTGTCCCGCTCTGAGACTGACGCGATGGACAAATACATCAAGGAGTCCCTTGCGGCAGGCATCATCCGCCCTTCCTCATCCCCAGCAGGAGCTGTTTTTTTCTTCGTCGGGAAAAAAGATGGTTCGCTTCACCCCTGTATTGATTACCGTGGTGTAAATAACATTACCATCAAGAACCGTTACCCTCTCCCTCTTATGTCCTCAGCCTTTGAACTCCTGCAAGGCGCCAAAATTTTCACAAAATTGGACCTGAGGAATGCCTACCACCTAGTCCGCATCCGTGAGGGGGATTAGTGGAAGACGGCCTTTAACACCTCATATTTGGTAATGCCCTTTGGTCTCACTAACGCCCCTGACGTTTTCCAAGCCAAGGTCCAAGGTCAATGACGTCCTCAGAGACATGCTGAACCATTTTGTTTTTGTTTTTCTGGATGATATTTTAATTTTTTCAAAATCCCTGTCAGAGCACATCACCCATGTCTGCAGAGTCCTAAAACGTCTACTCGAGAATCAACTTTTCGTCAAAGCTGAGAAATGCGAGTTCCACCAGGAGACGGTCTCCTTCCTCGGGTACGTTATCTCCCCTGAGGCCATCCAAATGGACCAGCACAAGGTCAAGGCAGTCCTGGAGTGGCCCACACCAGTCAGTCGTCGGGGCCTGCAAAGCTTCCTAGGTTTTGCCAACTTCTATCGGCGCTTCGTCCGAAACTTCAGCACCATGGCCGCCCCCCTTACTCACCTCTCCGAGAACCAAGTTCGTCTGGTCACCTGCAGCAGAAAAGGCCTTCTTAGTCTGGACTGACCATAAGAACTTACAATACATCAGCCAGGCCAAGAGACTGAACCCCTGACAAGCATGTTGGTCGTTGTTTTTCTCCAGGTTTAATTTCACCCTGTCCTACCGCCCCGGTCACAAAAATACAAAACCTGATGCCCGGTCCTGACAGTTTACCATGTGCAAAACAACTCCAGATCCAGATCCAATCTGTCCGCCCCACTGCATTGTAGGGGCAGCCCATTTCGACGTTGAGTCCATGGTGGTTGCAGCCCAAGCTGATGAGGCTGGGCCCAGCCAATGTCCCACTAACCGTCTTTTTGTCCCTAGTTCTGTCCGTCCTCAGGTTCTGCAATGGGGCCATTCTTCCCAGCTGTCCTGCTATCCCGGACCCAGGAGAACCCAGGCCTTCATTGGGAGGCGATTCTGGTGGCCATCCATGAAGGAAGACATTGCCCGCTTCGTCCAGTCCTGCGAGACCTGTGCCCAAAACAAGACCTCCACACAACCTCTGTCTGAATCTTACAAGTCTTGAATTGTTCGGAAATCAATGTCTTGAGAATGGTCTTGAGAGGTCTTCTATTGTGTCTTAAATTTATGTCAGAGGTCTTAAAATAGTTTTTTGTCGGTAACATCACGTCTCATGATGAAATTTTAAGTTGAAACTGCATTTTCTAAGCATGTGGGCAGTGAAGTCTGGAGTCTATGTGCACATATCTGTAGCAGAAGGATAGCGTGCACACAAAAAGATGGAACAGTGACGTGATAAAGTCTAGAGTTAATGTTAACTTTATTATTAGCAGAGAGTCGAGTCTACTATGGAGGGATGTTTGTCATGATGATGACGATTGTTGCAGTAGGCTAACGCCTGAGTTGTCAAGGGTAACATGCTATCAAACACCATTCAAAGTGAAAGCACATGTGTCGCCCTGAACACACTGTGGTTAGGTAACTGCACTGTTGCAGATCTAAAGGCCCTATTGTGGACTTCATTAACCATCATGTAACAGTAGCAAAGATGATCTGCCTATCCTATCTATTATCTTACATGATCGTGCAAATGCATGCATTTGGCCCAATTTATGCAAGTCTTATTTGAGCCTAGTCATAGGTGGGTGTCAAAAGTTCTGACTGGACAGTGCAGTAGCAGCATAAGTTAAGACATAAGGAGATAGATTATAGGGGTAACATTAGGAGGGTCCATTTTGACAGAGCTATTGTGAAAATGGGTCGGTTGCAGGGCCTCTTGGAAGAAGAGTCTCAGGAGGAGTTGGTGACGGGAAGTCAGCCAGTGGGAGGCAGGGATGAAACTCAGCAGAGGTGGTTGTGGTGTAGGTGGAGAGGAAGGAAATGAGTTAGGCCAGTCTAGGTAATTCACGCTTCACTGATCGCATGTGATATATAGCGGGACCAAAAAAAATAAAGTTAATTAGAGCCTTTGTAATTAATAAATCTCAATTAATCGCATATCAATATCAGAGGAGCAACATTTTCCAATTCAAATGTATTTTGGTATATGGCTGAATTGTGGTGACCTTTTGTTGAACTCCCCAGGCTTATGCCTCTGTCATTTTTTTAGCATAGTGCCTGGTGGTTGTCTTCTGCACAGTTAGGGCAAAAGACTTAAGATGCCATTCCCTGTCAGTGTCGTCAATAATATCATACAAATGTAATTTGTATTGCTTAACGAGGTCCAATGATCCTCAGTCACAGCAACACATTCAGCTTTCTCCAATAAATCAACTTTTGCTTGTTTTTTGGTGTCATATAGCTGATGAATTTAGTTTGAAATTGTAAAATTTCTGCCCACCAAACCCAACAATGACTTGTCTTCTTTGGTTTCCATGGTTGTTCTCGTGTTGTGTCCTATGCATCAGTATTCTGGGTATATTGGGAACTCATGGAATGAGAAACGTTCCGCAGTTTAGAGTGCAAAAACAAATTGCTATTAAATGTTATTTTTTGCCACAATATTTTTTTCTGTAGTTAATTAATTGCAATTAAAGCAGTAAAGTCCCAGGCCTATTACATATATATACAGAGAGAGAGAGAAAGAGTTTTACAGCATGACACATGAGAGGTTTGTGGCGGCACTAGGCTATAGCAGCAAAACTACGGTATGGTGCATGACAACCCAACACTACTGAACTACTAGTGAGTGGCTGCCATGCCCCACAGCTGGTGGCAACAGCAGAGGCAGTCCTTCCCAAAATTATAAATTCCCAAATGTATGTATGGTAGCCTAATTTATGTTCTTTCCATATCGTCGCTAGTTGTCAATATCCTCCTGTCCAAAGTTAGATGGTTAGTCAGATTCATGAAACTTGATGTTATGATTATGATTATATCCACACACCCAATGTGCCTTCCTGGTGTAGTGCCACCACATGGCAAAGCAGGAAATGTGCCAGAAATTGTCATAAAGTCCCATGGTAGGCATATAGTTTCAGCTATAAACACCACCAAACTTGGTAGGTGTGTGGGGCTCCCCAAGACAAACAACTTTCATGTGTGCATTGCATTAGCCACGGCCAACAGGAAGTAAGGTAAGTAGGATTATGTGCGTTTGGACATGTGGTCAATTTTAACATATTCATCGGAGATGGTTTGTCAGATTCATATCAAACTTGGCATACATGATGCCAAGATGCTACTGATGTTAAATTGCAAAGGGATTTTTGATATGTTGTAATATGTTGAAATGGCAAATTCATTAATTTTTATGGTTTTAATATTTTGCCACATCAACAGGAAATGTGTCATGAAGTCACAGTGCATGAATAGTCTGTTCACAGGTTAACAGATATTATGATTATGATGATATCCAGACACACTTTGGACTCTGAAGCCTTTGCCCACTACAACCAATCAAATTTGACGGCAAAGCCGCCAAACAGGAAGTGAACCCATGCCTCTGCAAAGCTTTATCGTATTATACGTATCATAACCAAACTTGGTATTGCTAACTTGGTCAGACATCAGATCTTGGCAACACTTTTACGTATTGTAACCAAACTTTAGCACATTGTGTGTAGTAATACTGATGAGTTACAAGAACATCAGATTACATTTAGTGACCAGTGAATGCAGAAAACAAAAAATGGGTTCATTTATTTTCTAAAAAATAATAATAATAATAATCATTGTTTTTGGTACAATATCTCATGATATCTTGAGGTAAATATGGAAAACCCACATAAATAAACAGGAGAACGTACTTATTCCACTGGTGTATAGCATTCATCTGTATGATTAGCTGCTCCCGAGTCATCCCATGTTAAAATCAAAGGTTTTTTTTGGGAAATTGTGGCCATTCAGGAGACTTGTAAGAGAGAAAATAAATATGATACATCTTAATGGCTGTTCATTCGATTATACAAGCCCATGACGTGTCATTGACAGAGGGTAGTGCTTTGCCACCTAGAAAAAATCTCCATGTCCATTGCCACTTTTATTTAAATCCCTTTTAGAGTCTTTCTTGAGCTTTTTTTTATTTTTGTTAGTGATTTGTTCTGGTTTGGGTTTCCAAACACTCTTTGGGATTTTTGACGTTCAAGATTAGTGCAGGAACCGGCACGGGCACAGTTTTCTGTCAGTCTGAAAACACCTAACAATTGCCTTTATCCCTGGATAGATGTTGAGTACAAGATACAAGATACAAGATACAAGATACAAGATAGATTTATTTGTCAAATACATAGTTATAACAAGTCGCAGTGAAATGTAGACTGATTTAGGGATGAGACATGATTTTTGAATAGTCAATCTACCATAGACTATCGAATAGTTCATTTGACTATTGTTTTCTCTCCATGACTTAAGGAACTCCAAAAAAAAAAAACGTCATCATCACATGCTATATGTTGATTCTTTCAGGACAGTCTAGGCTATCCAAATCTATCACATCATCAGTATTTCATGTGATACTACTTACATGTGACTTACATCAGTCAAAATGTATTTTTGGTCTTTTTAATTTTTTTGCAGATATATATGCATGTCAGAACAACTATCTTTTCACATTTGGATAGAGGAGGTCTGGGATCTGGCACTATAAGAATCATGATAGTGGGATACTGTATGACTTTACAATTTGCAAAATTATATATACTGACAGAATATTTTATTAATTTTCATAGTTTATTGCACAGAGAAGAATGGGGTGCAGTAGACACTGGGCAGTATCATATTCCTCTCTATTGCTGTTCCGAGTCCTGAAATGACTTTTCTATCATCTGCCCTGGCTATATGACAAACGGGTCTGAACAGAACTTCTGATATGGAAAAAAATGATTTATTTTGGGGTGGGGTGAGGGATGGAGGGAAGACAATGCAGAAATGTGATGTGATTTCAAGACTCGGGAACCACTAATCATACAGAGGAATGCTATACGTCATTGGAATCAGTAGGATCTCCAAGCTGATTATTTCACAAAATCTAGCAACTATCATCATTGGAAAGGCCATGTTGTGTAGTTTTTCACATGATGTGCATGTGATGCATAGAGTGGGGTGAGGTTGATTTTCAGATAATATTCAGATAACTTTGAGTGATTATAGAATAGTATTTTTTCCAGAAATTCACTTCCCAAGCCTGGTTAGCTCTGTCACTGTCCAAAATAAAAAGATAGAGTAAAAGAAGGTTAATTACTTAAAATGAATAAATATCAATAAAATAAATACATGACTATGATGGGCAATGGAGGCTTTCAAAATGGCGATCATGTCTATGTTGAGGAGTCTAATGACCTGAGGGAAATAGTTCTTTCTTAGTCTTAGTCATTTATGATGTTAATGGCTCTACTCTTGCACCGACTGACATGTATGTCATGCAGAGAGGGTAGAGCAGTCCTGGAGATACGCTCAGCAGAGAGCACCGCTCTCGGCAGTACCTTGTGGTGCTGTTGGCATACCATTCTGTAATACACTGGGTCAGTATGCTCTCTGTCATCCCAGTATATAAATCTTCATAGAGATTTTAAATTTCAGCAGTTGTATGAGGTGGTATATCCAATGTCTGGCTTTTTCATTTGAAACTTGGTGTGAGTAGCCCAGGTCAGGGATGTGTATTTGCATGTGTGTTTCCCCTGAAAACTGAAAGTATAAATAAATAGTGTTTAACACTGAGCAAATTTGTATGGATGACATCCTCTGCTTTTTTCTTCACAGTGAATTTTGACCATTTTCAAATACTCCGTGCCATTGGGAAAGGGAGCTTTGGAAAGGTGAGAAAAGAATCAGAGATACTCAAACTCCTATTTCAGTTATGTTCTTATGTAGCTATTCTTTTTGCCCAAATTGGTCTGCATGTACATCACATACAGTAGGCTATATCTCATATATCCACAGTGTGTGTTCATCAAAAAAGCATGTTTTAAATTAGAGCTTTTTCTTCTGTTCCATGTGTCCATTGACAAAGAATACACAACATTTATTGAGGCTAATTTTGTCATGATTAATTCTCTGCTGATTTTGCATGTCAGCGCCTACATAATGGTGTCTTGAATGCACTATGTAGTGTGTAAGGACCCTTTTGGTCATGAACAAGAGTTTACTCTTGTTATACAAGAAGTGAACCTAGATTATTTTCTTAGAATTCTCCTTGAAGAGAAAATATAATATATAAAAATAATAATATATTCATCAGTTCAAAAAACTGTCAGTGCACACAGTGCAGATGTTGTTCAGCTGTTCGCAAATAGGTGGTGATGGTGATGGTTATGGTATTTAGCTGATGTTTGTTTGATTTGTTGAAAGTGACTACAACTATTACAATGCTATAATAAACATTGTTAATAAAAATATTTTAAAGATTTCAGGTGACACAAGGCAGGTGAAAACATTGATTTTCATGTACTGTCAAATTTGAGATTATAGGAGAGTTTGCATCCTAATTTGTAATCTTGCTGCTATAAAGAAAATGTCCAAATTACACATTTAGGTGTGTACTTTGCCGACTTGCGCAATGTCTTAACTTTGTGCTGAACATTGCGGGGCTCCAGACCTCTGAATAAATGAATGAATGAATGAATGAATGAATAAACAAGCAAACAAACAAATTGTGAAATAGAGGCAGACTGCCGGAGAACCAAGCAAAATGCCAGAGGACCGCCCGTGGCAGGCCACTGTCAGACTGCCAGTGTCTTGCTATCTGGATACACAATTGCTTTAAAGTTTTAGAGTGTTCCATGGAAATACTCATGCCACTGCCCTGGGTTAGTGTGTGCTTCACCTTACTGTGTATTTCACTGTGTTCTGTGTATTCCACTAATTCACAATTGGGACAAATGCAGAGACCAAATTCCTTGTGTGTGTAAATACAATTGTGTGAATAAGAAACAGCAAATGAGCAAGGTAACAAGTAGTCCTTGTCAGAGATACAATTCATGATTTTATTTGAAATGATGGATGTGTTCTTCAAACTTTGTTTTTATTTGAAAAGCCACTTTTTATAGCAACTGTAGCATTTGTGAGATGCACAACAAATAAAACAATGCCTAATGCCAAAGTCAAAAATGGTGGAGGTGGTGTGACCGTCTGCTTTGGATGTTATCTTCTATCTCTAAAAAAGATTTACTATGATGGCTATTCAAAAATGTAAACTTTTGAGTGGTAGGCTATGTGTGTGTGCGTGTGTTTGCATGTGTGTGTGTGTGTCCTGTGTCGTCTCTCCCTCGGACCATGAACCATGAGCCACTCTTTCTGTTCTGGCTCTTTCATTCCAGACCCATGAATAACCAAAATCATTTTGATCATGCTGTTAATCAATCAAATTAGAAGTTAATGTACTTTTAATTGCAGTAATGTTATTACTTAGCTTAATCATTACATCACAATTGCTTGAAAGAAACCTCAACTTGATCTTATCAACAAAGTCCTATGTGCAGAATTATTTTGTTGCATCCTGGTCTTTAAGCACCCTTTTCATTCTTCTTCCCAACACCTTTCAGCTAGTGACCAGTTACCCTGCAGTCACATGCAGAAGTGACTAGGTGATTTGAGCAGGCAGGTAGCAAGGTGGCTGGTAGATACATTGTACATCACCACAGATGTATTTTCTGGTTACAAAACATTCTCACCTCGATTTACAAAATAACAACTCATAAATCCCAAACTTTAATAGCGATCATTGTGTTAGCTCCACCATTTTTAATTTTTCAGTTCAGTTCAGTTTCAAAGTATGCATTCACTCGGGTTGGCTGTTGTGAAAAATCACCCAATATTTACATAAAATAGACAACTTTCCTATTTTTTCTGCGCCCACCTGGAGACATCTGGTCAAATCACCTCCACTTGCCGCCCATTGCTGGCTGTCATTGAAAATTAATGGTAACTCATTGCTACGCATTTATGTTTTTGTTGTCCGTGTGACCAAGGGTTAGATTACATGAAGCCAAACACACTGGCAAGCTAGCGACAGTTGGTGAAAATACTGAATGCCAAGTGGGAGAAAGACGATGGGTTGGGCTAAACCAAGACCTCTATGAGGGGAGACACCTTTTCAGATAGATGTTGTACATGAGAATATGGCAGAATGATGAAAGGCTGTATTTTCTAAGTTACTGGATAGCAAAATGAGATAGCCATAATCCCCTGTATACATCTTTTTTAAAAATGTATTATGTTAACAAAGAAAAAAATGAACCTGGCTTTTTCCAATGTTCAGATTTTTTGCTTTGAAATATATGGAAATTAGTACATATTTAATTAGATATAGCCTTATTAGTATATTTAAACATGAGATTACAGAAAACTTGCAAGACATTTTTTTTCTAATATTTATGTAAGTAATCAACTAGTGGTTTCTTTGTGATATCAGGAATTTTAAAAAATTACCCTATTCACCTGTAGTGTCTTGTCTTATTTTTGTTTTTATTATTATTATTATTATTATTATTATTATTATATAATTTAAATTAAATCAATAGTTAGATTTAAGTCAGGTCAGTTTTCCTGATATTTTGTCCGACCATTGTCCGCCTTATTAGAATAAAGGAAAAAAATCAGTTTGACATCTTGTTTGGTTTCTGAGATATGGCTCTTCTAACATGAGTAGTCATGGCCAAGAAAAACACTGCAAATTTCAGTTTTTCATGAAGATCAAGATATTTCTCTTCTGTCTTCATGCAATGACATTTTTTTCCTGAAAATATGCACACTATGTGCAGATGCCCAAGATCATATTGGAATTACAATCTGTCCCACCATTGATATATTATTCATTGAAATAAACCCAGATTATTTTTTTCTGTGTCTAGAAAAAAAGCAAAATTTTGTTCTCAAGTGTGTGTGAATGCGGAACACATTTTCAAAACTTTGCAGATGTGTAATCTATTAGGAAATCTGCTAGGTGGAAAAATGAGATGGTTAGATGTCTTGTCAAGAACTGAGATCATGATTCTTCTTTCAACAAACTGAAATTGAAATTGAAATGCCTAAGTTGAGTTTAGGCTTAGTTTATGAAATATTAATTAGGTATGTTAATATTGTCAGGTCGGCATCGGATCTGGTCACGGCCACGCCCCCTCACTCAGACTCACTGCTCGTCTCCCTGTTTGCAATCATTTGAGTTATAATTGCTTTCACCTGATCTCCACCTTATTTAAACCTCCCTGCCACATCACTCAGTGTCTGGTCTCGTCAATTTCACTTCGTAGTCACGTCAATGTTCGATCGTTGTTTCCTGGACTTCGCCCGTGTTTCCTTCGTCTCCGTTCTCTCCTGCGTACCTCCTCGTTCCCTAAGTTTGTATTTCTGCTCCTTTGTGTTTTTTCTAGTGTATTCCCAGCTTGTGTAGTAGACGTTATTTTATTAGTTTACTTCTGAGCTTTATTATTTACCTTTATCCTTCGTTGTTTATTTGAATCTGTTAGTTATCCCCGACTGTCGTCGTTATTCCCTCAGACTCCTCACTTGTCATTTGTATCCCGCGTATTCCCGTGTTCTCCGCTCCGTAAGTTTTGGATTCCCTGTTTGGTTTGTTAACCCTAGTCCTTTCAGATCTCCCTCGTTAGTTTCTAGTGTTTTCTAGTTTTCTGTTAATCTTAGTAGTTGGTGATTTTCTGTTTTCCTCCACTTGAGAAGTGGACGTGACTTGTTTATTCTTTGATTTATTTCAATAAATACCTCCTTGTTTATCTACCCCTGCCTCCATCCGTCTGTGTCTTGACAAATATAATAATAATCATAATATCCAATCTTTTGTTAAGTTTCACACCAATCAGCCAAGATGTTGTAAAGTTTTAGCTCACATCCTTTTTGGCCAGTTGGTGGCTCTAGACCATGTAGACATAATGGGTGTCTGGATGTCATACACCTTATCTAAAGATATACAACATTAGTGAAAAAAATCCTTGTATGTCTGTGTGTGAGAGAGAGAGGGAAAAGAGTTAGTTCGTAGCTTTTGCAGTGTGAATGTGTGTGAGATTGTGTGTGTATGTGTACGTGTGTGTATGTATACAGATGCATATGATGGTGGTGACGGTGAGTGTGTGTATGTGTGTACACATGAGTGTGTATGTCACCCATTCTTGTGTGTATGTCTGTGTAAGCAGAGCTTCCTATTGAGTTGCCAACGGCCATATTTAGGGACATTGAACATCACCGAACATAATATACAGTGATTACAACAGGCAACATTTGTATGTGCGGCCCATGTGGGTACCATATTACCTCTTCTCAACCAGGGCCGTGTCGATGCTCATGCTTGAACTGGTTCTGGTCTAACACCACCACTAGCACTGACACGCATTTCTATAGGTTCCAGCACTGAAATTTGTATAGCAAATTGTTACCATGGTTACATTCACGTAGCCTTGGTATGGGGGTCGGTAACATTTTTGACATGTAATTTCAAATGATTAATTCTGACACTCCAAGGCAGAACCAGATATAAAGTATGTGTGCTAAAATAGTCAAATTTTGGCTATCTGAAACCTGTCGAAAATATACCATTTAATAAAATACTTTTGTTGAGACAATGTATTCATGTCAGCATAAAGCTAGCTGAGGGATTTATGGTGGTATTGGCCAGCACAGGTAGAAGTTGTACCTAGAAAACACGAATGAGCTATGCGTTGAGTGATATTTGCATTATGGTAAACAAAACTACCTAGTTGTCAAACACTGTTAACTTACAGCAGTTGGATGGGACAGCCACAAATCAAATGCACACAGCTTGCGCATAACGTTAGCATCGTTTTGCTAACAACACAGCACTGTGACGTGTATGGTTTCCGACTTCGGGATTAGCAATATCAGGGAGCTGTGCTGGAGTGGTGGTGGAGTAATATCCGCATCACTTTCTGACTTCCATGAAAGTGGATGCTGTTTGGCCTCTGGCCGTGCTCTCTTCGCAGGTGGGATGTTCTCCGCATCACTGAAAAATGTATAAAACATAATAATATAAGTTAGTCTTTCATTATCTTTATAGACATTTTCTGATATGTAGATTTGTGTCATTATGTTTCTGCTTTGTAACACAAAGAGTAGGCTATCTATCATCTATAAGTGTTATCACTTATATTTATGTAGAATAGTCTCTAGCTGCTATTATTTATATTTATATTGAACAGTCGTCATTTTACAAATCACACCACTAGCCACAGTGCTCTGCAAAAAGCCATGCCCTGTCTAGCGTGTTTACAAGAGTGTGCACACGCGCGTGTGTGTGGTGTGCGTGTGTGAGTGGGTGAGTGAATCTCTGTGTAGTCCCAAAATAGTGTATGTAGGCACTATTACGTATCTGTCTTGTCCATACTGTGTTTTAACAGTTACGTGTATCAGCAATTGTTCCCGGTGAAACGTTGTCTCGTCTCACTATGTACTGTGTATATGGCTGAAACGACAATAAAACCCTACTTGACCCCCCCCCCCCCACCCCCAAACTGAGACTCTGCATATGCAAATTGCACACATCTGCTCATAATCTGTTTTTATATTTATATTTGCACCACTTATTAATATCATTGCTGCTGCTACTGTGGCAAGTACTGCCTATTGACATTTGCACATTGTACTTTTGCACTAAAAACACAATTACAACTACCTCTAAATGCACAAAGCTGGAACACTCAAAGTCACCTCATGCCTTGTCTGTCTTGTCATGCCCTGCTCCATTAGTAGTCTACTTAGGGTACTCTATGTTTTGTCTTGTCATACCTGTTATGTTAGGTAGTAATACCAGGCAAAAGTAGCCTTAAACTACTTGCACTTATTTATTTATACAAACTTAGGACTAGAATTGTCTTGTTGTGCATCTGCACTTTACACGTACATGCATGGGAGAGTGGGAAACGTAATTTCGATTCCTTTGCATGTCAAGTACACGTGAAGAAATTGACAATAAAAGCAACTTTGAACTTTGAACTTTGTTAATTTTCAGTTTCGGTTCACACCTTCAGTTTCGGCTCACACCTTCACTTACAAATCGCCGTCATCACTGATTACATCTGACCGTGCGTCGTCAGACTCACTCTCCAAAGCAAGTTCTTCCTGAATCTGCAGTAAGGCTTCAGCAGCCGACATCATCTTACTGGACATCCTTGCTCAGTGCTCAAACTACCAGTGTTGCACAGAACCAAAACATACCTCTCCCATGCGGGTTTGTATACACTGGTGAAATTGGGCGTGTTCTCACCTTTGCCGCAATCTACATATTTGAAAACTAGAAGATTGAAGGTTTCCTGTGGTGTTACTCATATTTTTCTAGGACAAAAACTCACAGAGATACAGATGTGTTTTTGGAGCAGCCCCCTGAGGGGGGCTATAGTCGCTAAAGGGCTTGAGAGCAGTTTTTTTGTTTCTTTTCACATGCGTTTGATAAGGTCTTCTGTTTATTCATACAATTCACATATGTGATGTAGGTAGGCTACCTAGAGGTGTGTAGATGGATGCAGAGCTGCAATGTAGCCTGATAGATGAATTTCATGTAGGCCTGTTTATTGACGAGCAAGAAGTGGCATTGGAAAGCTGACATTGTGCATTTTTGTTTGATGTGTTTATTCTTGAATGTGCTGTGAGGAGGGAATGTGCATAGGAGTAGAAATGTTTCCATGTAGACCATGATGACCAGTGCATCTTGACTGCTTGACTTGCCTTAAAGTTATTGACCTATTGGTTAGACCAGTCTATCTCTCTAACAGAACATAAGGGGGCAAAAGCACTCATTACCTGTCCACTTCTGTCGCACAGTCAAGCATGTGCACGTCAATTTATGGGCACAATGCCACTGCTTTCAACACATTACAATTCAACAATTACACCATCAAAGCAATTACAACAAACTTCTTCAAATTCACGTTTCCCAACTAGTGCGGTGCGAAGTGTGGGAAAGGCTCGCCTGTGCCACCACTGCCTCTGGATCTTTGCTTTCCATATAGGCCTACCAGGTTCAAACATATTCTGGATTTTTTTGTGCAAAAGTTTATTCTTAATATCCAGTATTCTAATACAAACACTCCATAACCTCTATATCACAACGGCACTGAAATCTGACCACCTGCTACCATTCTCACAAGATCTTTGTAAAATGCTTCTTCTTTTTTTTGGTTAGTCCGCCTGCTGCAAATTGATGCACATTTTTCAAAGAATTCTCCTTTGCTGCGAATTATATGTATAAACACACGCGGTTTGGCTTGCAATAATTACTATCTGTGCCTTAATTAATTATCCTACCAGACCCAAAATACTTATTACTCAAACAATTCAGATTTTGAGGTTATTGTAGAAAATAGCCCACACACTAACCCATATGGGCACCTTGAAAAATGGCCACCTCTCGTCCATGCCCACCTGGTACCCATATAGCTTATGTAGAACCCATGTGGGCCCCATAAATATATGTTTCCTAGGTTGCAAGGGCATTGAGGTTGGTGCTAGGGTGTTAGTAGGCTGGATACAGTGGTTGCTCTGTAGGTTGCCAGGTTGTCATTGTGGAGAGGGTGCTTGAGGATGCTAGGCTGTTTCAGTAGTTGAATTGGTGGGTAGAAGGTGGGTGCTCAAGCTGTGACAATGTTAATGGTTAACAATGTTGATGGTTGATGATGTTGGTTCCAATGATGATTGCTGGCTTGTCAGTGTGGAAGTTTTTGCCAGGAAGTAGTAAGGGTACTTCAGGTGATTGCTAGGCTGTTTTCAGGGAGGATAAGGTTGCTATACTGGTTGCTAGGTAATCATTGTGGATGTGGTTTCCAGGAAATTGCAAAGGCATTTGAGGCTGTTGTTGTAGTCTGTTTCAGTTGAATTGGTAGATGTGCATGCTGTGACAATTTTGATGGTTAACAATGTTGTTTCTTCTGTTGGTGGCTTGTCATTGTGGAAGTGGTTGCCAGGAATAAGTAAGGGTACTTCAGGTGAATGGTAGGCTGTTGCTAGGGCAGATAAAGGTTACTACACTGGTTGCTAGGTTAATAATGTTGATTGCTGGGTCACTATTTTATAAGTGGTTCCCAGGAAGTTTCAAGGGTGCTTGAGATGGTTGCTAGGCTGGTTACTGTGGTTACTAGGTTTGTCATGTCATAGTTGCTAGCCATGGTTGCTAGTTTGCCAGTGTGGAAGTGGCTTCTAGGATGTTGCTAGGCTGTTGGTAGTCACATATTGTTGATAGCTGGTAAATTATTGTTTATTGTTCTGAAAGGTTGATAAAACACAAATAACTTACAAAAAAAGTTTTGTTTTGAAAACAGTTGAATTGTTTGATCGTTTGATCAATACAGACTGTAAAAAGGACTGTGGAATGATTACGGTAGAGAGTCTGTAGTTAGGGAGACAACAAACAATGACTAACATTCCAAAGTTCCACCACTCATTTTCAATGGGAATTATTCACTTGTTTGTCACTGATATTGCTTATCAGTGCTTATTGCTTATATATATTGCTTATATTTTTTGCTTATATTGTTTATCACTGTCATTTTCATACGTGCCGACAGCACTTGGTGTCATGAAACAACAGGGCTACAGGTTGATTCACTCTGGATAATCTGTATAAAGTTCTGGTGCCTGGCAAGCTGAAAACATATTTCCAGACAATTTTTCATTTAAGAAAATTACTAGTCCAGCTATAGATCAGATTTCACTTTAGTCCAGATATGGACTGTATATTTTGTTTTCATATTAAGCTCATCAGCTGATAAGGACCAATACAGACAGATAGTCCTAGATTGATATATACTTTATATATCAAATGAAATTAAGGAGGTTAAATGAACCTTGTAAATAATCAGAAAATATCCTTGATGGAGTTCATTAGGCTATGAGTAAATGTTATGTCACTCAATGAGATTTACAAGGTTTATAGCAGGGGTTCTCAACCTTTTCCAAGCTGGGCCCCCCAAAACTAGTTCACTGCAGTTGAGACTAATGTCTTTTTACACTGCATATCAGGATTGATGATAGATAATAGACTAGCGACAGCTTGCACAAGCGAACTTGCCATGGGACTAGACTAGAGTGTGGAGCTATGACGCGGATGCGGACGGTAATAGCACTCACGTGACGTTGCGTCATGTTCGCATCGCAGGCTCAAAACAAATTCGCCTTCATCTTACACGGGTGTAGTAATTGTAAGCCTGTTGCTGATCCACTCCGATCAGAGCCACGAAAACTCAAAATTGAAGAGCTCTCAGATGGTTATATGAAAAGCAGCAGCATCGTAGTTCGAGGTCTGACATCACAAGAAAAAGCCACAAGTGCGCCCTTAAAGGCATCTTGGTTGCTTGCACGACACAACAGGCCTTTAACCGATGCAGAGCTTTTCAAAGATATCATGTTTGCCGTGTTAAAAGAGCTAGCTGATGGCAACTCTATGGATGCGTTCATTACCTCTGTTAAACAGGTACCCCTTTCCGCGAGGTCCAAGACCATAGGAAGCGGAATAATAATAAAAAAGACACCTGAATGGGCACTTTGCTGAGAATTAGAAATTAAGGTATTGTCCAACAGGAGGTCCTCATTGAAATCCCAACAGACAATAACTGAACCATCAGCCAGTAATGAGTTCAACAGAAGTGAGATGGTGAATTAGACATAGCGTAGAACACTGAAATTACTTTGTGTATGAAATATATATAAACAAATTTTCCTTGCCTTGCTTTGTCTAGAACCTGACTGACTTACGATGCCAGGCCTGACCATGTTTTTACAAAAGGTTTGAACTTAAGTCCAATGATTAAGTCCTTTAGAAGTAGGCCACCTAACGACTGTAGTACCAGCATGCTTCAAGACCACCTCCATAGTGCCAGTGCCCGAAACACTCATCAACTACATGGTTGAATGACTACCGCCCTGTAGCACTCATGCCCATAGTGATGAAGTGCTTTGAACAACTGGTTCTGGCACACCTCAAGAAATGCTTGCTGCCCACACTGGACCCTCACCAATTTGCCTACAGAAGCAACAGAAGCACAGAAGATGCAATATCCACAGCACTTCATTTTGTGCTCTCACACTTGGACAACAAGAATGCATATGCAAGAATGCTGTTTGTTGACTTCAGCTCAGCATTCAACGCAGTCATCCCCTCCAAGTTAATCGCCAAACTCGGCGACCTTGGAATCAGCAACCCCATCTGCAACTGGATCATGGACTTCCTGACCAACAGACCCCAGTTTGTTAGGTCAGGCCAGAATCAGTTCACCACCCTGTCACTGAGCACCGGTGCACCACAAGGCTGCATGCTATCCTCATTCCTCTACTTCCTTTTCACCCATGACTGCAGGCCTGTGTATGGATCCAACTACATCATCAAGTTTGCTGATGACACCACGGTGATTGGACTCATCAGTAACAACGATGGTGAAGCACCTGGCTGCATGGTGTGCTGACAACAACCTGCTCTTGAACACCAGCAAGACCAAGGAACTCATCGTGGACTTCAGGAAAGAGAAGGGAAACACCCATGACCCCATCCACATCAATAGTATGGCTGTGGAACGTGTTACCAGCTTCAAATTCCTGGGGACCCACATCTCCGAGGACCTGTCCTGGTTGACCAACACCTCAAGCCTGGTCAAGAAGGCCCACCAGCGCCTCTTCTTCCTAAGGACACTAAAGAAAAAACACCTGTCCACTCAGCAGCGAGTGGTGAAAACTGCTCAGAGAATCACAGGGACTCCACTTCCTGCCATTGACGATGTCCACAAGAAAAGATGTCTGCGACGGGCACGCTGCATTCTGAAGGACACCTCTCATCCTGCCTACATACTATTCCAACTCCTCCCCTCCAGAAGGTGCTACAGGAGCCTCCAGACTAAAACCACCAGGTTCAGGAACAGCTTCTTCCCCACAGCCATCACACTACTGAACTCTGTCCCCCACTGAACCTCACACTGCACTCTGCTGCTATACCCCTTGGACTGCACACCTGTACATCTGTATATACTTAATACATCTGTACATAACTATCTCTAGCACATCTGTATATTTCACATCTGTATATTCTTCTGTACATCTGTATATACTTAACACTTAATACATCTGTACATAACTATCTCTATTGCACATCTGTATATTGCCCTTTATATTGAATATGTGGCAAGGCTGATTCGCAGTGCTGGTGTGGGTGGTAGTGCCTATGTCGCTTCCTTTTATTCTGACGCAGCTAGTCATTTGAATTGTTTGGTGCGTGGGTGCTCGTGGTAGGTCGCGGGAAGAACACGGGTAGGTTTTCTGGCTATTCCTTCTTATTTAACTTGGGTACAATTTTACATATTGTGTACTTGTATTGCACAGCCGGGAGTTGTTGTTTTAATTGGTGTGAAACTGCATGAGTGACTGAGCCGTCAGTGTAGCCTGTGCTGCTGAACTGGTGCGTTGGCACTTATAAGCTGGCTGGCTATCCCAGACTGCCTGCCTGTTGGTGGCACTGTGTGCAGAAAGTCTCTGTGTGGGTTTATTTTGTCATTTTTTTGATTTGTGCCTCACTTATGTTGATCTAACAAAATCTATTTCAGTCTTGCTATTTTATTCATTATTTATTTCCATACTGGAGCAATAAAGATTTGTTATTTGCACAATTTGTTATACTCCTGCCTCCCTCTTTTCATTCAGTTGAATAGCCTGTAGCCTAGTGACATTACAGTAAGTGGCCACGTAGTTGCGACCTACCACAAATATATATAGCACATCTGTATATTACCCTCATTATCTCTTCACCTTACATGTATATTGCTCTTCTGCCTAATTATTATTCTGCCTATTAATTATTACTACTCTTATCTGAATATAATTTGCTCTTTAACTGTACATATAGCATATACTGTATATACTGCACTTGCTGCTCTTTGCACTTCTGATTAGATGCCAAACCGCATTCCGTTACCTGTATTTATACATGAGTAATGACAATAAAGTTGAATCTAATCTAATCTAAAGTATCCTTTTTTAATTCAAATACTGGTGCTAATTCACTACCTTGAGCTGAACCTAGCTTTGATTTTAAGTGAGGTTAATACAGTAATTCTTAAAACTTAGAAACCTTACATTAAATTGGATGATGCAAAGCGGCATGACTGGGCAACAGAGGCAACATGATCTTTAAAGGTCAAATGGTCATCAATCATGATGCATATGTTTCTTGCTACCTTAGTAGCAGACAAGTCATTTTCGATGCAGATGATATGTGTTGGGTATTATCATTGGCTGGTTCATAGCTGAAATTTGGCTTACTAAATATTAATTTACTCTCCACAAAGATGGCTCTAATAAATGAAATTGTTACTGATAATGAAATTTACATTCTTTGTCTTACAGAAACCTGATGAATACCTCCCACCAAATGAAGTAATTTTAATTACCTCATACCACATCATTATGCCCGTGGAGTAGCCACAATTCACAATTAAGACTGCTCTATGGCCCCCAAGCTTGATTATAATTTTTTAACCTTAACCTGATTTAACCAGACAGGAATTAACTAAACCCTCAACAATTGTAACATAATATAGACCTCCAGGCCCCTACACTGAATTCTTATACAGAAAAGATGATTTTAATATTCACATGGATGTTGCAAATGATAGCTTGGCAATTGCATTCCAATCTTTGCTCAATCACCTTGGCTTCTGCAAAAATACACCTACACATCAAGGAAACCACACCATTTACCTTGTGCAAATAGAACAACTTACAATCTTACCTCAACATCCTATGCTAACTGACCACTACTTAATAACTCTTAAAATCACATTAGACTATGTAGCACCTAACTCAATTTAGTACTACACTCAAAGCATGACTTCCAAAACCGCAGATAGCAAACATTCCCTCTCTTCTCAACCCTTTACTGACTCAATATAGGCATACATTAGAAGGCTCTACTCCAAGCTCAATCCAAGTTGACCAATTAACTGATAATGTTGTAAATGCACCACACTCCACATTCAACTGCATTACACCACTTAAAAAGAAAACTAGAAAACAAGAAATATTGCTGGTATACCACGGTGGTATACCATGGTATACCACACAGACTCTCTCAGTGAAACTGGCTGCAACTTGAAACTTGAACTGTTCCACCTTGTTTGGAAAGATTTTTTTAAATTAAATCTTAATCTAAATCTAAATCTTAATCTTGTAGCCTACTCCATACCATGCATAAAAATGAAATGTCCGTGAGTGCAGCATATCCTTTCCACAGCTGGCTGTAAATGACTTTGATGTCGCAATCTCGCAACATATCAATTGTGATCTAATATTTTTTAATACTCTCGTAACATTTTTCTTTTTGTCTCGAATTATTATTACTTACTCTCCAAATCCTTTATTAATAATATGTCAACTCACGTCAAATCACGTTATTTATGTAGAACATTTCACACAACAGACTTGATCCAAAGTGCTTTAAAATCAACAACAACAAATCATTAATAATTTGATTAAAAAAAATGAATTAAAGCAAAAGAAAATAATGAATCACCAATGAGAAATAATGATACTATAGTCTAAATAGACAAAAATAAAACTAGACAATAAATTGTATTTACAAAACAAACACACAAACAACAGTTTGTATAGTAATGAATAAATCAAATAAAATTAAGGGCTGGGAAATTAAAAGAAAAAAGGGAAAAGAGGAGAAAAGGGAAATGATCAGGCTAAGGAAAAAGGCTAACAAAAAAGGAGATTGTCAGACAAAGACGGATGGAGGCAGGGGTAAATAAACAAGGAGGTATTTATTGAAATAAATCAAAGAATAAACAAAAGCCGCGTCCACTTCTCAAGTGGAGGAAACAGAAAATTACCAACTACTAAGATTAACAGAAAACTAGAAAATACTCGAAACTAACAAGGGAGATCTGAAAGGACTAGGGTAAACAAACCAAACAGGGAATCAAAACTTACGGAGCGGAGAATACGGGAATACGTGGGATACAAAAGACAAGTGAGCAGTCTGAGAAGATAACGACGAGACCAGACAAAGGGTGAAGTGAAGGGGAGACTTAAATAAGGTGGAGACCAGGTGAAAGCAATTATAACTCAAATGATTGCAAACGGGGAGACAAGCAGTGAGTCTGAGTGAGGGGGCGTGCCCGTGACCAGATCCGATGCCGACCTGACAGAGATGAAGAAGATCTGAATGACCTAACAGTAAAGTAAGGCCTGAACAGGTCGAAGATGTATTGTGGTGCTGATTCATGTATGGCTTTAAAAACAAACAGTACAATTTTAAATTCTATTCTGTATTTCACTGGTAACCAATGCAGTTCACACAACACAGGAGTGATGTGATCATGCTTCTTAGTTCCAGTGAGTAATCTAGCAACAGCTTTCTGAACCATTTGTAATCTAGCTATCGTAGATTTACAATAGTTTTAACTACACAGTGAACATTTGTTCTACTAGTATATTCAATAGAATGGCAGTAACTATAGCAACATACATATATGTGCTAAGTAGAAGATAAGTTTTTTGGACTTCGATGAAACTTCATAATATGTTGTAACCTACCATTACTTTGCTCTGTCCACTTGATCCAGGTGGTTGTCATTCAGTGAAGTAACATCTACCCATGTGTACATTAGCTAGATGGTTTTGTTATTTCCATTTTTAGCTCTGCTTTACAATCAAGTAAAGACCTTGTTATGAAGTGTATCCAAGTGTAAACACCAGACCAGTAAATACATTTGAACTTTAAGTTTAAGCCTTTTTCTTTGAGTACATGTAGGGCTCCCCAGGTTGTAAATCAGCTATTTAAAATACTATGATTACCCTTGAAGCTGACCTAACCCAACTGCTTTAACAACCTGATCAAGCTAAAGGTAATAATTAAGATCATGCTTTATAAACCCTTTTAAACCTTCAGAATGCGTTCTGTCTCATTTGTTGATAAAAATGTCTGTAGTAATGACACAAAGTCCCTGCTACATGGCAATCCATTGCAATGCCACACAACAATATTAGTGGCTAAAATATTTCTAGTACTGCAGTAAAGCCTGGTGCAATCTCTTGCATGTTGAAATATTGCATACGTAGCATTTGTGGAGAACTAATAAACAGCAATCATTGCCTTGGTATTAAGACACTCGAAGGACCACTGAACAAATTTGCCTATGCTGTGCAACTTGTCACCAAAAACAATGAGTTGACAGGGTCTACTTTGTTGTCACGGTTATTAGCAACGATTGTTGACTGTAATGATTTTGCTGGCTACCAATATATTGTTAGCTACACTATAGTGTGGCAGATGACATGCCTCTTATAAAGAAGTTTTAATGTTGGACTGAGGTTAACGTTGCAGTGCACAAGTGAACTCGCTTGTTATTGTCCACGTGTTGCTTAAAACGTTGCTTTTCAAAACACGCATGGCCTGATAAATGCATGAAGAGCACACCTGGAGAATGCGGTTCAAAACTGCCACAAGTTTATGAAAGTAGGCTAAAACTAAGAAACTAAGAAAGTGTGTTTCTCGCTATCCCAAAGTGAAGAAGAGATGCTCAACAGATGAGACATTTCCTAACACAAAAAAATTTGCAAAATCACAAGACAAAAAGATCACAAGACGACTGAAAATGCTGTTACACGTCACACATCCTGTCATCCTGTATGATGTGTTGTGATAGTGCAGAATGATTTGTAAAATATGTAATTGTGCAAAAGGATATGTTGTATGTGTTGTAATAGTGTAAAAAGAAATGCTATATACAAAACCAGCAGCAGTAGTAGGGCAAAAATTTAATGTGCAATAATTAAAATGCCATATATACAAAAATAAAGAGGTTAGAACAATCGGAATATTATAATAATGGTTGCAAAAAATTCAGCAGAGAAAAAAAATGTCAGTCATGACATTTCAGAGAACAGAAGTGATTTTTATGTTTTCATGAGATCCACTGTGAATGGTTTTAATAACAACGTAGTAATTTATACTTACTCCATTTGCATGCCCCTTAGGGCGGGTGAACCTTGCAGAAGACTTAAGTTTTTGGCAAGACTCCAACCGTTATTTCACAAAGTGTCCACTGTGTGGATGAGCTCGGACTTCAAGTACAGTCTGCAACTTTGACAGCGTTGTTCGGAGGCAAGACTGATACTTTTGGCATAGCAAAAATTAACAGTCAGGGGGATTTGGTGATAGTACGGCGGATCTGCCCAAATCCTGTTGCTGTTTGGGTATGGTTTGTCAAACAAAAAGTAACAATAAAAGGATGAGGCACAAGACACAAGAGCCTGGATGAGACTCCAGGCTCTTGTGTTAGCAGGTTTACCACTACCTCTGGGTAATTGTACCCAGGGGGTTATTCCAAGAAGATGGTTGAATAGCAAACCTGAATAAGTTAAGTCGGAGGTAGTGGTAAACCTGATAACACAAGAGCCTGAAGTCCTCATTCTGTTAACTAATTAATGTTAGCAGACTCCTCTGTTAGCCAGGCTTATCATTTAACCATCTTCTCGGAATACCCCTCTGGTTTGCCAACGAACTAATTTCTTAGAATACGTATATATATACGTATATTTAGAGTAGTATGTACTCTTCTACTTGCAATCTCCTGTAGTCCACAATTAGCTCCTTGGTTTTGTTGGCTGTGAGCAGCATGTTGTTCTCCATGATGTTAAGGATGTCACCTCTACTCTGTGAGCACCATTTGTGATGCAGCAAATTATGGTGTCATCAACAAACTTTCATGTTGATGTTGGAGAAATATGTGGCTCTACATTCATGGATGAGTAATGAGTACAGCAGTTTTTGGCACTGCCCTGTTGGGGACCAGTACTGAGTTTAATAGTGGAGGAGGTGACAGTACTGTCTGTGTGTGAGTCAAAATGTGTAGGATCCAGTTGAAGGCTTGTGAAGCATCATGATAAGCTCAGATGCTACAATGGCGTTAAAAACAGATCTGTTGTTGATGAGCAACATTTGGACATAGGTGTTACTCTTTTACATGTGAGAGAGAGGTGTGGTGTGAAGAAATGCACCATCTGCACACCTGTTTGATATGTAAGAAACTGGAGTCTAAACACCATAGACTAGTGAAAGTTGGTTGCTATTTTTGGTACAGTGACTCATCACATCTTGTGGCACAAAATGTTATTAAGAGTTATGTCACAAAGTCAGCTGGCTGGCTTGGTAGCTGTAGCAGTATGACCTGGCCATAAGTACACTTACTGTGTGAATTGTGCTTTTAATTCAATTTCTTTGTTTTCCTCACAGGTGTGCATTGTTCAGAAGAGGGACACAGAAAAGATGTATGCCATGAAGTATATGAACAAACACCAGTGCATAGAGCGTGATGAGGTCCGGAACGTCTTTAGAGAGCTAGAGATCCTACAGGAAATTGAACATGTCTTTTTAGTGAATCTCTGGTGACTATCTTATTTCTTTTTACTTGTGCTCTGCATGTGTTGTAAGCAATGTTCCCTCTAATTTTTTTTCAACACTGAGCAAATTTAAATTTGTCTGCATGCTTGTAAGCATGCTTCGACATTATGAGCGGCCTTTTGTGGTTGATTGATAATGATAACAGGTTTGCAAATACCCTCCATGGGGAGCAACAGGGCACCACTGAGCTGCCTGCTCATTCTTAAGATTAAAAGTTTAATCAAAAGACTGAAAAGATTAATCAGTGATATGGAAAAAATACAATGTTTGAGACAGGCAGGGGGAAAAGGAATGCTGTTATTTGCAATCACATCGCCAACATAGAGTCCTCTGGCCTTGGAATATAGGGTAAATAAAATAAATGAACTGTTTCAAGAGAAGAGTTTTCACCACCTTAATTCTGTAATAATAAGCTAGTTAACATGAACACACATAGCTAGAAGATGTTAGAGGAAATATAGGCCAAATGACAAATTTTCTTCCCCTCATATTGAAATTATTCACAGATGGATGTTCATGAAATATTTCTTGTATGGGCCTACAGAAAGACCAACCATGCATTTGACAGCGTGCGTATCTAATGAGGGCCTAATGCATATGGTGTCATTATTTGAACCCCATTGTTTCCACAGCAAAATAGCCTACATGTAATGCGGCAATGGTGAAAGAATTGAAAATAATGCAAATAAAAGCCTTGATGCGTGGTAGGTTATACATGTGCCCGTATAGCCATATGAATAATAATGGAGAGTTTGTTATGCAAGAGGCAGGACATAAGCTACGGCACTGCTTGTATAATGCTCGGAAGATGCGGCTGAGAAATGATGCGGCTATATCGCAAACAACAAAACGGAAAAAATCCTTGACCGTATATTTTGCGTTCTTGGCAATATTAGTGTAATATTAGTGCAAATGCAACAAAAAAGGTGAGTCGAGAGGGCAAAATAGCTTTTCTGTTCTCAGATTGCACAAAATTAATCGGATTTCCCCATGTTTCTCCTGAAATCATTTTGTGTACGGCTTGAAAAACTTTGTGTGCGGGGATGTGTAATGTAGTGCATGGCCGCGCATGCAGCTTAGAGGGAACATTGGTTGTGAGAGAGACCATGGAAGAAGTATGCATGAATCAAAGGTAGGAGAAGTGACTACTGAGCATGGTGGATGCATTTGTCCTTTTCTTGCATGTCTTTTTATCTTCTTTTTTCCAGATTAGATGTTTGATTTGTTAGGTTTGGTAGGTTGGACAAGTTTGGCAGGACAAGCTCAACAAAGGCACAACAGAAAAATTTTGTTCTTTGTAGCCAGGTGCCATTTTGTTTCTGGGTGTTAGGTATTAATGTCATTGCTTCAAGAAGTTACCAGCATCACTGCACACTGTAATAGCCTAAGACTGCTTGTTATTGGGCTAACTTTACAAGGAGTCTTGGCCTATGGGCTGTGAGCCCATTACACTGAGTGTAATGTATCAATAATTTTCATCCTCTTAGTTCTCCCTGATAATGAATGACTTATACAATAGTAGATGTGGTCAGAGGTCAGAGAACTCCTCTGTCCTGTCACCTGTATGCTATCGGGGCAGACAGATAGAAATGTCTCATTCACACTGTAATCTGTGCGTTTGCGGTGTATATGCAGTGCAGCCACATTTTTGGTCCATTTTCATTTAAAATGCATCTTAACAGATTAGACCATGCAGCACTGTGCAGTTCTCATGCTGTCTGCTCGAAATTCTGTTTCTTCACGCATGGTATAACACAGTCTCCATAGACTTTAAACGAGAGCTTGGGCACCCGGTTAGCCCAGGAGACTTTCTGGTGTGACTATGCACAAATAGACGCACAAGCACTTGGAACAAACAGCAACAGTTATGAACAGACCTGTCATTAACATGAAATAGGGTTAGCAGTAACTATCCGATACTTTTTAACCCCTGCCCCTTTTGGTGACATCACACTGACATGACCCCACCCTCTTTCTGTAGCCAACACTTTTTGAACTCCGCCCCCCTTTCTGTATCCTACACTTTTTGGATCCCGCCTCTCCTAGTGATGTCATGTCTCCGCCGGTCAAGTCCCATGTGTTGGCAGTGAAATGCAGAGTTAGTGCCATCCTTACCCCTGCTCATTACAATACATCAATACATACATATATTTTTACGTAACCTAATTGTTCTTGTGGCATGCCACTCTTTCTGTGTTTAACCAAAATAAAATAAATTGTAAATAAATATCTGATTGTTAAGAACTTACTTCCGTCTCACGATCCCACCCGGACCAGGTCCACGCTGGTCAAGACCTTTCCAACACATCGATCTTACTTGTCGCTCCCATGCTGTTGTTGTCCTGGCATGTCTGTCTGCGTTTAAACAAAAAACGTTTGAATCAAGAAATCCAAAGAGCATGGTTAATCTTACACCTGTTAGCGATAGGGACATGGATTCGGAAATAATTATGACTCCCAAAAAAGACCAGAGAATTTGGTACGATTTCATCAACATGTAGCAGAATACGAGTGAGTTCTATCAGATGGTTGTATAGAGGGATATGTTTTTTTCACAAAGAAGAGCCATGCGTGAAGTTGTATACATTGGATTCTGACGGTGTGGAGCTTACAGATGAACTGCCTCACATTTTGTTTCATGTTGAAGGCTATTGTTCAGAAAAAAAAGATTTGGAGAGACTTGGAATATTTGGGGTTGTGTGCTGGATATAGACCCTAGTGACTACATATGCATTGTAGCCTTTGGTACAGAATGACAAATAGACTTCAGATCAATCCAGAAAAAGTCGTACAAGATCTGAAACTGGTACATCTTTAGGGCAACATGGCTGTTTTAGGCAATGTTTTCAAGAAGTATGATAATTTATTCAAATGGTCTGAACACAAGAATAGTTACAGGGGTGTTCAAGAACATCTTTTTCAGTCATGGCCTGGTGACATGGAATATGGTTGTGAACTAAAGATTGGTAGCCCTATTGTCTACAAACACACAATACGAGGGGGGTGCCAGGACATCGTTGCACCATTCTGAGTTTGTTAAAACCAGGACTGTTGCATTGTGATTGGAAATTATAGAACACGGTGTGTGGTACAATAACATGTAAAACATCGACAAGCACATTTTCACCATGTAAGAAAGAAAAAGCCATTGATGGAATAGATAGCCTGTGTGGGATGTTGACTTTGGGTGACTATACTAGAAGATAATACAGCAAACCATGTCATTGAGAACTATGACTATGGGGTGATTTGGGTTCAAAAAGTGTTGAGTACAGAAAGGGGCACAGCCATGGCGTCATGATGACATCAAAGGGGCGGGGTTTTAAAAAATAGATCGGATAGATACTACTAGGGTTGTTTGTCATTATCATCTTAATATCTCAGTGGTAGGAAGTGTCAGGATGTTGCAACATTTAAAATTTGTTTTTTTAAAAATTTCTTTTTTATTTTTTACCCATTGAAATAACATTCAGACAATGTACCATGTAGCGGATACCAGCTAGCCTATCTGCGTGTATAATGTTAGTAAACCTCCCTCTTGACACTTTAAGAGCCTTCTAGTCAGTTGACTGGGAGCCAGGGACTGGTTACAGCGTTCGCCTCCCAATCTGAGGGTGCTGTTGATGTTAGAGATGTCAGCCCCAGGCTGGACTTGCCTCAAGTGCACAATACATTTTTGATAGACCATATACAGTTAGGTCTCAAAAATTGGAATAGTGTTAATCAAAGATTTTTAATAGAGAAATGTTGAAAAGTATGTTATATGTACTAATTACTTGGTTGGGCCTACTTTTGCATGAATAATGCAATTTGCATGAAAAATACCGGTAAAGATTCACAGGAGAGGTTGTTGCTGATCCAAAAGTAAAGCGCATTTATTTTCCAAAACAGGGAGCATAACAAAAACAAGCACTACTAAACAAAAACACTGTCATTTAATAAAATAAACAAAAAAATAGTTTAAGTCAACATAGTCAACAACCCACATCACATAATATACTTCATATTAAACACAAATATATACATTTACATTGTTTCACGAAGCGGCACACATAACTGCATATATGCGTGCATGAATAAGAAACACACACAAAGTCTCTCTCGCCCTCTCTCCTACTGGCGCTTGCAGAGCAGCGCATGCAGTTTGAATTAAATGGTGAGAGGGGGAAAGTTCAGCTTCTCACAATCCTTCTCACAATCCTAGTTGGTCTCCTGGTGGGATATCCTCCTGGTGGGAGACCAACTGTGTACCCTTTTTATTGTTGTTATAGCACAAAGATAATTAATATGTTCTATTAACTTAAAGCAGCAAGCATGGTATGGATGGACCAGAAATTGTGGAACAACCACCTGATGCCTTTCCACTTGATCTTGTATTGGGACCTTTTAGCCCAGTACCCCCTTTCTGAACCATGAAACTAGTCCAGCTAGGAGGCAATGATGGCAGCACACCACACTGCAACAGTTCATGCACCTCTGGGTGCTCCTTCCGGGCTTTGACAATCTGCTGGTCTACCAGCCCATGTCACACCAAGTAAAGTATGGTGCCAGGTCTCCCTCTATCTGCAATCTTTCTATGAAGCCTGATGACTGTACACCAATAACTAAACCTGATGCCTGCATCCAAGACATTAAAATCAGAATGACTAATAACTGCTTATGTTTAAACTCTGATAAAACTGAAGTTATGATAGGCCCTAAATAACTGAATAACATCTTACCTCACCACCAAAACTTACTCAGTAGCCTTTCACTCTCATATAACAAACCTCAGGGTAATAATTGACCAGGACCTCTCATATTTCTCATATTCCAAACATATTTCAAAAACATCCTTTTCACCTACAAAATACTGCTAAGGTTAGAAAATTCCTACCCTTTGAGGATGCGGAAAAATTATGCATTTGTTACCTCCAGGCTTGATTATTATAATGCTCTGTTTTCTGTGTGTAGTAAGACCAGTCCCACTCACCAAGACTAAAAATATGAATATATCTCTCCTATCCTTGCTTCCTTACACTGGCCCCCTATTAAAAGCCAAATCAATTTT
This sequence comes from Tenualosa thibaudeaui, assembly GCA_027481765.1. NCBI lineage: Eukaryota > Metazoa > Chordata > Actinopteri > Clupeiformes > Clupeidae > Tenualosa > Tenualosa thibaudeaui. The sequence continues at coordinate 3,733,972 of JAIFZK010000186.1, read as the reverse complement.
TAAATACTCCTAACCTATAAAGCCTTCAATGGCCTTGCTCCAACATATATTAAAGACTTACATGTCCCTTACTACCCTGCTAAAATCCTAAGATCCCAGAATGTCTTCTTGTAAACCTGAGAATATCAAAATCTATGATAGGAGGAAGAGCTTTTTGCTACCATACGCCTCTCTTGTGGAATAATTCAACAAGTGGACACTCTCAATACCCCCAGCAAACATGCCCTTGCAGGTTTTTTTCTGGTGGTGTTGGTTAGGGCCAGCCAACACCAAAATTGAATGGGCCCATTGCAGGCCTGCCCTGATGAGGCCCATACCTTTGGGCTTACAATGGGCTCTATGTGGGCAGAACTACACTTGCAGCCAACCCTAGAAAGCCCAAATAGGGCACAAACTCTTGTGGGCTAAGCCCATTTAGGGACAGTGTGGGCCTAGTTAGGGCTATGAGGGCTACCTGTGTGGGGCCAGTACAGCTGATAAGCAAAATCTCATGGGCCCAAGGGGGCCCCTACATTGGCCTAAAGTGGGCTCGAAAGGGGCCTGTGCAAGCTTGTTTGCTGGGGCCTTAAAGAGGAACCGAACCTGAAAAGAATTCATCAATAACACGTTATTTATCAAAAATTTAGATACATGAAGTTAAAAAAATAATACATGAAAATATATCATACTATTTCCAATACTGAAATTAACATCTGTTATTATTAGAGTTGCAGCAAAGTTTGATTACGTCACTGGCATGATACGATAAAATGTATCCCTAATTCTACATAGAGTAAGCTGGCGGAGCAGGGTTAAGTCTCACAATGATCTTCTTTATGAATAATATCATGCATCATGCATTTTTTTTTCCTGAGAAAAAGTTTTATGTTTTGCTGGCTTATTGCTCATGGCTGCAAGACTACATAGACTCATTTTGGTAAAATGGTGCTAACAATCTTCGTGTGGGTGTCGATGGACACTGCTCTTTTGGACAAACTCCTCAGTGTTGGATTTATTAGCATAGTAATGATATAGAGACTGCGGACATCATGATAACAACTTTAGTGTAAGTTACTGGAAGTCTTTAAGACCCACCGTGGTCCATTTTACTGTAGTTGGTGGTGATTTAGCAAATGTTAGCTGTCTGAATAGTCATTGATGGCACCGGAAATGTTTGTAGAAATTGACACAGATGACACAGTTTGTAACTTTTTGCTTTCGGTCGTGATTCTTGTATCTTTAGGTCTACTGGCTGGTTGCCGTACATTGCAGCTGAACCTATGGGCTAACATCTCGTCTCTGCCTTTCTCTGCGTTTTGTAGCCCCCACTGCTGATAAAACCCTATATCGGTCTCTATGTTTGCATTGCACTGCATTAAAATCAGCTGTGAAATTCATTGTAGAATTCTTCGTAACATGCCAGTGACTTAATGGAATGTTTAAATCAAAGATGTCAGAATCGTTTTCCCCTTTTAACTACTTTAAATTTTAAATATTTTTTGTTTTAAACATTTTGCCAATAATGTTTTGACAGATGTCAGATGACACAGCTGTCATGTCACCTTTGCCTTTCAATTTAATTTCAGTTCCTCTTTAGGTATAGACTTAAACCTTCCTCTTCACTGCCCCCCATAGTGCTCCTAATGGATCTTATTTGGAAGGACTGCCTCTGCGGTTGCCTCCAGCTGTAGGACATGGATGCCACTGACCATGCCTGCAGTGGTGTTGACTTGCCATGTACCATACCTTAGTTATGCTGCTATAGCCTAGTGTTGCCACAGACTTCTCATGTCATGACATATAACTCTCTTTCTCTTTGTGTTTGTATGTGTGTGTGTATGCACATACGATTACCACACTTATGATCTGCTGAGTGTCATTCATATAAACATAATTGATATCAATTGAAATTGAAATTGAATAGTGACAGAGTCTGTAAAATCATAATCAGTTTGTGGAGCATGTGTGATATTCACTCTTTCTACCTCACAAACATTAAAATTATTACCAATACACAGAATTGCTGTTGGATTTGTATGTGAAATGGAGGATGAATAAAAGTGTGAGAGATGGTGTGAAAATGATATTTAAATGTAATGCTTTCTTCATAAAAAAAAAACCCTCTGGAAAATTCCATAAGAAAATTCTACTTGGTAGAATGGTTCTATTGGTTCTATTCTCTGCTTAAAGGCAATAACACCAAGAAAAGTCTGCAATTATGATTATTCTGTTAGAGACTCATCTCAACAGTCTAGCCCATATGTATATCAAATATGATGACATTTCCTAACCTGTGTTGTAGACACCTTTTCATGGAAAATAAAATAAAAACAGTAACCCCATATCACCAACAACTAAAAATAGTTTCTTAAGTAATCCTTCACAAATATTTGACCTCAGCTTGTACTTTAAGTGGTGTTAAAGAAAATCTTACAATTCCACTATGGTCATGATTAGGTTAAAATGTCTGAATATGATAAAGCATTAAATTGAGAATCAGGAAAATAAGGATATCTAATTTAGTGTCTGATTTCTGCTGCTGTTTCTGCTAAAGGTAGCAACAGTCCCAGTTTCCAGAAACTTTCAAAGCCAAAATTCAAGGTCAGAAAGGGTAAATAAAGGCCAGCAAATGGTGCAGTGTGTGTGTGTCTGTGCCTGCATGTGTGTGTGTGCGTGCATGTGTGGGTGTGTGCGTGTGTGTGTGTGTGCGTGTGTGTGTGTGTGAAACTTGTGCTGTGGGGATTGAGTATTACTCACACAGCAAGAAATGGAGAGAAACACTGATGGGAATTAGATGTGGCCGGTAATAAAGTCCAGTTTCTTTTCTGAAGTCTATGTAGGGCACTGTCAACTTGGAAACAAATATCCAGTCTCTCTGTTTCTTCCTCACCTTTTCTCCTTTATTTCCCCGAGATAATTTGTCATCCTGGCCTGATTATTTCAGTCCAGCTCTACAAAGCTCCTTGGTTGCAGAATTGGTCTCTTCTGCCTGCATTCTGACTTTTACTGACATTGTCAGCCCTAAATATGAATGCTTGCAGATTTATTTCTTTTATTTGTACAATCTTTAAATAAGAGACATTTAATACAGCTTAACATTTCTTCTTAATTTTTTGTTGCAATGTTTTGCCTATATTTAGCCACTGTAGCTTTTGCCCTACAAACTACTAGGTCAGTATATTAGCCCAGTATTTTTGCTAAGAATGTGGTACATTTGTATGTAGAATTTTACTCATACAATTATAAGCAAAAAGGACTATCTTGAATCCTGAATCTTTAGCTTTGGAAAAAAGTTAAATAATATGAATTTTCAATCAAAGTGCTTTACAATAGATACACTGCATGTGCCTAAATAGGCCTGGCTGATCACCATCCAAATATAAATATAGATTCTATTCCATCCACTTTTCTGTAAACTATTGTACCTGCTATCCCTCGTGTTATAAACTGAACATGCAGTTAGGGAGAGGTTCCTTTGTCTTTTAAACAAGCAAGGGTCACACCACTAAATCAGGAAAAGTACTCTCAGTCCAAGAACTATGGCCCTGTGTCTGTTTTTCATTTCCTATCAAACATTCTTGAGTAGGTTGTGTTCCAGCAAGTCTCATCTTTTCTGACACAGAACAATTTACTTGACTCTGTGCAGTGTAGTTACAATAGATACACTGCATGTGCCTAAATAGGCCTGGCTGATCACCATCCAAATATAAATATAGATTCTATTCCATCCACTTTTCTGTAAACTATTGTACCTGCTATCCCTCGTGTTATAAACTGAACATGCAGTTAGGGAGAGGTTCCTTTGTCTTTTAAACAAGCAAGGGTCACACCACTAAATCAGGAAAAGTACTCTCAGTCCAAGAACTATGGCCCTGTGTCTGTTTTTCATTTCCTATCAAACATTCTTGAGTAGGTTGTGTTCAAGCAAGTCTCATCTTTTCTGACACAGAACAATTTACTTGACTCTGTGCAGTCAGGTTTTAAGCAGTGGCATATTTTTTGAAGCACACCATGGTGCTCTGCAGTCATCCTGGTCAAGTCAAAATAGGAGAAAAAAATGCCAGGAAGACTAGTTGTTGCCAAAAGTCTTTAGAATGTTCAGACTGTCAGGTGTACATTCTACACTGACTAGACAATAAACTGATAACTGACAAAGGCAACGGGGATCTGGCTGATACCTAGGCTGCTACTTATATAATGCATTTAAACACTGCTGCATTCTTATAAATATTATCAAAGAACTTCCAACCTCTACTGCAAATCTAGTGGATTTGCCTAAATTGAAATTAACCAGAATTTTTAAACAGGCTCCAGTGCTGCTGCAGACTGCAAGATTGATCTAAACTTTTTTAGTTGGCAATCATAGTGCAGTATTCATTCTCCTTGGTCCTCTGGTACAAAAATAAATATATCAAGCAAGAACGATAGAAGCGCAGAAGCTGCAGCAGCGCTGACCTCTCGAGTTCCCGACACCTCCCCACTGTGCTTGATTTCCTTGCGTCAGGTTATGAGCTGCTTTGCTAAGGTAAATAGTCTGGAAAGGAAATTGGAAACTGAGATTATAAATTATATTAAATTAGTTTTAATGTTTGTCTGATGTTAACATTGCAGTGTATTCTAGCTAGGTAGTTATTGGCCATGTGTTGCGTAAAACATTGCTTTTCCAAAACACAAAAAGTCTAATAAATGCATGAAGAGCACACCCAGAGAGTGCAGTTTATAGCTGATACAAGTTTACGAAAGTAGGCTAAAAGGAAATACCCTGTTAATCAGGCAGGTTTTTCATAAACCTTTAGAGACAGGCAAACCGCTCATATCATTGAGGGAGGTAGTTACTGTGGCCAAACTTGCATCACAAAAACAGCCCTATGGCAATGACATTTCATGACTTCCCATGTACTTTATAGCCTGCGGACTGTGGTGCTGATGTTGAGGCTTCATAAAACGCTAACATGTTCTCATTAGAACATTTGGAATTTGGAGACAGCAGCACAATATAGACCCATATAGGCACATGCATGGCTCTGGGCACATGTAAAGAATAACATGATGTTCTAATGTTGTCATAAAGGAGATATCTGCTGTTTTTTCCCGTGTTAAGAGTCAAATCAAGTCAGCTTTATATGTGGAGAAATTGACAATAGACAAAGAGAAGAATTGAAAGTATGTTTCTCGCTATCTCATGTTGAAGAAGAGATAAGACATTTCCTAACACTAAACAAGACTAAAAGAACACACAGAATGTCACAAGCAGCACAAATGCTGTCACACATCCTGTCATGCTATATGATGTGTTGTGACAATTGTGCAAAAGGATGTGTTGGAATAAAACCAGCAGCAACTTCAGTCTAGAGTTTTTCAAAAAAATATATGTAATATAATGTAAGTAATATTGCAAAACTGTAATGTGCAATAAAAAGTGCTGTATACAAAAACCAAGAGGTTAGAACAATCAGAATACTATCATAATGATTATAAAAAAATCAATAGAGAAAAAGACATAGGCAACTCTGATTCTGATGATCAAAGAACAGAATTGTCAGACAAGGATTTTTCATGTGATCCACTGTGAATGGTTTAGGTTTAATTTTTTTGTGTACAACTATGACATCAAAGAGCTGTTTAAAAAGAGGGGCCTGTGACTCTTCATAGTAAATGTAGTTTGCCAAATTGTAATATTTGTAAAAAGAATGTAGTCAACAAACATGTCTTAGATATTAGTTTGTTGATAACTGATTGCATTAGTTACTGTAAAATACCTGACCCGAGAGGCCAGACATCAGTTTTGACCTAGTTGATCTGACTGAAGCTAGGCCTAGGCCTTCCATGTGAAATTCTAGGTAATAGCCTTGGGGGTACGTCTAATGAGGTGTACGTCTCTGTATGACAAGGGATTATTTGATAGTAAAACGCTGATGACTCTGATATATACTATCCAGAACCAGTTATACATTGATAGCCTTTTTGGTTGTGGTTTTAGACCGCTGTTTTTTTGAGGTGCTACTCAAAAAAAATCTTTAAGTTTGGGAGGTATGTTATTAGTTTTGGACAAGTGATTTTGCAATGAGTGTAGCCTACTTCTCATCATCACTTTGCAAAATAAAATGTCACTTCATGCAACTGGAAAGCTTTTAATGTTTTCCAAGCAATGAAACAGTACAGTTCTGTGCAAATGTCTTGCTGGATTATCCAGAACCATAGGATAGCCTATCCCAAACTTTGTTAGAATGGTGATGCTACCATATGTAAGAGATACTGCATGCTGTAGAGTTGTTTTAAAGGCTGACCAATTATACTGTTGCATTGGTTTAGTATTGCTCCACATGGAGTGAGACAATTATAGTTTTATGTGTGGTTTTATCCAAATATCCATACAGGGGGCTATAATAACCTTTACAGTATAATTGTACTGTTAAATGTAATACATCAACAGTTCATCCCATCTCTATGTTTGCTTCAGATTATGCCCAAAGTCAGCAATGGCGTCAGATACTGCACTGTAAACGTTTAGCCAATTTGTTGAATTTGAAATAGCCTAGGTCTAATGACATTGCGGTTGTGTATGTACCTTAAATATTCTTATATTATAATACGGTGATGAAAATCCATAATTGTCAGGATCCCTACACAAATATGTGCTTGCTTATGTGTGCAAATGCAGTCCACATACAACACCCCTTGCAATGCATTATGGCTAGATTAGGTAAACTACGAGATGAAGTTTAAAGACTTGTCATCCTAAATTTGACGATATGCACAAGTTTTGATAGCTGAGGACACGATAGTCTATCTTACATTAGGTCAAATAGCAACACTGACGTGGGAAGTTGTCTGGCATACTGCAAAGATGAAGTTGTTGTCAGATGAGTGATTTAAGGAGTGCGTGATACAAGCTACATCCAACTTTACAGTGTCCGCTCGCGGATGTTGTCCACACGAGCTGAACCTAGTTGTCAAGCCAACAAGGAGATTGTTTGAGTTTGGAAAATTGTCCACACTGTACGGACATTCTAAAATTTTACTGGACCGGACATGTCTAGCTCTTCGAACTGCCGGACTGTGACACACAAACACGGACTATCCGTCCACAATGATTGAACTGTTCGTGTTCGTTCATATTTGTCCGAGCAGTGTGCAGGCTGCTTAAAACCGACATGTCGAACTCTTCGGACTGTGACAAACAAATACGGGATGTCCGTCCACACTGACCTAACTGTTTGTGTTGGGTCGTGTTCGTTCACGTTTGTTCGAGCAGTATGTAGGCTGCATTGAGGTACGTGTATTTTCCCTTATTGGACACGCAAATACAAACTGTTTTAAAAAACAAGATTTAATTATTGTATAAAAGAATGGAAATAGTGTGAAAATAGATTTCAAAAGATATAATAGAAAATAATATAAATATAAGATATATAAGAAATATAAGATATAAGATAAGATATAAAGATATAGAAGAATATAAAGCCCATCATATTTTTAATAGAATATTGCTTCACAAGCATAAAAACAGAAATGCATCAATTTACTAATATGTTGAATAGATAAAAAAAATAAAATAACTCTTCAACTAGATCTAGGTCTGGTCAGGTGAAGCCTAACCTTCATTTATGTGGGACTTACAGGGGCTGTGAAAAGGCACAGACACAGTTACCTCTAGACTGAATCATAACTCTTTATAGTTGTCCTTCCTTTATTTCCATTATTGCTTTATTTTCGCTTCTTTCCTTCTTTCTTTCTTTCTCTCTCAATTCGCTAATTTCTCCATTCATTCCATCATACAAAGCCTATACTTTGCAGGCCTAACATCTATTAAGATGCACACCTATAAATGGTACCTTGACTGAGGATGATGTATTCAGATTCAGTCTATGTTAAGTTCATGTATTTCTCACTGCAAATGAAATCTACAGCTTAATGTTCAGTAAGATCAAATCTGTGCTGTTTATTAGTCCCAAAACCTAGGAATCGTATAAATATTTGATTAAAGAGTCACAACAGTGCATATTAATGTTTCTTTTTATTGCCCTATTCTAACTGAAAACAGTTGATATGCACTGAGCTATTACCTACTGTATACATTATAAATGAAGTGCAAGCAGTCTTTGGTCTATAAAGAATGGAGGCCTGTTTTTATAGTATAACCTTGACACTCTATGCAAAGATGTCAGGCTAACTTAAGATTGGCTAATGTGATTGATTGGAAATTAAGAGAACATGGAGTTAACAAACTGCTGGATTGATTAAACAATGAGTAAAACTAAATATTTTTCTTCTTTTTGTAAAATTTGATTTCCAAGTTGGAAGTGAGCTTAAATGGTACATGGGCTTAATGTGTACTGTTGCCCTAGAGGCTTATTGTTGGGGCTGGGATACAGTAGGTAGTCAGAAAACACAAAAAAACATCCTGAAAGATTTGAATCTGGTGCTACTATAGACTTTAGCTCCATTCGCCTGCGACAGTTGCAGGGAGGCTGCGTTTGCTGCTTTTGTTTCTGTCTCCGGGTTTGATGAGTCAGGCTTCTCCATTCGGATAAGGTGTTGCTGGATCTCCCTAAACAGAAAAAAGATTAGAAAAGAAATCAAATGGATGAAATTAGGTGAAATTATGTCACATAAAATTATCCTTTTATATTTCCATTTTAAAGGACATTAGTTTCTTAGGTCTATCAAAAGAGGATCAAAAATGGCAAACAAAATACAAAACATAAGCTTACTTTGGGCACAAAAATGACTTTAGGGCAATTGAAAGCATGCAAAAAGCAAATGACAACAGAGGGAGATGGTACAAAACTCACATTAGCCCTGTTTATACTGTAGGCCATCAGCCCACGGACTTTAGTGCAGGAACCTTGGTCCAGGGTAGAAGCACTAGGGCTAGAGTTCTTGATGGATTTACACTGCAGCGGGCCTGATTACCTAGCCAACTAGCTACTGCTGTAGTTTGACCCTAACGATTGACGTGATCCCAACATCACAAAAATGTCACCAAAACATTCGCTTCAAAACAATGTCAAACGTATTTCAATGTTGAAAGTGGTCTAGGGCACACAAGCACACCTAGGACAACTGTATGTGAACTGATTAGTTGCCATTAACTAGCGCATGCTATCATACCAGATAGTGCTACAAAGTTCTGTTAAAACACGTATCGACATCTGTTAACAATGTTACATTACTCACCCATTATTTTTTTCTCATCTTGAGTAACTTCCAATCCACCTTTAAAAAGCTACTGTCTCGACTGTAGAATGCATGACCTATACGCACAAAAATAGCTATCTTGATCAGCATAAGATTATAAACAGTATCAGAGGCCTATTAAAATTTCTCTGACAGTATCTTTCAATATCTTCCAACAGCTGCCTTTGTCACCATTGAGACCCCAAACGATGCAACCCATCAAAACATATCTGTTATAACAAGTTAGCTACAGTTAGCTACATAAGTTAGCTAGTTAGTACAATCTACACATGCTATATCTTATGTCTTTTCAGGACAGTCTAGGCTATCCAAATCTATACAAGCAGTGTTTGATGTGATACTACTTACATATGGCTTACATCAGGCTTTTTGCAAAAATATATGTACTGACAGAATATGTTATTGCACAGAGAAGAATGGGAGGAATGCTATACTCTATTGGAATCAGTAGGGTCTGATAAATCATGAGATATTACATAGATGATATAAATTCAATGCTAAATTTCTGTTTTGTTAAATAAAAATAAACAAAATGCTATTATTTTCAGAAGACGCAAGCAATATATTTGATTGAAAATAGTGCAAAGATATCAGTTGAAACAGGAATATTACTGTTTGGGGGTGGGGGGTTGACTTTTGCCAAGTCTGAAAAGAGGCTACTGGGAAGTAACATGGTGTCTAGCTAGTTGACTGTGTTTTTCAATGCACTTAAGATTTTGTGAGTTACAACAGTATTTGTCATTATTGCCATAGGTATTTCATGTCAATGGCTACGTAACTCCATTGCAACATTAAGATAGTTTAGCACAGCACCAAGCACAGCCACAGTCACAGTAACTCCAGGTTCAGACAGCAAAATCCAGGGAATCCAGGGAAAGAGAAAGCAGCATACACAGCATCTAAGCCCGACAGAGAGCAAAAACTGCAAATGCCCGTGTTCAGAGTCTTTAAATTCACTTCTGATCAGCAACACCTGTGATCACTCAGCCAGTCACTTAATGCTGATCAGCTCTGCCATGGAAGCAGGTGGAGGGCGGCTCTACCCAACGAGCCAATCCAAGAGGCAATCAAATACACACAGCCAGAACCAAATGGTTTAGGCAAATAAAACAGACTAAGTAGACACAGCAAAGTAAACTTATAGAGGAACAAAGTGCACACAACAAAAACGAATATAAGAAAAAAAAACACAACATGCAACAAATCAACCACACCACTATGGATTCTCTGACATCCAGAGCATTTCTTTGCAGAACCCTCTCTTTCCCTGTACGTTCTGATTTTACACGATAAGTTAATCCCTCTTTATCTAGCTGCCATACAACTACATAGGACTCGGGGTCCCATTTACCACAAAGTTTGCCCCTTACCCCAAGGGCTATGTCTACAGGCAACCTGACCTGACATGGGGCATACCCAGTGGAGCTGTGTATAGTGGTGTTGTAGGTCTGGACCAAGGCAGGAAGAAACTCTGGCCATCGGCTCTGTTTCTCCTCCTCCAATGTACGCAACATGCTCAATAAGGTCTGATTAAAGCGTTCACACATGCCATTCCCCTCAGGGTGGTACAGGGTGGTCCTGGTTCTAGAGATGCCATACAGACTACACAGTTCGGCCACCAGGTGAGATTCAAAATTTGGACCTTGATCTGAATGGAACCTCACTGAGCACCCAAAGGTCTGTATAGCATGCTGCCACAAGACTCTGGCAGTCTGGTCCTGAGTTGGAATAGCCCAGGCATAATGGGTGAACATGTCAGTCATCACCAAGATATTTTGATATACATCACTGTGCCTACTATGTCAACAAATCCAGTTGTATGACCTCTAAGGAGAAAGACACTGTAAAGGTCTTTAAGGGGGCTTTAGGAACACAGTCATCTTTCTGTACTTGGCAGCGGGGGCACATAGCATGATACTGTCGTACCTGGACTTGCATCCCAGGCCAGAAGAAGTGGTGTCGGAGGCAACTCAAAGTTTTCTCCACACCAAGTGTCCAACGGCCTCATGATGTTTCTTCCACACTTCCTTACGCTGTAGGGTAGGGCAGATGATCTGGAAATGGGCTTCATGGGTATTGTAGTCAATAACTCGCCTGCACAGAACCCCATCTCACTGAGGCCTCTGTTGTAGCTGTTTCACTTCAGCCCTCCATGCACTGCTTGTAGGAAATTCTCCACTCTCCACATACCTCCAGACGACTTCAAGATGTTCATCCTCTCTTTTGCTGCTTCGTCTGCCGTCAGGATTGTTGTCAGTATAGGCAATGACCTTAAACCCCATTAAGTAAATCTTAATCTTGTTGTCAGTATAGGCAATGACCTTAAACCCCATTAAGTAATAATTACATTTTTCTGTAATGGCCCACTTTAAAGCTAACAATTCTAATTTAAAAGAACTGTAATTAGAGTCATTCCTCTCACTACTCACTGCTAGCGTAGGCCACAACTCTCTCCTGCCCATTCTGTTTCTGTGCCAAAACTGCTCCCTGGCCAAAATTGCTTGCATCTGTGCATAAAACGAAGGGTTCAGAATAATCTGCATAAGCTAAAATAGGAGCTTCTGTTAAGGCAGCCTTTAAAGAATCAAATGCGTGTTGACATTCACTGGACTACATACCCGGCAGCATCCTGTCTGCTTGTCAGCTGGGGCTCCCAGGCAGCATCCTGTCTGCTTGTCAGCTGGGGCGTTTAAAGGGCGTGCCACCTTTGCAAAATTGGCAATGAACCGGCGATAGTACCCCGCCAAGCCCAAAAAAGCACGTACCTTGCGAATAGTAGTGGGGACGGGCCACCCAGTTACTGCCTTGACTTTATCAGGATCAGGTTTCACTCCCTCCCCAGTAACTACATGGCCTAAAAACTTCCCACTGTAGCTGACATTTGTCCCCTCTCAACTTGAGCCCATGATCCACTCCAAATGCTATAGATGGGTGGAGAAATCTGGGGAATAACAAATGATGTCATCTAGATAAACAAGCACAGAATCGGCAATTTGCCCATTCAGGCACTGCTGCATCAGCCGTTGAAACGTGGCAGGTGCGTTGCAGAGCCCAAATGGCAGACGCTGAAACTCATACAGCCCCAATGGTGTTGTAAAAGCAGTCTTGGGTCGATCACGGGGGTCAACCTCAACCTGCCAGTAACCACTAGCCAGGCTGAGTGTAGTGAACCATGATGCCTGAGTCAGTGAGGTTAGACAACCTCAGACAACAATCTCACTTTTAGCTGGGACAATCAGACCCCTACGGCTTGGATCTTCTCCCTCTATTGCAGATGTACATTGGCATACCGCGAATGCACCAGTCCAAGCTCTTCTTGCTCCCTGGTTCTGAAACACCATCCTTGGGCCCTCTGGGTGATTAAGCAGATCATGCCAGCAGGTTGTTATAACTTTCATGCCATTGAGTAGTAGAGCAGTGAGGCAATGGTCAGCCACTATTATAACCCCACGCCCTGACACAGTAGCACCCCCTACCTCAAAATCCATTACTGCATAACCTTTATATGGAATTGACAGCCCATTAGCAGCTTTGAGAGTCAACTTATTGGGGGCTTCTGTCATGATCCTACTTCCTGCTACCGCGGCCACCCACTGTGCGTTTCAGGAATTGAAAAGACGGTTCACGTCCGCCCCAATCCTGACCCAACCCGACCCAGATCTACAATTCATTGTGGAGGTTGACGCCTCTGAGGTGGGCGTCGGAGCCGTTCTTTCCCAGCGTTCATCCAGCGACAACCGAATTCACCCCTGTGCTTTTTTTTTCCATCGGCTCTCCCCGGCGGAACAGAACTATGACGTGGGCGACAGAGAGTTACTGGCAGTCAAGCTAGCCTTGGAGGAATGGAGACATTGGCTGGAGGGAGCCCCGTTTATTGTCTGGACAGATCACAAGAATTTACAATATATTCGCCAAGCCAAACGACTGAACTCCAGACAAGCACGATGGTCATTGTTTTTCTCCGGATTTAATTTCACCTTATCCTACCTTATCCTAACCCGATGCCCTTTCCCGACAGTTCACCACCAGTAAAGACTTCCCGGATCCTGAACCTATCCTTCCACCTCACCGCATTGGCAGCCCGGGCAGCCCGTCTCGATATTGAAGCCATGGTCATCGCGGCCCAAGCAGACGAGGCTGGTCCTAGCCAATGCCCCACTAACCGTCTCTTTGTTCCGAGCTCTGTACGCCCACAGGTCCTGCAATGGGGTCACTCTTCCCAACTCTCCTGTCACCCCGGGTCTAGGAGGACCCTGGCTTTCATTGGGAGGCGGTTCTGGTGGCCAGCACTGAGAGAAGACGTTGAACGCTTCATCCAGTCCTGCCCAACGTGTGCCCAGAACAAGACCTCTACCCAGTCTCTTAACAGGTTTACCCCCTTCTGCCGGTAACAACACCATCCTCACCATTGTCGATCGGTTCTCTAAATCTGCCAATTTCATTCCCCTGCCTGGCCTTCCATCGGCCAAAGAGACTGCTAACCTTTTGATTCAACATGTTTTCAGAATTCACGGACTACCGTTAGAGGTGGTTTCGGACCGAGGCCCCCCGTTCACATCCGCCTTTTGGAAAGCCTTCTGTAAGCTACTGGGGGCCTCTGTCTGTCTATCTTCCGGTTTTCACCCCCAGAGCAACGGCCAGACGGAGAGGGCGAATCAACTCCTGGAGACGATCCTGCGGTGTATGGTGTCCCAGAATCCGACCTCCTGGAGCCAGCAGCTTCCATGGGCCGAATATCCCATTAATTCTCATGTTTCTTCTGCCACAGGCCTTTCCCCCTTCGAGTGTTCGGTGGGCTACCAACCTCCTCTATTTCCCGAGCAGGAGGAGGAGGTCGGAGTGCCGTCAGCCGAGACGTTGCCGACGAGCCTGGAAACGCACCCGCACCACTCTTCTTCGTTCGTCGGCAAGGATGAAGGTTCAGGCTGACAAGCATCGCTCCCGAGCACCACAGTACCGTCAGGGGCAGCATGTGTGGCTCTCTACGAAAGACCTACCTCTAAAGACGGAGTCCCCTAAGCTCTCCCCTCGGTTCATTGGCCCGTTCCCCATTTCCAAAGTTCTCAGCCCCACCGCAGTCCAGCTCAAGCTCCCCTTGCCCCTACGCCGCATCCACCCCACCTTCCATGTCTCCAAGATAAAACCATTTATTTGTAGCCCCATGCACCCTCCCCCTGCCTCCCCACCACCGCCCCGTCTCATCGAGGGCGCAGAGGCTTATACGGTCAGGCGCCTCTTGGACGTTCGTCGCCGGGGCCGGGGGCTCCAGTACCTCGTGGACTGGGAGGGCTATGGCCCTGAAGAGAGGTGCTGGGTCCCGGCCCGGCACATCTTGGACCCAGACCTTATTAAAGAATTCCGCCGTCAACGCCTCGCTTTGGCCAAAGGGACGCCAGGAGGCGTCCATTAGAGGGGGGGTACTGTCATGATCCTACTTCCTGCTACTCCGGCCACCCACTGGACTTTCTATGTACTGCTACCTTTGTGTCTTGTTTATCTCACCCATGTGCTGTTGTTTTGGTTTTTTGCCCTGCCCCTTTTTCCTCCCCTCCTTTGCACCCGCTCCTCATGTCTTTGATTTCCGTAATGAACCTCACCTGTCTCTTGTTTGTTAGATTACTTTCCTCCCTATATATTCTCCAGTCACTCCATTACTCCTTGTCTGATTGTCTGACCGTGTACCTGTTGTAAGTTTCGAGTTTTTGAATTGTTACCTGTCGCTTCTCTTGATTCTATGTTCCTTGATTCCTGTCCCGTGTTTTTGCCCATCGAAGTTTTCTGAGTATCTTCCCCTTGATTCTGTGGATAGTTTTTACTGTGATTGGATCACTGTTTTTGTTTGGACTTTTTCCTACCCGTGTTTGGATTACTGTTTTGTTTAATGGATCTTCTGAGCTTTTCCCCCTTTGTGATTTTTCATTGAAAACTGTTAAGAAATAAATTTTTGCAAATCTGCATTTGGGTTCGTCTGACTATCCAAGTACTTTACAGCTTCACCACAAGATAAGGAGTGTGCTGGGTAGTGTTGATCAAATGTGCTCTGCCACATTAAAGTCACTTGTGAACCAGTATCTATTAGCCCAACCAGAGGCACCCCTTTAACCTTCACCTCAACCTTTGGGCAACTGCCAACAAATATGGTCCCTTGTTCTACTCCCCCAACATTCCCTGTTACTTGGACCTCAGTAGCAGGGTGAATTAGTTTAAATTGGCAATAGACTCAGATGACAGCAGTCTAGGTGTTGGCCGGTTGGAATGTGTTGGTTCTCCCATGTTGGACCAAAATTGCTGCGCCATCCCTGTTACAACATTTTGGGCAGGGGACTCACCCACAGCTTGAGCAACAAGTTTAGGTCCAGCCCCAGGCCTCTGTTCATGTTCCAACAAAAAAACTTCCCCCAGTACCTCATTAAAAGAGGCACCTGGGTTACGGCGTACAAAAGTCCTGACTGTGCTCCTCAGCTCAGCATTGCGAATCCCCATCATCAGCTGGTCTCCACCTTATTCTGCAAAACAACTCCCGCAGCCGAAGAACATAGGACCTCAAACTTTCATTGCCAGTCTGTATGCAGTTAAAGAACTGTGATCTCAATGTTGCAAGTGGGACCTGATCACCATATAAAGATTCTAAATAATCGAAATTTTAGCCACTGTATTGCGTTCAGCATCCCCCAAGACATAAAACTCCAGCTTAGCCTCATCAGATAACTTCATTGAATTCTCTTGTCTGTAATAAACTTTCAATTTGTTCTTTCCATTCATTGTACTTCGTTTCACTGGCCGGGCCCTTGAACTTAGGTGTCCAGCGTGCTCCCGCATAAACTGGCATTATCATCATATTGAAACACAATAAAAATTAAAAAAACAATATCTAATAAAATTTTAGTTTAGGTAGACTGTCTGAAGCTCCAAACCAAATCCTGCCAACTATTAATAACTAAATACTAAATAATACACAAGTCTACTGTGGCAAGAGGTGGAACATTCAAGTTTGCTGTGCATAAAGGCTGTAGGACTGGGTTGGTAACACTGCTGTTGAGCTAGAAGGAGCAGATGCAGCACTCACCCTCAAACTGGGAACAGATGTGTCTAGCTCCCAGTCCTGTTGAAAAATGCCAGCTGTGGAGGGCAGAAACTCTACTCTCAGGAACTATCAGGCAGTCTGTGGTGTGGGTGAAGAGACGAACCAGGCGAGCAAACCCGCAGACAACCCGTGCGCCAATAGACAACTGCAGAGCAGAGTTGAAGCACAGCACCAAGCACAGCCACAGTCACAGTAACTCCAGCGGCTCTACCCAATGAGCCAATCCAAGAGGCAATCAAACACAAACAGCCAGAACCAAATGGTTTAGGCAAATAAAACAGACTAAGTAGACACAGCAAAGTAAACTTAATAGGCAAAGTAACACAAATAGAGGAACAAAGTGCACACAACAAAAACGAATAAAGAAGAAAAGAAAACAACATGCAACAAATCAACCACACCACTATGGATTCTCTGACACTAACATTCAATTCAACAATAACATTTAATTTAATTTATTTATTTTATAGTGCTTTTTACAATAATATTGTCTCATGGCGCTTTACAGGAAGGATCACCCAAGAGCAAGTGGGGCAAGGAAAAACTCCCTTATTTTAATTAGTTTAGCAAGAAGCCTTGGGCAGATCCAGGACTGAGGGGGCTGAGCCAACTGCCAGGGGTCAAGTAGGAAAAGTACAATCATGATAAGTTATCCATGGCTTTAGCTAAGCATCATAATGGTTCCAAAATATAGTTCCATAACATTACATGGTAGTCAATCCATAGGTGGCTATAAAGAATTATGGCTGGACAGTGTAGTAGCAGCCAGACATAGTGTTAAAGTCAAGGAGTGAGATGGGTCATGGGGGTAACAGCAAGGGTCCAGTTTTGACAGTGCCATTGTGAGGGGGGGCAGTCACAAGGCCTAAGGGAAGGGGAGTCTAGAAAGGGCCTCTAGGATGGAGTGTTGGTTGCAATCCAATCAGGAGGGGAAGTTGACAGGCGTCAGCCAGAAGGAGGCAGGGATGACACTCAGCAGAGAGGATTGTGGTGTAGATGGACAGAGGAAGCAAATGAGCATATATATATATATATATGCACATCTATGTGTAGAGAGAGAGGGAAAGAGAGAGAGTTGTTGTACGGCATAATACATGAGAGATTTGTGACGGCACTAGGCTGTAGCAGCATAACTAAGGTATGGTGCATAGCAATCCAGCACTACTGCAGAGATGGTCAATGGCCGCCATGCCTCGCAGTTGGGGGCAACAGCAGAGGTAATCCCTCCCAATAAGACCAATTAGGAGTGAAGATTTACTGTGCACCATCCCTAACTATGTGCAGCAGCAAAGAGGACGGCTTTGTCTAGACTTAATGGTATTGAGAGTGTCTGCTTATCAGATGTCTTTCCACAAAAGAGGTGCACGGTAGCCTTTATAGGTTGAGAGGAGTATTTTATAATCGATTCGACTTTTAATATAAATATTAATAGCCAGTGTAAGGAAGCGAGGTTAGGAGAAATATGTTCATATTTTTAGTCCTATTGAGTGTTTGGGCCATGGCATTTTGTATTAGCTGTAGGTTTAGGTTAATACAGGTCTTACTACACCCAGAGAACAGAGCATTACAATAAACAAGCCTGGAGGTAAAAAATGCATGTGTTAATTTTTCAGCATTCTCAAAGGATAGGAACTTTCTAACCTATATTTCGTAGGTGAAAAAAGAATGTTTATGAAATGTGTTTTACATGACTTTTTGAGAGGTCCTGGTTAATGATTACCCCAAGGTCTTTAACTTTTGTGTTACATGACAGTGAAAGGCCATTGTGTAAGTTCTGGTGTTATTCAGCTGTTCAGGGCCTAGCATTATACATTCATTTTTCAGCATTTAAACATAAGAAATTATTAGTCATCCAGATTTTCATGTCTTGGAGGTAGGCATCAAGCTTAGTTATTGGCATATAGTCATTAGGCTTCATGGAAAGGTAAAGATGGGTGTCATTAGCATAGTAGTGGAAAGTAATGTTACCCTATAACAAATCCCAAAGGTAACATGCACAGGTAGAATAATGGGGGCCCTGAGCCTTGGGGTACACCAAACTTTACTTTGGTGTGGGATGATGACTCATTATGAGCATGTACAAACTGGTCGTGACCAGAGAGGTACGATTTGGATTTTTTGGATACCATGGTCAATAGTGTCAAAGGCAGCACTCCAATAGGATCCAATAGAATAGGGCTGATTTTATACTATTATTAGATGATTAGCTCTGACACCTAACTGGAAGGTTTCGTGGATATTATGTTCATTTAAGAAGCTACAGATTTACTTAGACACAATTTTTCAAGTATTTTTGATACAAATGGGAGGTTAGATATGAGTTGGTAGTTAGCCAGGACATCAGGATCAAGGTTAGTATTTAATGTCAACTAGCTATGAGTTGAGGGTAGTGTCTCTGGCAGTGTTTGCAAAGGATGCAAGGTGTAACATTTCTGAGATAATGTCTTGTAGCCCACTACATTAGGCCAGGTACCCACAAAAAGAAATTATGAAATGAGTAGTGAATAATTTTTAAATAACCCTCATCACACTGCTTGCTTGTTTGAGCTATTATCTAAGAACTTCTGGGCTCACTGATCCTTTGACAGCTTGTAAACCCCTGGTGGGAGGCACACACTAAATATTTATGCAGAGCCCTATTAAAATTCTCTGGTATACAGCACCGGTAGTGGTCAATTATGTATTCAGTTTGTGGAAGGACTCAGAGAGCAAAAAGTTATTCTTTGGAGTTGCTTTAAAGTGGGCTGTTAAGAAAGTTGGAATAAGTGTATTTTCTTGAAAGTGTATTTGAAATGTGTTTTAAACAAGCCTGTGAAATTGGAAACTCTTATGATGGCATTTTTTGTATGAACTGGAGGTACGACAACTACTATGTTGGTGCAGCTATTCGCGTAAAATTGCTAGGTAGCGTGCTCGTTGATCAACTTGTAGACAAGGGTGCCCGGTTGCACAATGCTAAAGTGCGTCGTAATAGGGATACACTGAAGCGTTTGATTGATGCTATGGCGTATTTGGGCATGCAGGAGCTAGCATTTAGGGGACGGGATGAAGGGCCAAATTCAGATAACAAGGGCAACAATAGGGAGTTTGCAGAGCAGTCTTCTTTTCAATTCAATTCAATTTTTTTTATATAGCGCCTTTTACAATAGTATTGTCTCGGGGCGCTTCACAGAAGGAGCACCCAAGAGCAACAGGGGCAAGGAAAAACTCCCTTATGTCCTGTTAATCTAGGAAGAAACTTTGGGCAGATCCACAACTCAAGGGGGTGACCCAACTGCCAGGGGTCATGCAGAAAAATTACAATCAGTGGTAACCATGACAGACTACAAGTTGCCAATGGTTTTAGCTGAGGTTTGTAGCAGTTCATAATGGAGTGTTATCCCAATTTACATTATATGGTAGTCAGTCTACCATATAATTCCTATAATTCAGGAATTATGGCTGGACAATGTAGCAGTGGCCAGACATAGTGTAGGTGCAGGACATAGGTAACAGTAAGGATCCATTTGACAGTGTCATTGTAGGGGGGGGGGGGGGGGTCACAAAGCCTCAAGGAAGGGGAGACGGGCCTAGCATGGGCGTCCAGGAATGTCTATGATGTCTATGTCGGTCCTGACATGGGCCTCCCTTAGTGTTGGTTGTAGTCCACTCAGGACGGGAGGGTGAGAGGAGTCCGCCGGAATGAGGCAGGGATGACACTCAGCAGAGATAATTGTGGGCAGAGGAAGAAAGTGAATTAGGGCAGGTTCTCACATCAGAGAGCAAAAAATTGTAATTTGGGCATACATATATATATATATATATAGGGGATGGGGGGGGATTATTCCACATTTGTTCGCAAATGGCAGCTCCAACCTAGTCAATTCAGTCACACATACACACATACATATACACACATACACACACACACACACACACACACACACACACACACACATATATATATATATATATATAGAGAGAGAGAGAGAGTGTCAGGAAATTCCTTTCTCCCTGCTGCCACCTAGGGAGGAGAAATTCCCCCAGACATTTCGACAGAGTTTACAATGTAAATACCAGCAGCTACTACAGGGGGAACTTTCAAATCACACTGAAAATAAGGCTTCAGTAAATTGACTTTCTATGATCAGGATTGGAACTTGGAAATTTTCCCTGACCACGCTCCACTGCCAAGAACATCTGCCTGCAAAAATTGTGC
The DNA here is from genome assembly GCA_027481765.1 of Tenualosa thibaudeaui. Taxonomy (NCBI): domain Eukaryota; kingdom Metazoa; phylum Chordata; class Actinopteri; order Clupeiformes; family Clupeidae; genus Tenualosa; species Tenualosa thibaudeaui. The sequence continues at coordinate 3,713,510 of JAIFZK010000186.1, read as the reverse complement.
ACATAGACTGTCATAGACTCCCTCCGAGTCAAACCATCTTTAAGAACTACCAATGGGCCACATATATTATGCTCGAAAACAAGCTGATTTGGGCTAAAACATGGACTCTCCTGCATGACTTCTCTAGCAGTCAACATGAGCCAAGGCAGACTGCCCTACCAATCAAGCTTTAGTTCAACACAATATTCGCGCAAAAGAGATTTGAGTGTATTATGAAATCACTCGAGACCTCTCTGGCTATGTGGGTGATACACGCTAGACAGATTTTGTTGAATGCACTTGAAAATATCAATGAACATTTTATAAAATGAAATTACTCCCACTATCTCTGTGAATGATCTTAGGAATACCAAAAATGCAGATGCAGATGCAGATCTCCAACTAATTTCAAGTGCTCAACCTCTAGCTGAAACTGTTGCGAAACTCTTCCTGCCTCCAACTGTTTTTCAATTTATATCTTTTTGCTCAATTAACATTTTGAATTCAACCTGATGACTACTGGACTGTTTCGCCATCTCTCAGTCATGCTCTTGCTGCATCTCAGTTATAATCTTCCTTTGCTCAACTGTAAGCCCCTCATAGGACACACTAGCTGAAGTTAGTAATATGGTGGGAGGCAAAATTTGCTTCTCTACCAAACGTAGTTTCAAAGACGTAAGTAACTCAACCTTTCGCAACCATTTACCCAAACCAGTAATTTCATACTGCGCTACAACCTCCCACAATTTTTTTTGAAAATGCACCACTGACCACTGAACAGCTCCACTGACTGAGTCGGCGTAAAAACATCAACAGATGACACGGTCCAGGTAATACAATTAACCGCAAACCCAAAACAATAAGTTAAATTATTCAAATTGTAGACTCCGGGCCAATATAACACAAGATGCACAATAACGACTAGTCCACAGGCAGCATCCCTGTACAGGACACAGGTCAACAACTTATAACTCCCCATTTAAACTATCCAAAAACCCATAATAAATTCACTAACCCCCTAACGGCTTTATGTTACTCCCATGGACTGAGCTTTACACCAAAATACAGAAAGCCAAAGATCAAACCACACCCCAGGAGCAAGCACAAAACAACAAAACCACCCTCGGCAGATCTCCAACCTAACTGGGGTAACAAATGAAACAGGCCCCAAAACAGTCCAGCCCCCCTCCAGGTTGCGCACTGGTACCCTTTATACACTTGCTGGTTAGCAGCATAACAAGAATGCCTTTAACCATACCCACGCCAGCAATTGAGATACTGTATACGAATTGCTGGATATTACAGAAGATTATGGCCTGTCAGTGTTAAGGAAGTAGGCTCAGGACCAGACAAAACCTTTTGGGGGAAAAGAGATGCCTTTTTGGACAGTAGCCTAATATGTTTGATTGTTTGAAACTTGCAAACTATATGCTGGGAGCACTGTGCCACCAACAAGGAGACAAAAACAAGGCCCTTTTGATACTAGGTAACAGTATTTATTATCATGAAGCATTGACTCAACTTTGGGAATGGGAACAGATGGGAAGTCTCGTTAGTGCCCCGTAATGCCCACAAAAAAAGCTCCTTGTGCAACCATGGGGGGTAAATTGAGGTTCATTTTGGCTGCAGGTCAATCAAGTGCCCTGCTAGTACTTACACCTAACACATTTTAGATGGAGCTTTTCTCATTTCTGAGGGCGATGTATTCAGCTATGTTGTTGTCCTGTCCCATGTGCATTGTCAACTTGGTACACCTCCAAACACGATACTGAAAGGGGGTGGCTAAAGACTGTGGGGGAGGGTGAAAAGGGGTGATAAATGGTGTAGAGCAAGACTGTAGGGCAAGAGCTATATGGCTTACTCCCATACATCAACAAGGAGCACCTAAGAACAACAGGGGCAAGAAAAAAACTTTACTTCTGTCAGTGCTACTGGAATTATAGTTGAATTTAAATGTATGTCTGTTCTGTGTGTCTGTGTCTGGGTGTACATTCATGTATGTGTGTGTGTTTTGGCATTTGCCGTAATGCTTTGGCACTGTTGTTCTCTCTCCCAGGTTTTCATTTCAAGATGAAGAAGACATGTTCATGGTTGTGGACTTACTGTTGGGGGGGGATTTGCGCTACCATCTGCAGCAGAATGTGCAGTTCAGTGAGGATGCAGTGAAGGTCTACATCTGCGAGATGACACTAGTGCTTGATTACCTGCAGAGCCAGCACATTATCCACAGGTACCATTGGCTTATATTTCCATTCTTTAAAAGTCAGCAACACCTCTACTAAAGGGCCATTAGAAGGTATAATATATATCTATAAATTATAAAAGAAGGGTAAACATGAAGTTTAGAATGCACATGGAGAATACACATGGAGAGTTATATTTCTGTAGCAATTTTAAGAAATAATTCAGGTAATTTCACATCTGCTACGCCACATTACTCTGTCCCTTTCCCAATCCGTGGCTCTAGTATAGATTAGTATAGACTCAATTGCACAATTATATCTCATTTCTCCTCCTTTGTGTGGCATTGTAGAGCTGTATGGCCTGTGGGGACCTCTTCAGCCTGTCAGAGAGGTCAGCAGAGCATTTCAGAGACAGGAGTCTGCCACTAAACACACTCCTCTGTTTGGAGAATGTGGTGTGCAGGGGGTGGTAGTCATTGTCCATTATGGATAGCAGCCTGTTCAGAGTCCTCTTTTCTGCACCTGAAGTCAGTGATTGCAGCTCCATGCCAACAACAGAGCCAGCTTTTCTCTCCAGCCTGTCCAGTCGTCCAACATCCCTTTTCCTACTTCAATTTACTGCAGATGCTGAAGGACTCCTCAGGAAATAAACTCTGTTATGTCTCTTCTTATAGAGCACATCAGTATAAGCAGACCAGTCCAGTTTATTGTCTAGATGCAGCCCCAGGTATCTGTACAGAGGTGTAGTGGTTAAAAAAGAGGTAGATAGACAGATGATTCTTTATTTATCTAGAAGGAAATTAAGGTGTCCAGTAGCTTATACACAGTATACATAAACACACACATACATATTACAAACATACAAAGGAAGATATCCGTTGTCTGCCATTACAGTAAAAGGTTGTAATAGGTTGTAACATTTAAAAGGAGTGGTGTGGAAATATACAGAAAGGTGCAATGGTATAGTGCAAGTGAGAGTAGAGCGTCAGAGAGTGTCAGTGCAAGTACATTGTCAGTGCAAATTCTATATTTTATTCAAGTACAAGGGGCTACACAATATATCAAAATTAGAATAATCATTATTTAACTATACAGAGACAAAAGTAAAAGACTTAAAGAAAAGTTTAGTTGCATACTGTTCATACAGTCAAAATGACAGTATGGTGTATTGACCATACAAGCAAGTTAACAAATAACTTAAGTCAATCACACTCCTCCACTTCTGTGTGGCATTGAAAGGCTGAATGGCCCTAGGGACGAAGGACCTTCTCAGTCTGTCTGTTTCTCACGATGGGTAAACTATAAAATCTGATGGGTGGAGGTGACGCATTGACATGTTAAGGCAGACTGCAGCAAACTGGTGTAGCCTACAGGCTTTTACCCAATGTCTGTATCCTACTATCCTATTCTAGACACAATGCTACCATTAGATTGATACCATGGACATCATTAGGTGTTCCTCAGGCCGTCTTGTACCGCCGTCATACCAAACTATCTTTAAAAAGTAGGCCCGGGCCTTGGCCTTAGAATTCTCCATGATACAAAGCTATCCCAGATAGCACACACTCTGGCCTGGATCTGGCCCAAAAAGACTATGCGGACTGGCCCGGGTCCACAATTTAGACCTGGTCCAGCATCCAAATGCACAATGGCCCAAAAGTGTATCGTATTAGAGCCTGGACTTTAAAAGTTTGTTCGGAGTGCGAGACAATATGTTTCTTGGTTGCCACAAACATGTACTGAACTGCTATGCAGGGATGTCCTAGCCTCTGAAAACATGGCTACTTCACTCCAGGTGTGGTGTGTGGACTATGCAGGGGCTTATTGATGCTTGTTCCAATCTGGAAAAGACAAAGTGCATAGAAAATACAAATTTGGTGATGCATATATATCCCAACAGAAGATGGACAGGGACGGACACAAAATATTTTTGAGTGCTCTCTGTAGGAAAAAACGATAAAATTTGATACAACATAGCCCAAATACCAAACCAGCAGCTAACATTAATGTAATGAGGCATAGGAATATTAAACTGAAAGTAAGTTTCTGCGCCCCATTCAGTTAATGTTAGCGGTTCACTATTTGATCTATGTCGTATACAGGCGGTAGCGTAGCAGTTAAGGAACCTAGCTAGTGTGCAAGTAGCCTGAAAAGTTGTGGGTTCAAATCCCAGCTGCCATCGTTGTGGCACTTAACTCTAAGTTGTTCGAGGGGAGACTGGCCCGATTGATAGTTGACAAAAAATGTGAGTTGCTTTGGAAGTTACAATCATTTTATGTTCAGTGAAAGTCTGCTGTGTGACAAAAAAACTCAACACAACAATTGTCTTTCATTATTAACCCCTGACTACAACTTACCTGCACTCTCAGCTTGCAGTGATCCTTCATTTGCTATTCGTGAAGAAAAACATTGGCTTTCCCATAAACACACTGTAAGGCCAAATTTAATGAAACCCACATATTTGTCTGGACTATGTCAGGCCTCTACAAAGACTCACTGTTTGCCCCTCCATAAGAGGCCAAAGACCATTCAGCTTGAGAACTTGACCCCCACCCGAAAAAAGGAAGTCTGGTTTTGGTTAACTATGATTCACCTTCTTATCTATAAATGTATTGGCAGCAGTCTTAGTTTCATAGTTTTGTGGCAATCCAAAGTATCTGTACATATTTATCCACAAATAACTAACAAATAACTATATTGTAGTCTGTATATTCCTACGGGTCCACATCTTAGAGAAGCTGTCCTGGTCAACCAACACCAGCCTGGTCAAGAAGGCCCACCAATGCCTCTTCTCCTTAAGAACACTGAAGAACCACCTGTCTGCTGACATCCTGGGTAACTTCTACCGCTGTTCGATAGAGAGCACCCGGACCAACTGTGTCACAGTCTGTTATGGAAATTGCTCTGTCGCTGACCACAAGTCACTGCAGCAGGTGGTGAAACCGGCCAACGCATCACAGGGACTCCACTCCCTGTTATTGAGGACGCCCACAAGAACAGATGTCTACGCTGAACATGCAGCATAGGACTCCTCATCCAGCCAACAGACTCTTTCAGCTCCTCCCCTCTAGGAAGAACGTTCTTATTCACGCTACACCATGGCATAATCTGTTCAAAGTGCTTCTTTTCACTACTGTATATACATCCATAGCACTTTGCCTATTGACACCTGTATATTTGTCCATATTACATCTGTATATCTGTAGGTTTGCCCATGTATAGTAGTATAGAACATAAATTTCATTCATCTGCACATTGCTCTTCTACATGTGTAATGTCAATAATGTTTAATCTAATCTAATCTACACTAATTTGAATTCACGCCTTTCACTTGCATAGGCGTCATTGGCTGGGGCAAATGGGCTGAGTGAAGCGATGCCACTTTTGTGCTTTTAGCTGTTAAACTACTTGGTAATATCCAAGGTCAATCAATTCATTTGATGGAGTCAGATTAATTGTAGTTTCTTGCAATATTTACCATTAACACATGTTTCTGTCCTAAGAACACGCATTTGGGAGACAAGGCACAGGCCTGTTGTTTTCTCTATATACCACTGTCAATGTAGAAAGATGAAATAAAAACATACACATGAATGCATACGCACAATAGCCTACATAAATGCTATCTAGTGGCAGTGACTAAATTTGCTAACTGACTTACCCAGCACGGCATGTCAGTGAAAAGGGGTCAGTTTTCAACTATCTCTAACAGAATGATAGAAAGGCTGTAAAGATAGTTGGCAAGAAGTTTATCAACACTTGCTGGGTACCTGAAATAGAGCATGAAGAATATTTAAAGCATTTTCATAAGAAAACATCCTTCCAGTCCCATTTTCCTTAAAAATGTTTCATTATGACAACCTACAACAACCTACAAAATAAGAATATAATTCAGCAAGCAATGTATTCTTGGTAAAGATCCCAACTTAGCCAAACTTCATGATGGCTAATTTATGCATTTTCAAAGCAATGTCAAGCTAAGTACAGCTTTACCCATTTTGGTGCAATGCAAGCATTGTGTGAACCTCACTAACACTAGCCTATGATAATACCGTAGCTATGGTTAGCTGACATAAACTTGGCAATTCAAATAGGTTTGTCAGCTAATGTCTTTGCGAAACTTTTAAATATGGGGTCGAAAATTACATTACTGACAGAACAGTACAATTTTTTTTAGGTTTGCTATCTATCGCTAGCTACATTACTTAGCAGTGTGACAATTTTCTGTAGTGTGCTAGCACACAGTTAAACACAGGTACTCTCTATGTTCCACCTGTCAAAAGACCATAGTAAAACTAAGAAGATAAAGACACATAATAAAGTTTGTAACTACAATTGTGTTGCACTTACCTGAGGATTTAATGTAAGGTCACTGTCAAATCAAAGCATGCAGCAGTTTTTTTTTTAATCAGCATTTTGAATCAGCTTTGCAGTACTCAACCCTACTGGAAATAAAAGCATGAATAGTTTTTCCAAATCATTTTTTGACATAAATCCTCTTAGTTTGTTTTTTTAGTCTTGTTTTTTTAGGTGATAAAATACTGACTTAGTGATTCCTTTCATGTGACCAACAAAGTTTAGCTCGCTATCAATGAAAACACCAAGATCTTTTGTTTTAATCCCCTTTGTTTCAGTTTTCAGTTTTATTTATACAGCGCCTTTTACACTAGTATTGTCTCGTGGCGCTTCACAGAAGGAGCACCCAAGAGCAACAGGGGCAAGGAAAATCTCCCTTATATTTAGTTAGTTAATCAGCCTATAGTTGTTCAGTAATGAAGCATTCAGGTTTTTTTCTTAAGTAGGGGCTTTACAACCTTTTCAGGGATGCAGGAAAAATGCCTGTCTCTACATTTTACATTTACATTTAGGTATTTAGCAAACGCTTTTATCCAAAGCGACTTACAAAAGAGGATAACATTCAAGCTACAACACAATGAAAGATTAGTTCTGTGCATATTGCTAACATAAAAACTGCACTATACTGCCCTAAGGGGGGCTATAGTCTTCATAGAGTTAAGTTGAAAGTGCAATAGTGTAGTATAGTGCAGAGAAATTTAATTGTTAAGTGCATTCTCAAAATTTACGCCAGGAGATATTCTTGGAAGAGCTGGGTCTTCACGAGTTTCTTGAAGGTTGAGAGGGTATCAGTTGATCTGGTAGCACTTGGGAGGTCATTCCACCAGTGCGGAACCAAATATGAGAAGAGTCTGGATTGACCGGCACAAGGTGTTGGCCGTGCTAGAAAACGTTCCAGTCTCTAATGAAGCATTTATGATCTGATTGTCTGCGATTCCAGAAAAGGTTGAAATTGTCTATCACGTTCATACAAAGTGAAAATAAGTCTTTCCAAGCCAGATGTAAAGACTGAAGAGCCTAGTAAATGCAAGACCTCCCCTTGCAGGGAGTGGGCCACTGACAAACACTTGTATTCCAACCTTAGAAAGTCAAGGTGATTTGCTGTTTGGTTGTTGCCAGTATTGTTTAGCTTCTCTAAAGTTAAAAAATAACCACTGTAGTTTCCTGTTCAGTGTTCTTTTTACTAAGTAAACAAGTAAAAGTGAAAATAAAATAGTGGAAAATTAAGATCAAGCAGGAGCAAAACAAAAAAGCATCCTACTCGCTTTAGTAGGAAGAGCAGCCAGAGAAGGAGTTTTATGTGGATCTGGGCCAAAGGTAATTGCTATCTGGGATGTAGCATCACCTAAAATTGATTGTGAATGTGATGACTAGGCCAGCTGAATTTGGTTTGTAATATTTATGGGAAATGATAGCTGTGACTGTCAACATTGTGTCTAAAATGGTAACAAATTATGTTTATGTGTCTTTGTTGAGTCAGTTGCATGATCTATCATGAACCAAAAACGTTGTGTTAAGTATCCTTTTTTGGACTCATTTTGTAGTCAAGATTTTGACAGGAACAAGGGTGCTATGCCAATGCTTCAGAAATCTCCTTCCATCTATTTTATTAGCCCATTCCATTTTTTATCCAGATTCTTGATTGTTGTGACCGTGATCAATATTCTGTGCAACCTGTTGCGTCTTGCTGGCTGCCACAAGAGGGTGAATGATCACACAGACATACCATAACTGGCTGATGATGATGCACAGCATTATCAGCATTATGACCAATTGTGAAATGACATCATTTAGATCTGCACAAAATGTTAGGCTTTTAGGTGCGTTAACACTAATAAGAGGTGGGTACAGCTTCTGCATTTGGCATAGCGCTGAGTTGTACTTGAAGTTGGTGGTGTCGAAGGTGAACAGTACAGTAGGGGTTGGCAGTGTAAACTGTACAAACGATATACAATATACATTTGGCCAAATGTAGAGATTTTGATTATACCGGCCTACCGCGATAGCTCAGATTTGGTTTTGATTTGCATTAAAATTTATTCATATAATATAGGTCTACACTTTCCAATGCTCTAACAAGTACAAACACAAGACATATATTTTTGATTTCATACAGACTTCATATAGTGGTAGCAAAGGTGATCTGCCTATCCTATCTTTTATGATCGATGAATGCATGCTTTTTGGGTGATTTATGCAAGCCTAGTAATTTACAGGTAATTTACATCTGGTAGCCTATTTTTTGTTCTCTTTACCATGGCATTGCTAGTTGTCATTGTCCTCTTCATTTTTAGAAAAGATTTCCAATTAACTTTCCATAAATACCCCTAAGTAAAACTAAGTGATGCCCACAAGCTTAAATATTCCCTAGCAATGTTCAGTTGCTCCCTTTAGCAAGGGAGATGGAACACCTTGGGACATCTTTCTTTGCTTTTTATTATGAACTGCTTTGCAATTATTTAATTTTTTTTGTTAGTTTAACTGTATTTTGTACTTATCATCTAACACAGGAATTCTCAAACTTCATAGGGCTGTGGACCCCTCATGGAGCAGAAACATTTCCAAGGACCCCTCATAATCGCAACACAAGTTTGACTATATAGGCGTACATCCATTAGTTCAGTTAAATGCAAGATGCTATTTTGTAGCGTTTTTCATGGCTATGCGCTGCGGACCCCTGGGGGTCCCTGGACCCCAGTTAGAGAACCAATGATCTAAAGATGTCCTGAATGTTATTTGTTAATATTCTGATTTATAAATTGATTTATACAATATATTTTGATTTAATTTTGTTTGTATTTTGCTTTAAAATAATAATAATTTGACCAGCCAAAATTTAAGGTTTGATCTTTGACTCATCTCGGTTTGATGTTGGAGGGTCAAACCCTGTAGTACAAAATGGCTGTGGTGATACTGGAGACAAATAGTTACAAGAAATCATTAGCACACCTCTCATACCTATTTAGTATTTAGTATACTGGAGAATGTATAAAAGAAATATGTCAAACTATCCAACTATCCAACAGGATAGGTGACACAATACAGAACAAATCATATTAAAATATGTTTCCACTGTTTCCTATTGAAGTGCACATAGAACTAACCTTTATGATCAAATACACTGAACTAATATTATGTTAACACAGGAATGCATGAACTTACCTGCATACACAAAATGCATAACCACATGGCGAATCCATAAGTAACCAAGATCTACACAAATCCTTTTCCAGTCAAACTCATGCAGCCTTAATCATCTTAAAAGTTTAGTCAGTAGTCACCATGATTACAATTTGTCCATGGTTTTGGCTGAGCATCTATCTATTAATGCAAGGAACATCTGTCTGTGTGCTTGCCTATTCTATGCATAACTCTCGAACCACTCATCCGATTGACCACAAATCTGGTATGGGTCTTGCCGATGGCCTGAGTGAGTGCAGTGTGTCTGGATGTCAGTTGTGACAAATAACATTAGCCTAAAAATTCACTTCTCAGCTCTATCTGTTGCATCTGTAGCACATCAACTGACAAATAACATTAGCCTAAAAATGTACTTCTCGGCTGTATCACACAGACATGGCCTCTGCAGCCTCTGCACTTAATGTGCAGATAATCATTTCACCTATGAAGTGCATCTTTCTTTAACTGCAGCCCAATCATGCTTGACTATTTCAACTCTCGCTACTTTTGACCATCTTTGTAGCCTTTCATAAACAGGTGCCTCCTCTAACTGCACAGGCCTGAGTCCATCCCATATAATCACAGATTTAGCATGGACCTACTGCACACATGTAAAGTGCAACCAGCTCACTGAAATACATTATTTATATGGTCACTGCACTAGTCATAATACTTCCAAAATTATGGTAGTCAAGCCAAAAGTGGTTGTCTAAAGTTCTGGCTGGACAGTGTAGTAGCAGCCATAGAGTGAGATTGATCATGGGGGTAACATTTGGTGGGTCCATTTTGACAGTGCTATCATGACAAGGGGCATGTCACAGGGCTTCTAGGAGTTGGTCTGTGAAATTGGTTGCAGCCCACTCAGGAGGAGCTGGTGACAAGGACATCAGCCAGTAGGACATGACGACATGACACATGAAAGGTCTGTGGCGGCCCTAGGTTATAGCAGCATAACTGCCATGTCCCACAGCTGGAGTCAACAGCAGAGGCACTCCTTCCCAAAAAGATGCATCTAGACTTAATCTAAATCTAGATTTAAAGCTACTGAGAGTGTCCGCTTAATGGTTTATACACCTACTGGGTAGCTTTGAGTTTTGGTTTTGGACACTCCCTATTTGACCCTGCCTGCTGCTAGGTTGACGGTGGGATGACAGAGAACTGTGTAGGACTGCCACCTGGACCAAACTCTGGTTTGTCGGGGTCAAGCTGAGTTGGAGTGACATCAATGTTACTAGAAAGGAGCTCAGCAACCACCCGCAAGGGATGGATGCCATCACGATTCAGAAGTCCAGGCTTCCCCCAGAAAGAGTTAGTTATCAACGAAGCCCACATCGTTATCACATCAGCACACCATCCCAACAACCCTAACACTAAACATCACCAAATCAGCATCTTTTTGGACAGCAACTCCTCAATTTTAAGCTTTGTGAGCTTGTAGTGTATACCACGTCTAATTTAGGTGGATTTTATGTGGCAAAAGGGAACCTAGCAAGCTAGCTAGTTTGTGTATTATTCTGAGCTAAAATCTTCCACAAGCAATGAACAACGTATAAATAATTTGTATATATGTATTATATTTCACTAACAACGTAGTAATGATAAAATTATGTTATACTTAGTATGTTTGCATGTTCCGTAGGGCAGCTGAATCTTGCAGATCTGGAGCTCAGACTAAAGTTTGTCAGAGACTCCAACCATCATTTCACAAAATGCGTGTCCGCAACTTTGACTGCGCTGTCCGGAGGCAGGGCTGATACTTTTGGTATAGCAAAAATGATTCTGACAGTCAGGAGAGTGGATCCACTGCAAATTGTTGCTGTATGGTAGTGATTGAAGTGACTATGGGCACTAGCAGAGAGATATGAACATATCTTATCCTCACTTCCTTACACCAGTTCCCTATTAAAAGTTGCATCAATTTTAAAATATTCCTCTTAAACTATAAAGACAACAAATATTAAAGCCATACTCCTCCCTTATTACCCTGCTAAACCCCTAAGATTAAAGCCATACTCCTCCCTTATTACCCTGCTAAACCCCTAAGATCCCAGAACACTGGTCTCCTTGTAATCCGGAGAATATCAAAATGTATTATAGGAGGCAGAGGTTTTTGCTACTGCTACCCCCCCTCCATATTATCAGTGACACAGCAGCATTTCTGGCAACCGCTCCTCTTTAACATAGCATTGATCACACTATGCATTTGGCGTAATAAAACTACAACAGACACAGAATTTAATCTTGACATGTTAGTCATTAGGGCACGAGCACCAAGTTGCGCGGGCCGGTACGGCCTTGTGCATTGGACAGTCCGAAGCCCTATTGTTTTTGTAAGGATTATTATTAGGGCCTGAGCACCGAGGTGCGCGGCCCGGTACGGCCTTATACGGCATATAGTTTCAGCTACACACCAAATTCGGTAGATGTGTGGGACTCCTCAAGACTAACACCTTTTGTATGCACATTGCATTAGCCACGTGTAACCTGGTTGGGATTTATAAGTTTAAGAAATGCATTCTAGTTATTGAGTATCACATGCAATATGTAAAGAATTTACTGTGTACTGGTGTTTGTTAAAATATTTTTCTGTATTCTATATTTCTATATTTAAGGGAAAAGGACTGTATTAATGTTGCAATTGCAATTTATGTCATTTTTCTATTTTATTTTAATGAGCCAATCAGGAGCTGGGTCAAATGGGAGGAAGTAAGTGGTAGCATGAACGTTGTGAAAACGTACCAAGTCAGTCTAGAGATGCCCAGTTTGGAGGAAGACGTGTGTTGGTTTGTCCAGGATTTAGTGTGGTAAAATTGAATCACCAACAGTGAATTTGATGTGTATTATATTTAGGTTAAAGTTTCGGTCTGCAAAATTTGTCTTTGCTTGAATAATAGTTGTTTGCCTGTTAAATGGACAATTTGACACGTGGCAGTGAAACTCCATTTAGCTATCACGTTGCCTGACCGGGGACTTTGAATTGAACTGAGAAAGTAAGCTAGCGACCTGCCAGCTAAAAACTGAGTGGCCCATTCGAGTGGAGGGACAGTGAAGTGAGCAATAGGCCACCATCGGAAGAGAGCATTAGGCCACCAATGGCAGCATTGCCAGAGGGTGGGCTGAACGGCATTGACGCAATGTCTGCATCGTTCCCTGCATTTGCCTTCCCCTCAGACGACTCGGCGTGCTATTGGCTGCATTGCTATTAAGGTACTGTTTTGTTTGTTTGCCCTTAGTGATGGAGCTGTTGTGTGGCTACACCGCACCCGAGCTACGCATCAAGCCTGCAACGAGTGAACTTATTGGGTATTGGGAAATCTTTTCTTTGATTTTATTGCCGGCTTAATGGTTTGGTTTTGTTTCGGGCAAAGTAGGATATTCTGAATTGTAAGTGTAGCCTATCTGATGTTATTACTTTAAGTTTTTGTATTAAGTATCCAGGTCCAAATGTTTAAAAGTGACTTCTCATTTAAAAAACATTTCTACAGTAAATAGTTCCTGTATTTTATAACTTTATGTTTGTGGTCATTGAGTGTCAATCTTTGTGTGAAGCTTAGGCTATTACTCAGAGATAAGGTAAAGTAAAGCGCTATAGTGCATACAGTTAATGATTTAAAAAGTAAGGAATTGAATTTAAAGGAAATTACTTTAAAATGTGTTTATATACAGTGCATTATAATAGTGAAACCCCATTTGTAATAATTGTTTTGAAAGAACTCAGGTTAGCCCCTCTCACTTATAGACACACACACACTAGAGAGGCGCTACACACGCCCAACAGAAAGTGAGGTAATTGGATTTTGTGCGTTTGGACACATGATGAATTTTAATGCACTTGTCGGGAATGGTTTGTCAGATTGAAGTGAAATTTGGTATACATGATGGCAAGATGTTGCTGATGTTAAATTGCGTTGTAGCCATGCGTAACTAATTGGTAATTGGGATTTTGTGTGTTTGGACAAGTGGTCAACTTTAATGTATTCCTTAGAGATTGTATGTCATATTCATGTGAAACTTGGCATACATGATGCCAAGATTTTGCTGATTCACCTGCTACAGCCAATCAAATTTGATGGCGGAGAGGCCAAACAGCTAGTGAACCATATCTCGGCAACGCTTTGACATATTGTAACCAAACTTGGTATGCAGATTCAGCACTGGTCATACGTTATATCTTTGTAATGCTTTGACGTACTGTAACCTAGGAAACGTGTCATGACACCACACTGCATTGAATGAATTGTCTGAATTTTCTCAGGTGAATAGATATAAGATCATAAACATACCCAGACACGTTTTGGACTCTGAAGCCTTCGTCCGCTACAGCCAATGAAATTCAATGGCGCAGCCGCTTAACAGGAAGTGAACCGTATCTTGGCAACGCTTTGACGTATTGTAACCAAACTGGTATGAAGACTCAGGAACCTGTCCTGACCTCTCAGAACCAATTACCTCAAACTCTCTAGGGCCCCCACTGGTCATACATTATATCTTGGAAACGCTTTAACGTATCATACTGTCGAACCAGGACAGAACTTTGACAGAAGAACAGGACAGAAGAACAGAACTTTGAACTCTGAAGCCTTCACCCACTGCATCCAATCAAATTTGACAGCGAAACCCCCAAACAGGAAGTGAACCATATCGTGAACGTAGCATAACTAAACTTTGTTTACAGACTCAGGACCCTGTTTTAGACAACTCTGATCAATTTCAACACTCTAGCTCTCCCTAGAGCAGCCCCCTCTGGTGAAAAGTCATGTCTCAGCAATGGTTTGACGTATTGTAACCAAACTTGGTAGGTGGACTCATGACCCTGTCCTGAACATTCTAAGTGATTGATTACAACACGCTAGTGCCCCCTCTGGTCAAAAGTCATATCTCGGCAACGGTTTGATGTATTGCAACCAAACTTGGTATACCCTGTCCTGAACACTCTGAATAATTGATTTCAATGCTCTAGCACTCCTAATAGTCAACTCATATCTCACCAACGATTTGATGTTTTGTTACCAAACTTGGTACTTGGACTCAGGACCGTTTTTGTACATGTTATGGAAAGTAATGCCATGTTTCCTTATAACAGATCTCAAAGGTAGCATGTAGAGGGAGAATAACAGGGGCCCTAGTACTGAGCCTTTGGGTACACTGGTGTGGTGTTCATTATGAATATGTACAAACTGGTAGCGTCCAGAGAGGTACAATTTGAATCAAGCTAATGCAGAATATTTGATGCAAATCATGTTTTCAAGCCTGTGTAGTAGGATGCCATGGTCAAAAGTGTCATAAGGTGAGGTAAGGAGGTCATTGAAGATTTTGACTAGAGCTTATTCTGTACTACGATTAGCTCTGTAACATGATATTATCATTTAGGAAGTTACAGATTTGCTTAGACACTATTTTTGATACAAATGGGAGGTTAGATATGGGTCAGCGATTAGCCAGGACATCAGGATTATTCAGTGTACCTGGATACCTGTTACCTGTAAAGACAGTTGCATCTGTCTTTGATGCATCTGCACAGTGTTGCTGCTTTATCCTTTGCATTTTTTGTATCTTAGCCTTTTGGAGATTCCCTCCCTTTATCATATTGCTGATCGTAAATTGTGTAACTTTTTGAGTATTTTGAGTAACTTTTCTTCACATAGCCTGGCTATGTGTGAGACACAGACTCGCAATTCTGAGTCAATTAGGACCAAGGGGCTCATATGCAGATTCAGCACTGGTCATACGTTATATCTTTGTAATGCTTTGACGTACTGTAACCTAGGAAACGTGTCATGACACCACACTGCATTGAATGAATTGTCTGAATTTTCTCAGGTGAATAGATATAAGATCATAAACATACCCAGACACGTTTTGGACTCTGAAGCCTTCGTCCGCTACAGCCAATGGGAGGTTAGATATGGGTCAGCGATTAGCCAGGACATCAGGATTATTCAGTGTACCTGGATACCTGTTACCTGTAAAGACAGTTGCATCTGTCTTTGATGCATCTGCACAGTGTTGCTGCTTTATCCTTTGCATTTTTTGTATCTTAGCCTTTTGGAGATTCCCTCCCTTTATCATATTGCTGATCGTAAATTGTGTAACTTTTTGAGTATTTTGAGTAACTTTTCTTCACATAGCCTGGCTATGTGTGAGACACAGACTCGCAATTCTGAGTCAATTAGGACCAAGGGGCTCATTTCCCTCACACGGGTGCATCGCCTCAATGTGCTCTGTCTCTGTACATTGCTGAATTACATTGCTTCTAGAACTCTGAGGTCCTCTGATAAGCTAATGCTCTCTGTGCCTCAAAGTCTTCTAAAATGCAAAGGTGTCTGTTTTGTCTATAGTAGGGCCACAATATTTAATCAACACAGACTATTGGATGCTCCAAAGCCAACCTAAAAGCTCATTTACTTCCAGTGGCTTTTTAAGTGTGGTACTGATGTTGTTTATATAGTTACGTTGTGTTTATATTATTTATCTCAACCTTTTTTTATGTAGGCTGAAGGAGAAATCTAGTGTGAAATTGAAAGTATTAAAAGTATATTGCAACATGGTAACAAGTTTGAATATTTGCTAGGGAGCAAAACTAACCAGATGCATTCAAAACTAGACTGCTTTTATCCAATGCTTCCAAAAGGCTCACAAAGCTCTCAGAGCTGTTATACACACTGTTTGGCATGGGCTACATAGGCTACATGATCCAAATGTGCCTGTGTGTGAAGTACTTTTGGAGGCTCAGACATTGTAGATCCTCCTTACAGCCACTGAGGAAGACAATTTCAAGAAAGACAAAAATCTTAATGACAACGTATCTCTCTCTCTCTCTCCCTCCTCTTTTCAGAGATATCAAACCTGATAATATCCTACTGGATGAACAAGGTAAGGTTGTTTGTCCCAATAAGCAGCATAAAACTTTGTTATGTTGGTAAACTGGTAAATCAGGTTGGAAATCAGGATCCAGCTCTGTAATGTCACAAATATTGTATCTGTATGGTCTTAAAGGAGAAATATGGTGTGAAACAATCCATAGCTGTGTTGTTCGAGGTCACCAAGTGCTAGGAAAAAGAACCAGAAAATTTGATACAACATTTGATACGACCAAATTGCAAATGGGCAGCTAACATTAACTGAATGCTGCATTGGAAAATGAAACTGAAAGTGGGTTTCTGTGCCCCATTCAGCAAGTGCTAGGAAAAAGAACCAGAAAATGTGATACAACACAGACCAAATTGCAAATGGGCAGCTAACATTAACTGAATGCTGCATTGGAAAATGAAACTGAAAGTGAGTTTCTGTGCCGCATTCAACTAGTGTTAGCTGCCAATTTACTATTTGGTCTATACTGTATCAGATTTTTCAGTTTTATTTTTTTGCTGACAGACAGCAATTGGTGACCTCAAAAAGCAAGGCTATAGATTGATTTAGATGGATTTCTCCTTTAAAGGAGCTCTATTGTTTCACCTCCTTGCATGATGATACTGGAAAATGATATAAGCTAGACCCAGAAGTGCTCAGAACCAGATAGCTACTATGCTAGCTTACTGGGGCATGTGCTATATGCTTTGAAATTCTTAACATGCTCAACATATCATTAGAAGTACTAAGCAGCATACACCGCTTTGCTACAAGACACCCCTGTGCATATATAACTGAGTAGCTGTGAAAGAACAGTATAAATGGTGTTGTGTGTCTACAACCAGCCACATACCTCTGTTTCTGTAATTTGCTCTAAATATTATCACTCAGTGGCCAAGCAGCTTGGCCATCAAGCATTGGGCATGGCTGATCAAGCATTGGGCACGGCTATATGAGTTAGTATGTAGTACATATAATCTGTAATGTAATCTGTCTGTGGTAGAGATAGGATGGGAATAGGAAGGATAGGAAGTAGTGGAGTCTTGAATCATGATTGAGTAGTGGAGTCTTGAATCATGATTGAGCACATGAAAGAGCCTGAAGGAAGTAACAGATATACTGGTACAACTATTCCATTATATGGACGGCAGTGTCTCATATGGAACCTGTCTAGTATCACAGTTACCAACCTTCTGAGGACGTCGCTTTTCGGCTAAATACGATCATTGACTAGTCATTGCAAATTAACTGGCAAAACTATGGGAAACAGCAGCGGCCAGACATAGTGTCAACTCAAAGGAGTGAGATGGGTCATCGGGGTAACAGTAAGGGTCCATTTGACAGTGCCATTGTGGGGGGGGGGGGCAATTACAAAGCCTCAAGGAAGGGGAGACGTGCCTAGCATGGGCGTCCAGGAAGGGCCTCTATGATGGAGAGTCGGTCCTGACATGGGCCTCCCTTAGTGTTGGTTGTAGTCCACTCAGGAGGGGAGGGTGAGAGGAGTCTGCCGGAATGAGGCAGGGATGACACTCAGCAGAGATAACTGTGGACAGAGGAAGAAAGTGAATTAGGCCAGGTTCATTCATATATATATATATATATGAATGTATATACACACATACACACACACACATACACATACATACATACACACACACACATATAAATATATATATATAAATTTTTAGAGAGAGAGAGAGAGTTGTACGGCATTAGGCTATAGCAGCATAACTAGGTATGATGCGTGGCAACCCAGCACCACTGCAGGGATGGTCAGTGGCCGCCATGCCTCGCAACTGGGGGCAACAGCAGAGGCAGTCCCTCCCAAAAGACCCATGAGAAGTGATGATTTGCCACGCACCATCCCTAACTATGGGAAACAGTAAAGAGGAAGGTTTTAAGTCTTGAGAGTGTCTGCTTATTCAACAGGAGGGGTGCACGTTAACAACGGTCCTCGTATTGTAGATTTTGATATTCTTGGGATTACAAGAAGACCAGCATTTTGGGATCTTAGGGTTCTAGGAGGGTGGCAAGGGACAAGTAAGTCTTTAATATATGTTGGTGCATCGCCCTTGAGAGCTTTGTAGGTTAGGAGGAGTATTGAGTATTAAAATCATTAAAATAGTATTGACAATAATCGAGCCTGGAAGTAATAAATGCGTGTATTAATTTTTCAGCATCCTCAAAGGATAGGAACTTTCTAACCTTAGCAATATTTCGTAGGTGGAAAAAAGATGTTTTTGAAATGCGTTTTACGTGACTAGAGAGAGGTCCTGGTCAATAATTGCCCTGAGGTCTTTAACTTTTGCGGTGCATGGCGGTGACAGGCCACTGAGTAAGTTTTGGTGAAGGGGTAGAGTGTTGGTCAGGTGTTTAGGGTCAATCATCATAACTTCAGTTTTATCAGAGTTTAAACAGGAAATTATTAGTCATCCAGGTTTTAATGTCTTGGAGGCAGGCATCAAGTTTAATTATTGGCATATAGTCATTAGGCTTCATGGAAAGGTAAAGCTGAGTATCGGACTATAGGCGTGGAAAGTAATGGCATGTTTCCAGATCCTAAAGGTACAGGGAGAATAACAGGGACCCTAGCACTGAGCCTTGGGGTACACCAAACTTTACTTTGGTGTGGGATGATGACTCATTATGAGGATGCACAAACTGGTAGCGACCAGGGGGGTACAATTTGAACCAGAGTCTTTGATGCCTATCATGTATTCAAACCTGTGTAGTAGGATACAGTGTCAAAGGCAGCACTAAGATCCAATTGGATTAATATTGATATATATCTATTATCAGATGAGATAAGGAGATCATTGAAGACTTTAACTAAGGCTAATTCTGTACTATGAATACAGTCCTGGATCTTTTTAAGAAGCTACATATTTGCTTAGACACAATTTTTTCAAGTATTTTTGTTACAAATGGGTTAGATATGGGTTGGTAATTAACAAGGACATCAGGATCAAGGTTAGGTTTTTTATTAGATGGTTTAATAACAGATGTCTTGAAAGATTTTGGGACATGCCCAGCTATGAGTGAGTCATTTATAATTTTAAGAATTGTCTCAGCCAATAGAGGGAGAGCAGCCTTAAGAAGATCTGTTGGGATAGGATCCAGTAAGCATGTTGAGGCTTTAGCTGAAGAGATCAAAGACATAATTTCTAATATATTGGTGGGTGTGAATGAATCAAGGTATGCTACATGTTGACTAAAGCCAGCTGTAACCTTTAGATGTAGTTGTTTATTTTAAGTCTAATAGATTCAATTTTGTCATTAAAAAGTCCATGAAGTCATTGCTGCTTAGAGTTATTGGAATGGAGTGGGTCACCTCATTCCTACTTTTTGTTAGATGGGATATATAGTGTTAAAGAGGAATTTAGGATTATTTTTATTATTGTGTATAAGTGAGGAATAATGATTTGGCATTGTTAAGTGCTGCCTTGTACTCTTTTAAGCTATCTTTCCAAGCAAAGCGGAACATTTCAAGTTTAGTGGCATACCATTTCCTTTCAAGTCTACATGCAGCTTGTTTCAGTGAGCAAGTCTGTGTGGTATACCAAGGGGCATTTTTTTCTTGTTTTCTAGTTTTCTTTTTAAGTGCTGCAATGGTGTTGAATATAGTACATTAACAACACTATCAGTTAATTGATCAACTTGGGTCAGCTTGGAGTGGAGCTATATTGGCTCAATAAAGGCTCAAGGAGAGAAGGAATTTTTGCTGTGAAGCCATCTATAGTTTTGGGAGTGTAGTAGTAAATCAAATTTGGTGCTACATAGTCTAATGTGATTTTTAAAGTTATTAAATAGGGGTTAAGAAGTAGTGTAGGGGGTTGAGGTAAGTTGTAAGTTGTTCTATTTGTACTCCATTTGTTAGTACAAGATTAATGGTGTGGTTACCCTGATGTGTAGGTACTACTCCACTACTCGCAGGGAGGGGAAATGGCAGCCGATGATCTTCTGTGCTGCCTTGACTATCTGAACCCTCTCACAGTCTGCCATAGTGCTGCTGCCATACCATACTGTGATGTACAGAAATTCTTGTATTGAAAGCTGAGCTGTAATCCACAAAGAGCATCTGAACGTAGCCCTGCTGCTGCTCTATGTGGCTCAGCACAGAGCTTTCTTCTCAGATATATTTTATTCTCAGTTCAACCTCTAACACCTTATCTAGGACAAGAGGGTTCTCAAGTTAGTAAGGAGAGAGGCATGTTGTTCCAAAGAAAAATATTTATTTAAATTCAATTACAGTAATGGCAAGTTATCTGTTGCATGGAGCACTAGAGGCATCCAACCACACAGGGCTACCAGGCACAAAAGGGAGAGTAATGGCTGCCACCAAGGATACAAGAAATCGATCAAAAATGGCATCAAGTAATTCTGCTGAAGGAGGGGTTACCTGTCCTGGAAGAAGAGTGACACTCACACATATACACATCTGGTGCTCTTGTTTCTGGTGCCTGTGCACACATGCACACGCACACACACACACACACACACACACACACACACACACACACACACATAGACACAGATACAGATGATCACAGCAAATGGTGAGGTGCACGTTACCTGTACAAAAACGGTGCAGTGGCAAACATAAAATAATACATTCTGCAACACAAATTACATAAACATAATGACATTGTTGAACTGTACCTCTAGGCCTCACAGACTCACAGCCTGCATGTAAGGTGTGACAGTTCCAGTCCACAAACGGAGAGCTTTACACAAAACAGTTACAAAGTCAGGGTTACAAATACCTTGCATTTGGATAAATAACTGTACTGGTCAGCAAACATCAATGCATTGTACAGGAAAGGGCAAAGCATTGTCCACAGGCTCTATTTCCTGAGGAGACTGGTATCCTTCAACGTCTGCAGCAAACTCCTCCTAATGTTCTAACAGTCTGTCACGGCCAGTATCCTCTTCTATGCTGTTGTGTGCTGGGTAGGCAATGCTAACGTCAGTGGTGGGAAAAAATGACCCTTAGTCAGCAAATGACCACAGAAAAATACCCACTTCACCAGCACACTCACTACATGGAAGAGCATGTTTAGTTGCAGACTGTTGTCACAGGCATGCCCAACAGACAGACTGAGGAGGTACTTAGTGCCCAGGGCCATCCAGATTTTTAATGCAACATGTTTTTTTTACTTGCTGGATTTTTACAGTCCTTTTGTTTCTACAAGCTATATTAGCCCTGTATACACAACTTAGCATTTTACTTAGCAATTTACTCTTGTGCAGGGTGACCAAACCTTTTTGTTTGCGGGCCACATACAGAAAAATCTAAGCTGCCGAGGGCCAATGTGAAGAGCACCTGTTTTCAGCCAGTTACAAGTGAAAGACCGAATGAGTTTTGCATCTGAAAACCCCTTTGCTATCCAAAACATTTTAGACTATGATGTCTGATGTAGATATAATACTAGATTAATATAATAATAGGCCACATTACATTTTATTTTTTGACTTCATGGCGGGCTGCTTGATGCTTGATGGCAAAGGACCACAATTGGCCCCTGGGATGCAGGCCACCCCTGCTCTAGTTTGTCACACCATGTGTTTTGTTTTTTATTCTAGTGTGTTTAGAATACCTCTTGGATTGCATATTCAATAGCTGTTATGTTTGTCTACATTTTGTAGTGTCTTATTATGTATATATTTATAGTCAGACAAAACAATTTGCACTGGATTCCCCTGCACCTGTTACACTACCATGTTTGGATATTGTAACTTCCATAATGCTCTACCTCTATTATGCACACTGGGAAATGTAGTCATCTTACAGTTCTCTGCAAATGTTTCTTAAGTCTGTGTCTAAGTGTTGTGGATGTTGTGTAAGCTACTGGGCACCTTCATTTCCTTCAAGACAAAAAAAGTATCTATCTGTCCATCTATCTATTCAAATATTATGTTATGAACGCTTATGTCAAAATATTGCAACTAGTAAATGTATGTACATTTGAAATATTTTTGTATTAATCCTAGCATCTTTACTTTTTCTTTGTGCTTCTCAGGACATGCTCATTTAACAGATTTCAACATTGCTACCATCATCAAAGATGAAGAAAGGGCTACAGCCTTAGCTGGAACAAAACCGTATATGGGTGAGTTGTGATCTACATCAAACATTAAAAAATATATATTTTTTGGTGACTTGATGTTCATCCTCTAAATTTGCTCTTTACCATTTGATGAATTCAGCCCCTGAGATCTTTAGGTCTTTTGTGAGTGGAGGGACTGGCTATGCCTTTGAAGTAGACTGGTGGTCTCTAGGTGTAACAGCCTTTGAGGTCCTCAGAGGATGGGTAAGACAGCAACCTCTGGCATACTTCCATGCACACAGCTTTGCATGTGAACCTGAGGCATAAACAAACGCATTTTAGTGAACACAGTGAATGCATGCAAACCTGATGCTTGGGAGTATATCCACTCTTTTCAGACTCAAAATGGATTTGACTTTTAAATCACAAACAGCCCATGTTCACATACTGCCTAAACTAATATGCCAGCAATGAAGATTTGTAGGTTGTTTTTTCTGCATGAGCAAGAGTCAAAATCAAAACTATTTCGATAGCTGGGCTAAGTTTGATTGGTTTTTGTGTTTACTGCTAAACTGCTTTCAATAGCATACTCTAGCCACTTGGCCAGATCCATCCAAATAGATATTTTTTAAAACACTACAAAGGCTCATCATATCATTACACTTCGGTCATAGTACATGAACAAGAGCACTTACTTATTCTCATCTTCTCATCAGGACCCCTGATGACCCCCCTCACAATGGCACTGTGCTTATTGTTACCCCCATGACCCATCTGACTCCATCACACTTAACTTTAATACTATGTCTGGCTGCTACTACATTGTCCAGCCATAATCTTGATTACCAACTATGGATTGACTACTATGTAATGTTATTGGACAATATTTTGCAACTGTTATGATGCTTAGCTAAAACCATGGACAACTTTTCGTCTATCATGGTTACTACTGATTGTACGTTTCCTGCATGACTCCTGGCAGTTGGGTTAGCCCCTTGAGTCATGGATCTGCCCAAGGTTTCTTCCTAGAACTAAACATAAGGTAGTTTTTCCTTGCCCCTGTTGCTCTTGGGTGCTACTTGCTGCAAAGCGCCATGAATGGAATGGAATGGACTGGACTGCAATTATATAGCGCTTTTCTACTCCTACGAGCACTCAAAGCACTTTACAGTGTATGCCTCACATTCACATATTCACACACATGTACTCACACACCGGTGGCGGAGGCTGCCATGCAAGGTGCCAACCTGCCACCGGGAGCAATTTGGGTTTCAGTATCTTGCTCAAGGACACTTCGATGGGGTTAGCCAGAGGGGGGCTCGAACCAGCAACCGTCCAGTTGCCGAACGGCACCTCTACCACCTGCCCACCATCGCCCCTCGCTATGAGTGCCATGAGGCAATAGTATTGTAATAGGTGCTGTATAAATATAATTGAATTGAAATTTAATCTTTGTGTCACTGCCATCTTGCAGTTCTCAATGCTCAAGTTCATGTGTGAAACATGTCTCTGCCACAGAACAGTTGCAAAAGAGGCTGAGCAGGGGTAACTTTGAAGGGTCCAGGGAAAGAAAGTTGCTTGAAGACTGGAGCAAACTGCTTTTGAAAACTTTTGAATTAGCCTATGAATATAAAATATCAAATTGCGAAGATATTTGATATTTTGAGACTGAAGTACCATGGTATAATGGAATATAATTCAATCCATGTTTATTTTATTTTTAAGCAAAAGACCTCAAATTGAATTGAAGATTTGATTGTTTGCATATTAAAATACAATTTGTACAGCATGACTGCAGTTTGCATTTGGCCTATTTAATTGCATAAAACAATTGCATAATGTAATGTTTTTTAGTTTAGCTTATTGCAGATTGCATTCCCATTTGAATTTGGCTACCTATATACTTCCATATTTGCATCTTAACAAATTTTGGAGGTACATGGCAGTCTGTGCAAGCCACAATGATGATGCAATCATTTGAGGCACCATGCTTATCACATGTGTAGAAGTATGGGCTCTCACATCCAACTGTCTCTCTGCTGCACACTATTAACTAACAACACTGTCTTTATTATAGAGACCTTATGAAATCCATGCCAGTGATTCTGTGGAGTCCCTAATGCAGCTCTTCAGCACAGTTAGTGTACAGTACTGTCCAACCTGGCCAAAGGACCTGGTTTCATTGCTGAGGAAGGTGAGGAAATCAACTTTATGACATAGGTAATTAATGGGGACAGGTGTAAACATGATTTCCTGAAAGCATAAAGCCGAATTTGATCAAGATTAGATTCTGCACTACACTATAACTTTATCCAACATGTGATATTGACGATATGCACATATACAGTCATGAGCCAAAACACGGCCATTTACACATGCAGCTAGTTACATGGATTTATTTATTTATTGATTGATTTTTATTCTCTTAATGACATAATATTGTACATGGAAGAATAATTGTGACAAAAGTTTTCAAGCAAAATGACATGTTGAAGTAAACAATTTGAATATTAACACATTGCAATAGTATAACTTTTTTTTCTTGTCTTACAATTTGACATGTAAGGGATAATGTATTGTCCGCTGATCATTATGGGAAAATATTTCCGGACAGGACAAACAGGTCTTGATTCGTCCTGAAGGGAAATATTTTCCAATAATGACATTATGCTGATTATTATATGGCTACTTGCCAAAACAATGTCAGAAAACTTCACAAAAATGTCTTTTACATTTAATTTATTACCATTTCATGACTTACACAACTACAACAAATAGTTCTTGAAACTTGAACTTGAAACATTCTTTAGAACGCAGCTGATCTCCTTTCACTTTCAACAAAGTTCCATTGTGATAAATGAATGATCTCCACTTGTGTAAAAAAAACCTTGCCATTGACAGCGGTCATTATACTTTCACAGCGGTGATTATACAGATATAACTGAACTCTGAACATTGGGAAGGCCCATTCAAAGTGAATGGAACCTCCCACAGCATTCTCAAAACCTGTATGATAAATTGAATATATATATTGGGACAAATAAAACATCAGATTCACAAATACAAATCCTATAAATTCAGATTGTAGAAATTCTGATCAGACATAAAAGCCAGCCAATAAGGAAACTAATGGAACAAGCCTGGAAAACCAGGAGCTGAGACAGGAAACAAACAGAATCACATAACAAAAAGGAGTATGAACACAAGTGCTTGCTGTTTCCAAAATGGCATACTGCTGTGCTACGTACAGTACACAGTACACACACTACTGCCCAGCCACCACAAATTAATTAATTAACTGCAGGTGCTCTACCTGACATTACCTGACACCTGACCTGCTCATTGTACCGTACCCCATACATTACTCCGGTGCTTCATGTCCTGCAAATCACAAACTGAGATCAGTATACGAGTAGTGCGTAGTAGGCATTTTCGGAAGCAGCTAGAAGCTGTTTCCAAAATGGCATAATCCTCTATTGCAGACAATAGGAGCTGGGAGTAGTCATTTTGTATCAAGTGAATATGTGCTTGTTTGACTGAATTGTGTACACACTTTAAGTTGTTTGCTGAAATGTATTGTGTAATGTATTGTGGGCCGTTCCATTTAGATTTATAGGTCTCCCGACCGACCAGGAAATCTCACAAATGTCCCGATGGCCACTCTGCCTATGAGCATTATTATTATTATTATTATTATTATTATTATTATTATGTAACCATTGTTGTTGTTACACTGGTGCTTTTGTTGTCATTCTTTCAGCTGCTGACTGTGAACCCTGAGCATCGCTTCTCTAGTCTGGCCCAGATGCAGACTGCCCCCTACCTCTCAAATATTAACTGGCATGCTGTCTACGAGAAGAAAGTGAATGCTGGCTTTGTTCCTAATGTAAGCACAACCCAGAGACCTCTTCTCAGGTCTCTACAAGATACAATGTATTTACAATATTCTTAGTCCCTTATTCTTAATTTGGAACAACATTTGAGCTAGGACTAATTTATAGGCACCATTTGCCACTTAATTTCCACCTTAAATGGAGGCATGGCGAGAATGTTATAGTTGACTAAATATTCCAGACACTAGCAAAATAGCAAAATGTGCCAAACCACAAGCTAAGGAGGGCAAAGGTAATTCCAAATGGGACATCAGCACAAACCAGGGGGGGGACATATGCTCTGCATTTGGTAAAACCTGTCACCACTGTGGAACACCTTATTATCTTACAAGCATGTGTCTAAAAAACAGACTGGACAGCCTCCGCTTAAATGTTGATGTATGGTAGCAAAATACCTTGATTATTACGCAGGACTGAGAGTACAGTTCCATTGTCAACAATCGAGAAAATCACCACGTTTCATTTTCTGCTGGTCTTAATACACTTTGTAACTACAGAGGAGTCAAGTTTTAAATAAGAAAAATACTGGAATTCTTAGTCACTTTTAAGCAAGATGCTAATGGGCGAGATGGTAATGTTCTAAACTCATTAAATGATCGATCGATTGAATGATTAAATGATGTTAAGCTGGAGAAAGGTACAACACAATTGTGTAACTCAAGGGGAAGTGGAAAATTTGTATATTTTCTCAAAAGGTGGCGTGTTCCTTTAAAAGACCTGACTCACTACTTGTGAGTCATGCCATGTGTTGTGCCAGGCATATCAGACAAAATAATATAGTACAGTATAAAAGACAGGTAAACATTACTATGACAGATCTGCAAAGGACCTCCCGGGGTTTGAGGTTGGACATAGTGTTAGGATGTAGATTCTTCCCGGTGATAGGACTGGGAGATAGTGCTGCGGTGTTAACTTTCAACAGTTGGCTCCACGCTCATACCTTGTGGAAGTGGAAGGTGCCAAATATTGCCACAACTGAGTAGACTTGTGGCCAGGTGAGCTTGTTCCATCTTAGATCAATGTGCAGCCTGGACACACCATTAGGTTTCCACTGACTCTGAGCTATGTGGACCAATCAGCGTACAGAGGGAGTAATGAAAGTGATCACGTTAAACTCAAATGATGCGCTCCATACGTCACAACCAAACAGTATCTTCCCACTGGGAAGCAAGTCAATAGGTGAATAGGTTTTAGATGCTTTGCACAAAGTGAAATGATGCGAAAGCATTTGATGCCTCAGGCTAACAGGTTACAATTAACAGTTAAGTCCTTGGGAGGGAGGAAGAGTGAGATTTCCATATTTCTGTTATGTTCAGAATTTAATTTCAGTACAACTAAGTTTTAAAGATGAAATCCTTGTGATTCAATGCAGAGCCCAGATGTATGAGATTACCTAGTGCTGTTAATACCAAAAAAGACTAGGACTTGGACTGAACTTGGACTGAACAGCAAACCGGCAGCCGGCATAGGAAATTGAAAGCATGTTTCTGTGCCCTATTCAGTTATTGTTAGCCGGTTCACTATTTTGTCTGTGTTGTGTCAAATTGTCTCGTTCTTTTTCTTATCGATAGCACTCTGTGACACCGAACAACAGGGCTATGGATTGATTTACACCAAATTGCTTCTAAGAAACACTTATAAGGGGAGATGTTATTGGGCAAACTGTGGCTTGTGTGATCAGTTGAACCTAGAACTCCTGCAGTTTGTTAGTTGTACTCAGGCTTGACCTGGAAACAGGTCAACACACAAACAGTTAAATTCAACACAGCTATATTTATACAGCACCCAAAAGCAACAGGGGCAAGGAAAACTCCCTTATGTTTAGTTAGTCTAGAGGGCAGGTCCACAACTCAAGAGGCTAATCCAACTGCCAGGGGTCATGCAGGAAGAGTACAGTCAGTAGTAACCATGACAGACAGCTGTCCATGTCTAAGCATCATAATAATAGTTCCAAAATATTATCCCATAACATTACGTGATAGTTCATCCATAGGTGGTTATCAAGAATTATGGCTATACAATGTAATAGTAGCCAGTAGTGCTAAAGTCAAGGAGTGAGATGGGTCATGGGGGTAACAATAAGTGTCCATTTTGACAGTGCCGTTGTGACTGTGGGGTCAGTCACAAAGCCTTAGGGAAGGGGAGTCGATCCTGGCATTGGTGTCTAGGAAGGGCCTTTAGGATGGAGAGTTGGTCCTGGCATGGGCCTCCCGTAGTTGGTTGGTTGGTTATAAATAATTCAATTCAATTCAGTTTTATTTATACAGCGCCTTTTACAAGAGTATTGTCTCATGGCAGAGCACCCAAGAGTAACAGGGGCAAGGAAAAACTCCCTTATGTTCAGTTAATCTAGGAAGAAACCTTGGGCAGATCCACAACTGCCAGGGGTCATGCAGAAAAATTACAATCTGTAGTGCCGCCACAAAAGCTTCATGTGTCATGCCGTACAACTCTCTTTCTCTCTCTTACCCTCTCTCTCTCTTTCAGCTCTCTCCAATATTTATATATATATTAGAGCTGTCAAAATTAACACGTTAAACTGGGATTGTAGACCAATTAGTATTGTAGAGGACAAAGGCTTCACGGAAGTTCTGAAAGTTGCAACCCTCGACAACTTCTACAAGCCACCATCAAGAGGTACGGTAATGACTAAAATCCACAAACTCTAAGGGAGCCACATGACAGACTACAAGTTGCCTATGGTTTTAGCTAAGGTTCATAATAGTTCATAATAGAGTATTATCCCACTTTACATTACATGGTAGTCAGTCCATAGGTGGTTATCAGGAATTATGGCTGGATAATGTAGTAGTGGCCAGACGTAGTGTCAAACTCAAAGGAGTGAGATGGGTCATGGGGGTAACTATAAGGGTCCATTTGACATTGCCATTTAGAGGGGGGGTCAATCACAAAGCCTCAAGGAAGGGGAGTCGGGCCTAGCATGGTAGTGTTGGTTGCAATCCACTCAGGAGGCAAGGGTGAGAGGAGTCCACCAGAATGAGGCAGGGATGACACTCAGCAGAGATAATTGGACAGAGGAAGTTCGCCCTTAAGGGCTTTGTAGGTTAGGAGGAGTATTTTAAAATCAATTCGGCTTTTAATAGGGAGCCAATGTAAGGAAGCTAGGGTTCCTTATTCCTTCCTTCCTCCATGCCTCACAGCTGGGGGCAATAGCGGAGGCAGTCCCTCCTAAAAGTCCCATGAGGAGTGATGGTTTACCATGCGGCATTCCTAACTATGGGAAAGAGTAAAGAGGAAGGTCTAGACTTGAAGGTATTGAGAGTGTCCGCTTGTTGGATGTGTGTGTGTGTCGTGGGGGGGGTTAGTGATTATTCCACAAGAGGGGTGCACGGTAGCAAAAGGCTCTTCCTCCTAATGTAGATTTTGATGTTCTTGAGCTTACAAGAAGACCAGCTTTCTGGGATCTTAGGGTTCTAGGAGAGTGGTAAGGGACAAGTAAGTCTTTAATATATGTTGGAGCATGGCCAGGGCTTTATAGGTTAGGAGGAGTATTTAGAAAAAATGTATTCAACTTTGAATAGGGAGCCAATGTAAGGAAGCGAGGATAGGAGAGATCATGTTCAGATTTTTTAGTTCTAGTGAGTGTTCGAGCCATGGCATTTTGTATTAGCTGTAGGTTTTTGATACAGGTATTACTACAAGGCATTCCAAGACCTAATTGAAAGCAACTGGTAAATTTTGCAAATGGTAATGAATGTTGACAAATATTTTGTCATGAACAATGATATTTGAATGCATGGAGGTATTGGTAGTGGAGAGAGCCTCACTAGCAGGCTAATTTGAAAACTGAAATGAACATCATAATGACACCAAACATAACATTATGATCATGTCTCTAGTTTGGTCATTTTAGTTTTTTCATGTTTCTGTGGAGCTGTGCATGGTTTACCATTTCGACTTCAGCCAGTTAACTAAAGTAGGTTTTGACATAACGTTGGGTCGGTGAAGTTACAGTTTATGCAGTGGTGATCGGCTGTCCAAACGGGTTGAGATTACTGAGATGAGAATGAAAAGGTCATGTTTTACTTTGGTTGTTACAGCTATCATTCAATAGAGCATTAATATAGAAAGGTGATTAAACTTTTTCACCAGAATTGCGGAACAATTAGACAGTTGAACCTTTACCTGAACGTGTAAGGATGTGTCTATATTGTCTAATGTGTCTAATAGTACTCTATTTGTACCCATACTTGGCCTAGAAATCTGGAGAGCCAAGCCTTGATAAGAACAATCTGTCTAAGTGGAAAGTCATTAGGCAGACTTAGCAAGATAACAACAGGGATGCCAACAGTGGCCATGGAATAACAGTCATTTGAATTGGCTTTGGCATTGACTTTGCAATTGGCAGTAATTGGCAACACGGCTTCGCATCCCACTCTCACATTTTTTTCTGCTGACCAAAACATTCAACCAAACTAACATATAGAAACATAGAACCCATAGAAACAACTTTCCTAGTACCCCTTTAGAGAACCAAAATTACTAATTTCCCAGAACCAAAAATTCTTAGCTTGGATTTACCTTTCTGTCTGACATGATACTTCGATCTGGTAACATGTTTAATTTCAGCCTGTCTCTTCATACAAAGGTCAACTGACTGGCATTGGCTCTGAGTTAAGAGACATGTTTATTGTATAATAAACAACTGACATTACTGGTATTTTTCTGTTCTAAACTCATACCACATTGACTTAGCTTTATCTCCACCCTCCACTAATGTAACCTATGCAGCTGTGGCAAGAAGCATCTTCTCTTGAATGGAGTCATTGATTTGATTAATGCTTTCAAGAATGCTTGATGATATTAGATATATGTGAGATGATATTTTAATATACATTTCACTTTTTATTGATTAATTTTTTTTTCAGTATTTTACTTTCATGCATTTATGCATGGTAAATTCATGAATTTTGATAGATAGATACTGGGGGTTATCAGCTAACAACTTCTTGGTTTACATTGGGAAGCCCATGCAGAAAAACTAAAAGCAGGGTGGTGTGTTCTGTTTTGGCTGAATAAATAACTAATAACTGAATGACCAAAAACTGTTGGAACTCCTGTTTCTTATGGATTTAGACGTTTGTGTGTGTGTGTTTGGGGGGGGGGGATATCTTTGATAGAAGAGATTTGCATTATACTGTACACTGTATATATGACTTAAGACTCTTATTTTGTGTTTTGCTGTTGCAGAAAGGTCGCTTGCATTGTGATCCAACCTTTGAACTTGAAGAGATGATTCTAGAGTCAAGACCTCTCCATAAGAAGAAGAAACGTCTGGCTAAAAACAGATCGCGGGACAACAGCAAAGACTCACAATCAGTGAGTGCTTTCCTCTCTTGACCACTTCTCTTGTGATACCCATAAGTTGCCAGGCTACTGGGTTGAGTTTATGCCCAACTTTTTACATAATTGAGGCTAGGGCTGCAACTCCAGCTCCAAAATATTGCCCCATAACATTACGTGATCGATCCATAGGTGGTTATCAAGAATTATGGCTATACAATGTAGTAGTAGCCAGTAGTGGTAAAGTCAAGGAGTGAGATGGGTCATGGGGGTAACAATAAGGGTCTATTTGACAGTGCTATTGTGAGGGGTGTCAGTCACAAAGCCTCAGGGAAGGGGAGTCGGTCCTGGCATGGGCGTCTAGGACGGGCCTCTATGATAGAGAGTCGGTCCTGGCATTGGCCTCCCGTAGTGTAGCAGTCTGCTCATGAGGGGAGGGTGAGAGGAGTCAGGGATGACACTCAGAGATGTTTGTGGACAGAGGAAGCAAATGAATTAGGCTCAAACATCAGCAAATAAATGCTATAATTTCCAAATCATACAAGCAACATATTTGTTTGAGAATAGTCCAAGGACAATGGTAGCACTTTATAATAACTACTCCCTATTAAGCATTTATATATCTATTCTATCTATCTATTCATGTTTGGTGTGTGGTGAATAGGTCTATCTAATACCTACAAGCTACTTTTTTATACTTAATACTACAAATAATTTATTTTTAATAAGCCATTTTCCATTAATAAACTTGCTTATAACTGAGCCTTAAATACTTAATAAGTAGTTTAATGACCAAAATAACACATTGTAAGATTTATTCATTTATGAACAAACTATTCCCAAATGTGTCTAATAATCCAGATACTTAATAAATGATGTGTTGCTAATTTCTAATTTCTAATTTCTAATATTGTTATATTCCCATTATTAACCAATTGCTGAGCATTTGTACATGGTAAATCATTTATTTAAATATTGATCATTCTCTTCAACACAGAAGATTATGCAGCTATTTAAACTTTAACATTGGTGGCCACTGATAAACTGATAAGCTATGAGCAATGCTATAGACTAATAGAATTACAAACCCTAACCCTAACCCTAACCACTTTGAGCATAAACTAGGCTACAAATTGTTCTGTAAAGACATACACAATGTCTTCACAATCACAGCAAAGCCAGGTCAGCATTACTTTTACATGCATTTTTACATATTTCCTTACACAAGAAAAAATAAACTTTATCAGTGGCATTTTCAGTAAAGGTGCACTACCCAAATTCTTGTGTTTTTGATCCTCAAAAATGAATAATGAATAAATACCATGTGTAGACTAGAGTCTGGTGGTCTGAGCTTAAGAGTATGATATTGCTTGCCAGATGGTAGCAGCAGAAACAGGCCATGTCTAGGATAGCTTGGGTACTACTGATTCTTTTGGCCTTCCTGATGCATCACCTCTTATACAAGTCCTGGATGAAGGGCAGATCACATGCACAGATGCTAACCCTAACTCTTTTCAGTGCCTTTTGTTTGGTAGCAGAACAAAATACAAACCATGCAGTGATGCTTCTGGTCAGGATGTGATGCCTCTATAAAAGGCCTTCAGGGTCTTTGTTTGCACACCAAACTTCTAATAGCTAACAACCATTACCAAATTACTCTATTAAGTATTGGCTTCTTTGCTACTTATAGTGGCACATTATTATAAAGTGTTACTTTAAAGTGTAAGTTAGAGTGTAAACACTTGTAAAGTGTTTTTTTCTGTCTTCGGCCTTCTCCATCTCTTACACATTAACTGTGTTTGTTCTGTTCAGGAAAGTGACTACCTTCAGGAGTGCCTTGATGTTGTGCAGCAAGAGTTTGTGATCTTCAATCGTGAGAAGTATGAACACCCCCTGACATTTCTTGCTGGCTGTCTCTCCACCTAACTCTTCCCTCAACAGCTGCATGTGTTCACTGAAAGTATTGCCATGGTGCCTTAGGCCTCCACAAAGAAGCTAAACTGGTTTATCAGTGGTCACGCACCCAGAGCACATATGACAGAGTTTTTTCAAGTTTATTTCCTTAAGAAAATAAAACAATAATAAGCCTTCAGGCTCAGGTGTACAAATTTGCATCATCTAATGCAATGCAGAGGTTTTCCTTCTCATAATATCAAAAAAAATATGGTAATAAAACAATGAAAATTGCTAAATATGCTCCCATAATTAATTATAACTCCTAAAATGTATCCATTTTCAATTCAAATATGTATACTTTTACATTAGGACTGGAGCAGCATACCTTTAGAAAACAAAACACAAATAAGTCTTCAGGCAATGGTGTACTTGCAACATCTGTACAAGTAACATAAAAGAATTGCACTGCATTACATGGGCTACTCACATGCATGCATCGTTCATGCAGCACTAGCAGACTAGACAGACTGGAGTGGAATGTTCAGAGGCATGGAGTGTCTGCTAATTACTATTCGAGAATACTCAGTGAATATTCGCAATCTTATCACATGCAGACAAAGATATACAAAGGTAACAGACACATACAAAACATGTTGAACATGTAAAAACCCTCACAATGCATGTAAAATAACACCAAACATGTAACAAGTTAAAATATAATGTGGAGTGCTTTAGACAGTAAATATACCAATGAAATCATAGACACTAAAAGAAGTGGACAGAGGGATCACATCTATTTCAGTGGGAGGTGTTTGAGGCTGAATTTTACGTTTTCAGTTAGGTCAAGTATATACTGCGCATTCTCCTAACATAGTCATAGTGTTGATCTGAAGAACCCAACATGGTAACTTTGCTAGAGTCTGGTATACATTGTTTTCTTTGGTGTACAACAACACCGAACCAAAGGTACAGGGTACTTCAAATGTAAAGTTATTTGATTTTGTCATGATGCTAAGGAAAGCTAGCCAATGAAATGCTAATGGCTCAGGGGCACTTTCCGGGCAGAACCAGCTCATAACCACCTCCATGGGTGTTTCAACTTCCGAGTGTATTCCTACCCCCTTGGATAAAATACAGAACTTTTATTATTAGGAATGGCAGGCACTCAGGGACTACCTAGCAGACCTGCAGTCCATCTTACCTCCAAATAGGCTCCAAATCCCCAATAAAGTGTTAGACTGCTCAATTGATGACAAAAATCAGACTCTAATACATTTTTAACTCTGTTACACCAGTTGCTGAGTTATGGGTTCATTGCTATGGTAATCATCAGGTGGTTGCAAGGACAATTGTGCTGGTTAGCAAGGTGGTTGCTAGGTTATCATTCGGAGTGGATTCTCTTATGTTGACATGGTGTAGAGTTTGAGAACATGACACTCTAATGTGAGAGAGCACTGCAATGGGTTATCACAAGGAACCACCATAGTGTGTATTCACTGCTCCTTCCTTATTGTAGTCAGAGGTAGCGTGCAAGAAGTCTGTGTGTGTGTTTGTGTGTCAGTGTGTGTGTTCCATGCATAACTCTCAAACCATTTGTCCGACTGACCTCAAATATGGTATGTGTCCTGCTAATGGCACGAGTGAGTGCCAAGCTTGGTGTTGTTTTGACAAAAAATCTTAAAGATATTGTTAAATGAAGCACAATAGCCTTCTAACCGCTGTTGCTACTCCTATTCTCACATACTCCTGGTACTCCTTAATCGGATGGAGAGAAAAAAAGCCTGTTGCGGTGTCACATACACCTTTTACCATTCAAAGAAATTAGGATGTAACACCTCGACCATATACACATTTGTTAAAGTTCACCGATCTTGCAACAAGATATGCCAACCCACACAAACCCACATTGGTAAGAAGTCCATTAGTCCATTTTGTACTCAAGCGCTGTTGCCCGATTGTCTGGATATCGGCTATGACAGATACTGTTCATTCAGAAATCACTTCTGAGGTCTGTAACACTGTATTTTATGCAGTTAGCCTGTATTGCTACACAATACACATGACTATGCAATGGACTGGCTTTGCAACCTTCCTTCGAATGAACTACACAGGGCTGAATTTAGAATATCACCGATTCAATATGGACCTACCTACACACATGTAACTGGGCAACAAGTTTCTTGGAAAACATTGTTTATACAGTCACTGCACAAGTGCTCATGGCCTACTGGTTAGGGCTTAAGGGGTTAAAACCAAAGGGTTGCCGGCAGAGCTCTAAATTAACATTTTTGATCACAAGCCAATGTGGCTTGTAAATTTATAAAGTTACCAGCCAATCAGAATTTCCACACATTTATGGACTATGTATGACACTCGTTCTGCATTTAATTTTGGGAAAGACAGCTGTATACAGACAAAATTCACAGCATGACCCAGCATTAGCAGTCTAATTTATAAATTCAGGCTTTTTTATTTTAACTGTCTGTTAAACAATTTGGACCTAACTCTACAGAAACCAGAAATTAACTTTGCCTGCAGAGTAATTGGAACATCACTTGAACAGGTGAGTGGTCCTGTTTATTTTACCGTCAGATTAATGCTATAACACGTTGCAGCTTATCTTTACAGTGACAGGATAGCAAAATACTATATAGCTATACCAGAAACAGGCCTAGTTTGGGAGGCTCCTTCATTTGTTTGGTTACATGATTCATGCAGGCTACACATGAACAACTCAAATGTAGCGGTAATTCAAAACCGGATTACTTCAGAATAGTTTGTTGCACAGACATGCATATTCACAGGGCTCCTATTTGTTCTTTACTTTGACAAAGGGACACCGTGTAGGCTACAAAGTTCTGTAGGGCCGTGAACCTCCAATGAATTCTGGATGCAAAAGTGACAGCTGCGCAAATGTATAGCCACTCCAATGTATTAAAGTGTGACTGATGCAAAGGACTGATGAGAAGGAGACAGGATTGCATTAGCTCCGGCAGAGATCCTAGATATTAGGAGGTGAGGCTAAGCTCTGGCAGAGATCCTAGATATCAGGAGATGGGGCTGAGCTCCGGTGTGCTCTAGTTCAATAACCTCTGCTGCAGGATAAATAGCATAATTGAAATGATTTATTCATTCACCTAATTGGCAAGCAAGTTTTCTTTTTTACCTGCTAAATGAATTTAAACCCACATTTGGCAGTCATTTATAGCCCTTGTTGCTGGTTCAATACCTGACCAGTGGACCATGGTTGAAGTGCCCTTGAGCAAGGCACCTGACCCCTCACTGCTCCCTGGGCGCTGCTGTAGAAGGCAGCTCACTGCACTGGGTTAGTGTGTGCTTCACCTCATTGTGTGATCACTGTGTGCTGTGTCTATTTCACTAATTCACGATTGGGTTAAATGCAGTGACAAAATTTCCCTCACAGGATCAAAAAAGATTATGCTTATACTGTATTAGATGTTATATGTCATTATAAGTGTTATGTGCTTACAAGCCACATAGCATTGCTGATCGCACCTCTGATATTGGCTTTTCATCAGTTTGAATCTATTTTTGCATTTTTGGTTGTTTTGCACAAAAAGGTCTGTCAAATACCATAACCATAATCATGACTACTCCAGCAACATGCTAGCAACCATCTGAAATGCTAGTGCAGTGCCTGTGTAAACAATTTGTAGCCCAGTTACATGTGTGCACGCACTGCACCGTGTGTATGTGAGAAGGGGAGAGGATACAGCAGTTAGAGCAGCAGAAGGCTGTGCTTCTTTTAACAATATCCTTAGTATTTTTTTTTCCAAACAACACCAGACTTGGCATTGCACTCACTCATGCCATTAGCAAGACACATACCAAATTTTAGGTGAGTTGGACTAATGGTTTGAGAGCTATGTATGGAACACACACACACTGACACACAAACATTCAGACAGACAATCCTTGCATTTATAGATAGATGCGTAGAAGCTCACTCAGTGAGATTAGTCTGAGGGTGGTGTGCTGTTATTCATTTTTATATCACACAGCAATATCAGAGGTCTTTGTCAATATAATGCTCTGGCCAGAGCAAACTTGTTTAAACAAGGAATCAGTTACTCATGCTACGAAGGAATGCTGGCGATGTTTACGCTAACATCTCTGAGGAATTGTGGTGCTATTAGGGCCCTCAATTCAGTCAATAGTGATGGGGAACATGAACAATCTGGCTGCCCTGGTTAGCAACCAGAAATTGTACAGGGAATGTAGTCTGTCATGCCTAATGGATACATGGCTAGCTGGCAACATCCCCAATGCTAACGATGGGCTACAAGGATTCAGTGTTGTTCGACTAGACAGAGTGACTTTCCACTGCACTCTACTCAGAAAAGAGAAGAAAAGAGCTGAGAAGGCGCAAGGCTGTGGGCCAGATGCCATTTGACTGCTCCAGGACTGTGCTGTGGAACTAGGGGAGTCACTCCAACATCTTTTCAATTTGAGTCTGCAACTGGGGATGGTGCCCATACTATGGAAAACATAATGCCTGGTGCCAGTTCCCAAGAAGGCACACCCTAAGGAACTTAATAACGTCAGGTCTGTTGCCCTCACCTTGAGCTTGATGAAGACTATGGAAGAGCTGCTGCTCTACCTTCTAAGACCCAAGGTCCACAAGTGGCATGTAGCAAGTATAGTTTAGCCTATCAAAGGACAACACAATGTGTTTATGGCATATAGCCAACATTTATTTCATTTACTCATGGGATCAGACATATGCATGCATCAATCAACAAAAAGAATGAAGGTGCAACAATGCAACATTCAATTCTTTTATAGGCCAGACGCTAATGTATCACACAAAACTAAAAATAATTTACCAACCCATGCTGCACACATCAAACATATCATGCCCATGTCTTCAAGCCTCTGGAGATATGGACCAGCCAGCCGAGCCTGATAGGTTTCCAATGTCCTGACATGAACTTTGCTAACCTTTGTTTAACATTAGACTGGGGAGGAAGAACCACCAATTAGAAGATGGAAATAAGACCTTGCTGACGGAACACAGTGTGTTTAAGATATTAAGATTTCTATCAAATGTGGAACCCAGACGTGGAACACCTTTGGAACACAAGTTGTTGAAAGCTCTTAGTGGTGATGCTTGCAAGATCAAAATAAGACATTCTAAATTGAACGTGACTTACAACTTCCTGTTTGCCTGAGGCCCCCAAATACCTTGAAACACCCCTGACCCCTCGCAGCCCTATAAATTAAGCAATGGTGCTATGAGTTGTGCTCATTTAGTTGTTGTGCACTAGTATTTTGGAGGCGCATATTTGACATTCTTTGCAATTCTTTGTCTAGCCAACATCATTAAAGTAGTGTACCAACACTGAAAGAAATCCCCACTGCACCTCTGCAAAGGTACTGAGCATTTTCTTGTCATCCCAGAAATTGATCACTAGAAAATTAGCAATCTCTTTTATGGGAAAACATTTAGCCATGATTGTGATTTATGACTTGGCCTTTGTTTCACAAAAACTTTGAAGGAAACTTAAAATAGCGGAACTCACACTTAACAACAAACGGCTTTTAAATTACATAAATGTGCAGTTAAAGCATTTAAAACTATTTCAGGGATCTTCCATTTTTCTTTAAAAGAAACTCACCTATGTGAATGTGGGTGTTAGGTGTTAGTGTATTTTGTTTTGTATTTTTTTCCCTAAGGTTGAAGAAGAGGCAAGAGGATATGTCTGAAAGTGGACCAGAGGGGGAAGCGGATGGAAATGATGATGTAGATGACGGAGCCACAGAGGCTGAGACCGAACTGGAAAGCGAAGCAGAAAGCTCCAAACTCATGTGTGGATCTGTTTGTTCCTCTACTGGTAGTTGCTAGTACCTTGCACAGTTCACCACTGAGCCTTCCAGACTTGTTTTCTATGCTTGAGGCACTCCCACTAATTCCTCAGTAGACAAGTGTGTGTGCTAACATATGTCTTTGCCCTCAATATGAGTAGTATTAAATTAATGTAGATTTATGGTTGTTCATTGACTCAACACCCTTGTCTCGACACAGTCGTTGACCTTTCTTTGTTCTGTTTCTCCTATGCATAGTGTGCCACCAAATTTCTAGTTGGAGTAGCAGACTCATTAGACTGTAATGTTTAAGAATGAATGCAATTTGTTTTTCCATTCATAGCATAGATTTTATTTTAGAAGTTACACAGACATAGAAAAAGTATATTCCATATTCCATAGTGTAACATAGTGTAGTGTAGTCTGGAGTTGTTTAATGGGTGTCTGCCAACCTGTTTGTTTTTTTTATGTTTTCTCATTTTTACTCACAAAGTACGGCTTGTTGGTGGGTGAAGTTCTGATTTTAAAATACCAAAATTACGTTATGATTACAAAGCTTCTCTCAGCTACCTAAGTATAATAGTCTACTGACATAGCTACACTATCTGTCAACGCAGGGAGCATTGACCCATCACAGTCCTTGTGGTCTGTGTGCCTCAATGCAAAATTCCAGAGTTTTTCCAGTTTCAGAGTGAAGGTGCAGTTTGTAGGAGGGATGGGGGGGATTTCCCTACCTCTGGTTTTGATGATCTTGCTTCTGCTTAATTATTATTTTTTTTAATCTCTGGTGGGGATAACATTTATCTCCCCCTCATATTGATGATGTATGACTGTAAGCAGTGCAACTAATGAACAGTTAGTGCAAATGCAGCGTAATCTAAAATCAAGAGGACTGTCACTGTTGTGCTTGAGTGATAAATCCTGGCTTTAAATTTGATCACACTCTGCATTTCAAAATGCAGACGATAACCAAGCACAGGTGACTTTTTTTCACTGGAGAAACTAGCTAAACAAGTAAAAGAAAACAATATGTGGAAAAAAAGTGGAAAAAATAGTAAAAGAAAACAAAATGTGGAACAAAAAGTGGAAAAAATCACCAAAAAATATTCTAGGCCTATATACACAAACATCAGGTAGGTAGGCCTAGTTATATTTATACTGGCCCAATAGGTCTCAGAGGTAGGGTGGCTATAGGGACATTTGAGAGATTTCCTGGTCAGCTGGGAGACCGATAAATCGTAATGGACTGGCCCAGCATATTTTGATATCACTCTATATATCTCAGTCATGGTTACCCTGTGCACTCATCCTGATCTCTCCCATTCTAATTCTTCTTATATAGGTGTTATAAACATTTCATGGTCACAATGAACCATTTGCAGGTCAAGTCTACAGAGGGATGTAGGGGAATACAAGAGCGGCCGCTCATCTAATGCCATGACCCTAAAGATAATGACATAGTGTCAGACAGACAGAACGCAGCAAGGTCAAGGAAAAGTAGTGTAATGTTACTTTTGACAGTGGATTTTTGACAGTGGGAGGATTTGCTGATTGTTTGCTTGTTGTGGCACACATGGAAGGCAAGAAGAGAAAGGAGAAAGAAGGGGCTTAAAAAGCCAGAATAAAGAAGAGGCGGATGTTGGATGCTGGCGAATGCTCAAAAATAGGATTTATTCCGAAATTCACTGTCAACTAGGGGGGCAGGTAAACTGACAGAAAAACAATTAGAAGGAGCTCAATCATTGACGTTATTGCTAGCCAGATTAAAAAAACATAGATTTAGTATTTTAAATGGACATAAATTGTGTTTATGTTGTTAATATGTGGGAGGTGGGTGTGTTTTACTCAACCACTGATAGGCATAATACAAGCTATAACAATAGCAAAAAATAATAGATTACTGTTTCCAGCACCCCATGTCATCTGGTCAAATGCCTTTGTTCGACTTGTCATCCCATTTGCTTGTTATTCCAAAAACACAAAGCCCATTGCTTAACAGTCCACTTTCAATTGCTATCGCAAATACTGTCAGTAAGCGTGAGACCTACTGTCCCTCCTTGTTTCAAGGAAAGGTTGAATTTTGCCAAGGAAGATAAGCAGAATTGGTCTGTAATGAATAAAAAAGAAAAAAAAGTTTTTCTTTAACAAAACCAAAATTTAAATAAGAATTTTATCCTATCTCAGCTCATTGTGCTGATGCACCAGAAGCAATATAAACAGAGGCAAATCCCTCAAGCTCAGTGGTCACAGCCCACCCAGCTCTGCAGATTTTCAATCAATTTTCGATGATTTTCAATCAATAATGACCGATCCGTGAACAGAACAGCTGGATTTTCCAGCGGATCTTCCTGAATCAAATGCTCTTGGATTATAAACTCCACCAAATATTCACACTGGTGCTCTTCATCTTCTTTGGGCATTTCACTGGGAACAAGAACAGCAAGCAAGGTTTCCACAGGGACTGTCAGAGACACTGGGAGAATACAGGCTGGCCATCAAGCTGCTAACAGCATGTGGGCATTTGATATACAACTGTTGGTTCAGGAGTATCGGCTTCATGACTTGAATGGCAGACATGGGCAGGTCAAATTGTTGAGCAAAATGACAAGGGAAGGACTACCTCTGCTGTTGCCCCCAGCTGTGTGGCATGGTGGCCACTGACCATCCCTGCAGTAGTGTTGGGATGCCATGCACCATACCTATATGTTGCTCAGCTAAAATCATGGACAAATTGTAGTCTATTATGATGACCGCTGTTTGTACATTTCCTGTATGACCCCTGGCCACAGATCTGCCCAAGGTTTCTTCCTATACTAACTACCACAAGGGAGTTTTTCCTTGCCCCTGTTGCCATGAGAAGGCATTGTATAAATAGATTTGAATTGAATTGAATTGATTTGATTGAATTTCATGTTGGTCTTCCAATGTTGCGGTAACATAAAAGGTGTTGCTTGCTTGTTGCATCGCAGTAGCAATTGCACGGAGTGAGGGGTCTAGTTCCCCAGGACCGCAGACAGGAGTTGGTCAAGTTGGTTTGTACTTAGTTGTTGGAACTTTTCAAGGATCTCTCTCTTGTCATATTTGACTATGTCCTGTTTGGTTTGTCACACTCTCTTATACAATGTCAAGACTGCCCCCAATTGTGAGTTGCCTTCTCGTTGAGGCTTGGTTCGTGGCTGTGGTTTCTGGAATGTGTCTTTCCATTTACCGGGCCAATCATTCTTAGCGCCATTCACATTGACCATCTGGACCTCAATGTCCTGTTCAGCTTGATTGGCAGCATCAGAAATCATTGGAAATCAAACTTGTTACCCTGCCAGTCAGGCTTTAACACTCTAACAACTTTGTGGACATCAGGGAGCATCCCATTGGAGCTGATTATTCAAAGGCAACAAGAGGTGCCACAATAGTGAGGCCACAATAGTGTCAGAGTCTAAATCATGGTAACCTGAGTTCACCAAAAAGAGAATCAACTGGTGTATTCATCCACAGCTTCATCTTCTTTCTGTATGCAGCTGGAGATCTTCGACCAGTTTACAGTGACACTAAAGTTTTCCTTTCAGATTTCTTCCAAAACCTCATGCAGGAGGACCCGGTTGTCACCTAAAAAGATCTCCACATTTAGCTATAAGGAAGACTCACTGTCTGATTCAGATGTTTATGGAGAATCTATTAAGCCATCATATGCAGGTCTCTCACCCATTTCAAGTCTTTCAACTTCATCCAGGTATCCAGGTCTCCATGACAAGGATGTATTGTGTCAGCCCACTTTTCCACATCTTTTGCTGAAGCAGGTTGATAGATGACTGTTCATCCAGCAGGCCCTCAATTTTGGTGGCAAGAGGAGAAAACCTTTCTCCGATAAAACCTTAATCACCTCCTCCAGCTGTACTTCTACACAGTCCCTCCAGGATTTTGAGGGTCTTTTTTGAGATTGTTGCGATGAAAAATGGCTGATTTCGTGGCAAGATTCCTGAGAAGTTCTGGTGGAAGTCATAAGATGTTTTTTAAGCATTTTGTGGCAAGAAAATTGCGGGAGCTTGTGAAGTAGTGAAAAGTTGCTTTTTCGTGTGTGTGAGGGGTGGGGGGAGGACATCATCGTCATCATCATCAACCCAACCCATCAAAAGATGACACAACAGACTGAATGAACTGGTAGCTAACACTAATTGAATAGGGCACAAAAACTCACTTTCAGTTTCAATTTTCTAATGCCACATTCAGTTAACATTAGCTGCCTATTTGCTATTTGGTTTATACTATATCAGATTTTCTTGATCTTTTTCCTACAAACAGCACACAGTGACTTTGATCAACAGGGCTATATAGATCACACCGTTTTTTTTTTTATAATTTTCATCTAATACATGAGAAAGCCCTGCTAATAAGCATTATAGTTTGTGAATTTTTATTTTAATAATGTGATGGGCTGCTTGGTCTGGTATGAGGATTAGCATAGCTCACAGAAAGTGAGTTTACTATGAGAAAGGCACTCGGCCAAGAAGAATTTTGATGAATTCTTCAAGGAGGTAGTAGCCAACAAGAAGAGTAATAACTTGCAGCAATGCAAGTTATGCAAATATCCTCCTTTATCTATTTATTCAAGTGGCAAACTTGAAAGTTGATGCACACTCTTGCACGCCTGTCCAGACATATAAGACATCAGACACTGACATATTCAGTGAAAATAGTCGGTATAATAGCTATGTCTTCTGACCGTAAGTAGTGCAGTTATGCATTTTAATGTTAGAGCCGCTAAACACAAAACAATACCTGGAACAACTAGGCTTAATGTTCATTCCAGAGCAACTACAACCAGCCTCTGTATGTCAGTGAGACCATGTTACCAGACAAACTGTGACACTGTCACTTGTGGTACCACCATTCCCACAGGAAAGAACAGAGGTCAAACCCACATTGGACTAAATCCACACGTATTACAAACATGTTTAAAAAGAGTAGACAAACAAGCAGATAAGCACTGTAGCACAATGGTCTTATACCCATAGCGCTAATAATAATAATAATAATAATAAGGCAGTATTTTAAAATCATTTCGACTTTTAATTTGGAGCCAGTGTAAGGAAGCGAGAATACGAGGGATATGTTTTTTTAGTCCTAGTGAGTTTTGGGGCTGTGGCATTTTCTATTATCTGTAGGTTTTTAATACAGGTATTACAACACCTGAAGAACAGAGCACTACTATAATCAAGCCTG
The DNA here is from genome assembly GCA_027481765.1 of Tenualosa thibaudeaui. Lineage (NCBI taxonomy): Eukaryota > Metazoa > Chordata > Actinopteri > Clupeiformes > Clupeidae > Tenualosa > Tenualosa thibaudeaui. Next base: position 3,668,780 of record JAIFZK010000186.1, on the reverse strand, counting down.
GAGGTAGCAAAGGCATGTATTCATTTTTCAGCATCTTCAAAGGACAGGAACTTTTCTAACCTTAGCAATATTTCGTGAAATAGGATGTGTTGGAAATGTGTTTTACATGACTGTTTAGAGAGAGGTCCTGGTCAATGACTACCCCGAGGTCTTTAACTTTTATGTTACATGGCAGTGAAAGGCCACTGAGTAAGTTTTGGTGATGAGGTAGAACTTTGCAAATGACTGTCGCAAAGAAAGGTTGGAAATTAGTCACTGTGCAGTGCTAACAAGAGAAGCAAATCACCGTTATGTTATGTCTCGTAGTCAGGGCAAACTTGGCCCTTTGACACGGAAGGCTGTAGCCTCTATATAGAACTCTATGGGTAATGCATATGATTTTCTGCCTTATATATAGCCTACAGTGTACTGTGTGCACTTCCATGGAAATGATTCATGGAATCATTCATATGGTAGCCTATTATTCATTCAATTTAAATGTGACAAATTTATCCATATTAATGAACTTTATCTTATGCTTTAATTTATGGTAATGATTTTCAAAACATTCGCTCTTAAAATGTTTTCCAGTGAGTTTTCACCAGCATTTTCAAATAAAATAAAATAAAATATATATATATATATATATATATATACTTCATTTATCATTACTTATCACTTTTTTTATTAAATAATCCCACAGCTCTAAATTGCAAATTGCAAACGGTACCCCTAAATTTTAGTTCAAAGAAAAGGGAAAACACAAAATAAACCCATAAAACTGATTGACTGATGCTATTAATCAATTCGTTTTATGGGTTTATTTTGTGTTTTCTCTTTTCTTTGAAGATACTTAGGTTAGATTCAGTCTTTGTCTGTAATACCATCTACAATAAATTGCATCTTCGATCCTCCAATCCACCTGTCAAGCCTCTCTGTCTATGACTTCAAGATTTGCTCTTACAGTAGGAAAACAAAACACAGAATTTAACCTAAGTTAGGGAAACCACCCCAACTCCAACAGTCAGAACGACACTGTAAGTTTTAGAAGTTTAGTGGAAAAGGTCATTTTATTTCATTGTGGATTCCGCTCTGCAAGCAGAATTTACAGGAAGAAATTATAAGCACGGTTTATCATGATTTCCCTCCAACTCCTCACTGTGCTGTATTGTATACTAACCGCATGACAGGCTATTTATGCATAAAACAAACTAACTAGGACTGTTGAAGTTAACATGCTAATAGTGTGATAACGCTATCTCACTTTATCGCATTTAAAATAAAAACTAATGAATAACGCATGGTATTTACAAAACAGTGAACTGGGCTCACCTTGGTAAGGAACAACGTATATTGTTGCGGGTGACTAGCATGCAAAATAAAGCTAATTATAACATTAACTTTGTGGTAAAATGTAGCTCTACGATTTGTCAGATGAACCCGTAACATGGCCAGTTTGTTATGTAACATACATATGTGGTGCAAGTTTAATTTCACTTTTCCGGGTGAAATGCGGAGTCCCATGGTTGATGGCCAATGGGCTATGATCTTGAATGCGCACATTTCCTTACCTCCACCAGTAGACTGTAGGTAGCCTCACTATTACCAAATAGCCTACTGCTTTACTTAAAGTACAAGTGTAGCTTGCAGCCATTACAGTTAAGCAAAAATAGTCTGCTATTTCTTCAAAATGTATTTTGCACATATGCCTAATAAAAGTTTGAAACATCATTATTTTGGAAATACAGGCCTAAGCCTCTATCAAAACCCAAATTCTAAATATTCATGCATTATATTCTGTAAAACTGTCTATCATAGAGATTCTTATCAGCCTATAATTAACATGAACATGCAAGCATATAGTCCATTCAAGAAATTAAACTGCTATATAAAGTCTGCTGTGATGTTCAGAGCAGAACATTTTCCGTAGAAATGTAATTGAGTACAATTTAAAAAGATGTTTAAAGAAATGTTTTTTTTTTTTTTTTTAAATCGTGATTAGCTACGTAGCTATGTAATTGTTTGATAGCCCTAAAACTGTCATATTGGTTCAACATAGCTTAAGCAGCAGAAGAAGGCTTGGGGTGTGTTTGTGACGTCACCAAAGAGGTGACTATTTGGTCTGCAAACTGTTTCAGAAGCTTCCCCCTTCTAATTTTTTCACAAGTCACACTATCAGAGTGATAGCATAGGGCCTTGCACCACAGAGGTTCTGTGTAGTGACGGCATCATTTTGACGCCGCAGAATAACTTGTGTGAACAGCAACCTACACTGACCATTTGTAACAGCAAGCTTGATTTTCTATGCAACACGGTTTGATGTGCACTCAAAATTAAAATTCAGTGCAATGCAGGATACCAACACTTGGGCAGCATGATGTATTGTGATATAATGCCATGCAGCTTTAAAATATGAAGAATGAGTCCTGTTTTAGTATAAAGACATGGCTGATCAATGATTAAACTGTTAAACGTTTTGTAGTGACACTAGCATATGTTGATTTTAATTTAATTTTTGCACAGTAGTTGTAATTGTAATTTTATTGTAACTTTATTCTACATTTGTAAAGGGGTCATATTAATAATCCAATATAGATACAGAGATTTCTATAAGGACACCTGTATAGGTTTTAGCTTGCATGTGAAGAATCGTTTCTTTGCAGACACATCTTAATGAGGAGTACTGTGAGTTCAAGTTGAAATGAGCTCACTATACATGGGACAGAGTTGCACCTCTGCCAGAATCATAGCTTATATAGTTACCTGCCTTTTCTGTAAGAATTGGATAGGAATATTGTTGAGGTATGCATGTAAACACTATTGGTATGTAAACTCTGTTTTCATGCACAGAGGCCTTAAGATGCTAAATGTCAATGTTAAATTAAACTTGAGATTTAAAAAAAATCCTGAGATAATTACAAGTGTCTTTGGAAAATAATATATTGTTATTCTTGGGAGACCTGATATAAGAGGCTGCAGAACTTTTTTTCGGTTGTGGAATACTTTTAGCAATCATGTTAAATCCAGTCTGTAACATAAAATGTTCATGTATTGTGCTATTACTCGCCTTAACTTAGGCTCTGCAAGGAATAATCATCTTGTGTTCTTTCATTTTGTCGGGAGTAGGGGGTTGAGATTATTTTAATACCTTTGTTATTGTTGTGTCTGTTATTTGTTGGTCATGTCATTGACCATAATTTGCTAATTGTTTTTATTTAAAATTATTTAATTTCAATTAAAGAGATCTCTTTACGTGTGAACACATTTATAGTTGGGGTGCTTCAGACTAGATAAATACTGGCAATTGCAGCAGTATTTAAATTTTTAGAGGCCTAGAATTTTTTGATAGGGCCTGTTTATGGCAATGTTGAACCCATCACAGCTTTAATTTGGAGTGCCACCAGGAGAAATTGCTTTAAGTGTGAGTTAAAGAAAATTTTCTACTACTAAATATCATTGTTCATGCTATTTCAGATTGAGAGAGGTGGTACTGTTTTAGTACCAGAAATCACAAGCCATCTTTGTATACAAAGAGTTTGGATGCAAAACCCCCAAAGTCCATTTAGGTTAGAAAAAAATATATGTATATAATTTAACTTTATTATCAGTTCAACTCCAATTGGATTGTTTTGGCTTGATTAGATTTTTCCTTGACAATATAATTAAAAGTTTGGGAGTTGAGTTAGGGGTAGTGGGACAGTGTATAGATGTCTGTGACGGTGTGCACGTGTGTGTATGAGTGAATATATGCCATGCTGGTTTAATGTCAGGCCAAGGAGATGGAGGCTGGATTGCAATGAAGGGGGTGTCGGGGAACAAGGGTATTATATTTGTTAATTTATGTCTTTTATATGTATAACAATATTAGTAATATAGCATAATAATACTAATAATGATGTTAATAATAATACAAATACAAAAACAATATTAATAATATAGTATAATACTAATAATGATGTTAATAATAATAAGGATAATAAATAATCTAGTTAACTGAAGCTACCAGAGCACCCATTTATGGTTATGGTCCTGGCCCGCCCCCACCCAAGGTATGCCATGATGAGGGGACAGAGGGGAGGTGCTGTGTACAGCAGGGCCCAGGGTCCCCCAACCCCCAAGACTCGCCACATTTCTGGTACCAGCCCTTCACACCCTCTACACAACTCACCAAACATGTCCTATGTTTGAATGGATATGACAGTAAAATTGTGCCTTTTCTAATGTGTGTTGCATTAAAAGAAATGAGAGAGCAGGGTAAATTATATTGGTAATTATGTTGGTTGCTATGGAAACTGACATAGATTTATTATTTATTTCTTTTTTAAATAGTTGCTATGTTAGGTAGGTAACACTTTGCTAGGTGGGTAATGGTTTAATATAGTTTACTTGAGATGTAGTTGATGATAAAGACAGTTTGAATGGCTGAACAATTAAATAGTTCAATTATTTAGGAATTAATTATTGTGTAGATGAATTTTATTTTGAAACAATTGTCGGCAGAGGAAACAATTGGCTGGAGACATAGTTGATAGTTGCTGAGTTTGAATGGCTAAACAGTTAAATAATTGAGTAGTTTAAATTGCTAAAATATTTAATAGTGAATTATTGTTGTGAGGACCTTTATTTTGAAACAATTGTGGACAGATGAAACAATTGCACAAGATCCGTAGTCTTAAAAGCCAATTCAGACCAAAGATTCAAGACGAGTTGAGATTGTTTCATGTCGTTGTAAACAGTTTCCAGCCGTCACTAAAGTTTCAACATGTCATTTTTACCTCACAGCTTTTATGATACAATGTCACTCACTCGGTCTTGCACAGGTGTCAGAGCAGAGTTTTGGTCAATGGAGATGGAGAGAAATGCTTATTAGCTCCTTTCAAAGAAACTTCAGTCACAAAAATGTATGTAATTTTTTGGACAGTTTGCCATTTAGCTAAACGGGGTAACTTTGTTTGCTAACTAGCCAGCTTGCTAGCTTATCTGGGCATTGTTATGGAAACCCTGGTCCTTTTGTGAGTTGTTGCATTGGTGGGAATGCTTCCATTTTTTAGACAGAACGTCTCAGCGAGTTGCTGTTTTTTAGCATTTTGCATCTCATTTTGTCGCAAATCTCTGGTTTGTATGCTTAAAGCCTGAGAAAGTGCAGATGGTCTGACTACCTGGCACAGAATTTAAATCGTTTTCAGACAGCTGACGTAACAGCGACAGTCCACCATTTTGCAGGTATCCTGACGTAGTCACTGAGGTGCATTAATGTGAGTTTGTAGTGTCGATTATGTTATCCTACAGTCACGTGTACCAGTGATGGTGATTTGAGCAGGCAACAAATTGCTGGCCGTTGCTAGCAGTGATTCTTTGGTAGTTGGTTGCTAACATGCTAACGCAAATAGGTGGCTGGTAGATACATCGTATATCACCACAGATGTATTTTTTGGTTACAAAACCTGTTTTCAGATTTAACAGTTAACATTTCTTTACATTTACAAAATATCAAGTCATTCTATTATGAAGAATCGCCTGGTTTTGTTGCCGAACATTTGCATTAAATAGAAAGCTTTTTTATTTTTTGCCCCGGCCACCTAGCGACGTGTGGCCCACTCACCTCCACTTGTCACTTGTCGGCCACTGTCATTACAAATGAATGGTAACTCATCGTTATGCATCTGTGTTTTTGTCACCATGGGGTTAGTTTATTGTTGCGGAAAATGTTTTGGGCCATCAATTCAGACATTCAAAGTGATTTATTAGGTCCATTATAAATTCAATTGTATAGCTGCAAAGGCAGAAAACATGTCACAAAATTCAAAAACGCCTACTATTATTTTTGGATTTGCAGTGTGGAACTGGTCGTGAGTGTCATAAGAAACTAAAATGTACACTATATGTTTCACATACATAATGGTAACAAGTGTAAATAATTTGAAGCAAATAGGCAAAGGTTTACTGTAACACGCTGTAACACTTCATTGCAGAACACTGCAGAATTCATTTGGTGTGCCTAGGCATTCCCAAGTGTCTTCTAGCCTATCCAAAATCATCAAATACAAAACAAAATGCCCATCATGAAATCATGTGTTCTCCAAAACACACCCGAAACCTCTTTAGGTTTTAGGAGTTCCTTATTATTTAAGGCATGTAGTTGTTGTGTTGACATTTACAGCAGATTTGCATGTATTCCTAAGGTTATTATATTGTCTGTCCTCTGAGAAACAATAATAAAATGTCCGCACCAGATCCAGGAGGGCACAGTGGCTGTGCTGCAGCAGTGGCAACTCTAGGTTGTAGTTGCTGGGCTGAAGTAGCGGCAGGGGCAGTGGAGAGTCTAGGGGACATAAAAGAGACAGAAGGGACATGCATAGAGGAATGGCCAGATGTGGCTTCAGCAGGACACACAGAAACAGAAAAAAGAGCAAGAAAAAGAGGCTTTACAGTATGGATGCATTGTTTCATGCATTATTTATTTTATCATAAGATATGAATTCTTAGATGGTATAAGATAGCCTAATGTTCTCAGCCTTCTAAAGGATAATATCAGACTTTTAGATGATTGCATTCTCATTTTATCAAGACTGTGGATATTTTGCATCCTACATTTGCATTTACTAACCATATTTACACTTATTACAGAGCTTGGGAAGTGGCATGTGCTAAATCTCCACCATTTTGTGATAATACACTGCTAGCTTTACATTGAAATCCCATAATTATTTTTTTCTTACCAACATACAGAATTCCCACGCATCCTGGAAAACCTGAAATTTTAGTGGTGGCTTTTCTAGTCATGGAAAACACCTGGAAATTGATTCAGATGTTAAAATGTCCTGGAGAAAAAAAAACTATATCATTCAGATAGTATACAGTATACACCTTGGTTCTTATTTTGTATTGTATCCTGAACCCCTGTGGAGACAATTGAGTACTGATGAGTTGTATTTTTAAAAGGTATGTCTTTTCATCAGAAACTGCATGAAAAATGGAATTTAGTTTTCAGAATCTCAAAAAGAAATAATGTAAAAAATTTCCCTTACTTTTTGAATATCAAGGATGTGGGTACAATGGAGTACTACATTGACATACTGATTGAAAACCATGGGCCAGAAAGGCTTATAGACCATTTTCAGCTTCCAAAGCTGAAGCTATTGGTTCAACCAGATAAAACATCAAGGCTGAAAAAAAACACCTTGATCAGCATAAAATGATTAAGATGGTTGACTGGCTAGATTGACCAGATTAAGGTGTGTTTTGGCATGACTTTATGATGGTTTAGTTGGTTTGATGGGGAAGCCTGAGAGTGCTAGAATACCTAATACCTAATCTATTGTTACAGCCCCATCAACAATGAAGCCAAAGGAATTCTAACACTGCCACCACATTGGGATCACTTCGACTGGATCTGAGACCACTCTCATACAAAATCCAGGACACCGTACAGTTTTTTTGTTGGCTGTATTTTTTTTTTACTTCCACATTTATGTTTTATAATCTGGAAATCAAAAACTGGTTCTGACTGTAGCCTAAACAAGGAAATATCCTCCTTCATCAGCAGGCTTATAGCCTGGCCTGATATGACAGTATGACCTCTTTATTAATTCCAATTTATAAAGCCCATCCTCCTTTGAAAAATTGCCAACACCTCGTCATCGTCACTTGCTGTAGCCCAACTCATTCAAGAAATTCAAGACACTCAATTAGCAAGCACATAGAGCAAACCTATGGAAGCTGTTGTTGTATGCTATTGCAAGTGGCAAGTAAATAAATATCCAAATAAGTAAATATCAAAAGGAGACCTCAGATGAACTTATCCATAACTCGTTTTGGTTATCAATCAGTTGGAAGGAGTTTTTATGCATTTAATGCAGCGTCTCAGGCAAAGCCATGTTATCTCATCCTACATTTCAGGCGCAGAGTATTCAAACTCGAGTTTTCCTCATCAGTGCATAGGTCTATTCTAAAAAAAATAGCCTAAATAAGTAATTCAGCAAATAGGTGCAAGTGAATTTCTTCTAGCCTATAACAAATTTCATAACTCCATCCCAGTTAATAAAGTTTGCTGAAATCTCAGAAACATCTCAGTGTCATGGACTCTAATGCATCATGTCTTGTCAGCAGTAAAGGCAACAGTATTAGTCTTATTATGAAAATATGTGCAAATTACTTTTTCACCCTTCTGAAAGGTGACACCAAAGCATGCCATGGGCTAAAGGTGAAAAAAGTGCAGATTTATGAATTTCAGTGCTGATGTAGGCTATCCTACATCCTGCATAAATAAATGACGATTCACAACTTTCTGTGCCATTCGGTAAAGAACTTAATTTATTTACCGATGCTTTGGTTAAGTTAGTCTAAATTGCAGATATGAATCTGTATGACTGCTCCCATCCATGTTGCATGGTGATTGGGGTGTACCTGAATGGTGACTGGGGTGTACCTGAAAAAGCCATTTTAGATAAAAAGTTCAAACAAAATTCTAGCTATTGAACTCACACGTGAAATTCTACCAACAGAGTAGAGTAAAATAAAGTCAAAATACCAGAGATATTTCTGACGACATGCAGTTTTGCGAGATGCTTAGCTCAGTGGAAACAGCATCACCTATACATGAATTTGGCTTATTGATACCTTATCTACTGTCGCTACTAAGTTGGCCATTAGAGAATCATAAATAATATGAGCATGATACAATGATAACGTTGTTCATATGGTAGGCTAGTGTAAAGTTTGCTGAGTCAAATTTAATATTAGCCAGTCATTAGGCTACTATAGCCTCGATAAGAATAGGTTATGTTACATAAATCGTAGATAAAGGAAATACAGTGCACCAGTGAACTAAGGCTGGCTTAGAAAAACAAAATACGCAAAAAAAACACTAAATGATAGCATATATGAGCTGTCAAAAGATTGTCAAAAGCCGAGCATTAGGCTATCCATTTATCAGTTAACGTTAGCTATAACTTGATCGCTGTGAAAGCTGTTGCTGTCACCCACAGACAAATCGTCCTTTACCAGTGTCGTAAATATTTTGTGTCTCCCAGTACCTCCTTCCAGAGACAGTTTGCAAGCTGTCAAAGGATTAGCCCAGAGGTGCTTACAGATTAGCCCACAAACAAGCAAACAACGTGATACAGGTTATAATAGTTTTGTAGTTAGCAATTCTGTTAACAGCTGTTGGCCAAATGTAATGGGCTACAAATTCAGAAAAGGCATCATATCTTACATATGTAACACTTTCGCAATCATTTTCTGGTTTTGTTGGAGAGTTATCTCAGACAGGATCGTTCAACTGAAATTTGGATAGCTCTAGGTTTAAGGTCAAATTCCATGAAGTGGCCATTTCCCTTGATCTATTACCTTTGAAGTGTTTCCTTTGAAATTATGAAACCTAATATTTATATTTTCATGTCACTCTTAGTTAAAGCTGTCAACCAGGGGTCAACTCTTTGAAGTGTTTTTTCTTCCCTTTTTCCTAAATTTCCTAAATCTTCATCACCAGTTTGTCCTAAATTCTTGAGCAGAAGTGTTGATAATAACCAATATTTTTGTTTTTTCACCTTTTTAACTTAATTTACAGCTATAAAATTAGGCTTCCATACATTTTACTGATGATAGTTTTTTACCAAAAACTGCTTGTACTTTATTTCAAATTCATACAATAGCCAACTGCTAAGTGCTTATCAGATGTTTTCAATTAGAAAAGGCCAATAAAAGTATCCTCTCCAAGTGTAAGTCTTAGTACTCCTAGCAGTGAAAAAGATTTTTCAAATGAAAACTTGAGAAATGCTCCCAAGATGAAAATGAAATCATTCCCATTCTCAAGTGTAGTGGTTGATCCTGACTACTTGGGAGGAAAAGACAGCTGGGGTGTTTGTTTCTGTACTTTGATTTCTTCTTCCTGTTAGGTCAAATGAAACTCTATATTGGGCCTATGTCTCTCTATGCTCTGAAAATGATAACAAGTCTTTCCTTAGAGATTAGATTGGCAAGGGGATTGTATAGATCACCTCTTTCATTGGAGTGAAACGTATTGCTTTGTCATCAAATTGACCCGTTGCATTTTCACCTCGGAAGACAAGGAAGGAGGGGCAAGTTCAGTGAGTGAGGCTTCACCGATATAAATAGCCAGAGGTAAGTGAGATTCTTTACTAGCAAGGGGGTCAGCCTCTTCTCCTGACTTATTTTTTCTCTTTTTGAACAAAAACTATGGAACAATTTATTGAATTTATTTAAACAGCACTATGGAACCTACTGTGACTACCACTGACACTCTCCTCTTTCCATGCATTCAGAGGAAGAAGAAGTAGAGAAAGAAAATCCCAAACTGTTTGTGTAAGACTTAGACATTTTCAATTGTGTACTGCTCACAACTGTGGACAAACAAATTGTAAAAGTTTTGACTGCTAAATGTGTGAGGGGTGTCATCAGAATAATCTGAGTCAGAGATGACACAAATGTTTGTATACTTTATCTTAATAATAATTTTGAACAGTTAATGATAGACCTGTGGATCCCTTCTTTTATCCCAACCTCAATGGAAGTTTTGCAAAAGCATGGAATGAAACCTCATGAAGACAGGATGCCTACATCAACAAGAAGATAAAGAAAATGCTGGAAAGACTTTTGGTTTCTGGCAGTTAATCAAACTAAGATAATCAAACCATTGTCACTCAATCCAGTTTGTCAAACCCAGTTTGAAAAAGGATATTTGATTTGATATTTAGTTGGGAAGAAAAAAAAACATTCCATTCAGACTAACAAAGTCTTCATCTATGCAAAGATCTATCTTTTTATTGAAGAAAGTAGAGGCACAAAAGGTAAAGAATTATTCATGTTACTTTTCTTCTATCTTGGACAAAGAGGAGTGTCTTTTTGTTGAAAAGCATGATGAATCAAGTCAGACAACATATAGAATAGAAGAGTGAAAAAGAATGACTAAATATCTGAAAAGGAAAAAGGGTATGGAGTTGCAGCATGCTTTAGATTATGTAGACATGAATAATGTGTTGAATAGCATCACGATTCGCCATCAAATGCAACCCCCTTGTGATTAATCAAATGTATTCTCTTTTCATTTAATACCAGTTACGTATTTTGAAGTGTCTTTATTCTCAAGTATATTCTCTTTTATTCTTGCTTACCATATAAAAGTGTGTATTATGCAACACATGCCAGCTCCAGCAAGCTGACATAAGGGAAGGCCACACACAAATAGTAAATAATAATAAAATTTTTTAAAGAAAGATAAAATAGTGTAGTGTAGGTCAGTAGATGAAAAAAAGCAAAAGTGTTGTGCAGATCAGTCTAGGGGAAAGGGTGCAATGGCAAACAGAAAGCAGAATGCTGGGAGACCCTGAGGATGGGAAAAGGGGGCGCTTTGTACCCTGGTCCATCAGCAGCAACCAGGCCCACCTGCACACGGTGCACAAACGAGACACACAGCACACACGGTGGGTGGGGCCACGGTTCACACAGTCATCTAATCTAGGGAAGGGGAAATAGTCCGGCTTCATCACTGCATTTACCTTTCGATAATCAGTGCAAAATAGGAAAGTGCTGTCAGGTTTTTACACACTAAAAGACGCGGTGACACCCAGCTAGAAGACGACGGTTTCACCAACCCATTTTTGAGTAAATACTGGACCTCCCTCTTCAGAATTTTCTGCTTAGGTAATGGAACACAATAAACCCATTGCCTAGGCACAGCATCACCCACATCAATATCATGTTGGATCAGATTGGTGAATGACATCATATCTGAAATTCTAAAATCCTCCACATAATCAATTAGATTAACGGTAGGTTTCGACTCCTCCAGCCCGTCTTTTAAGACAGAGGGCCGTGAACTTTATGAGTGAAGACCAAAGAATTTAGACTAAATCCTGTGCTGTTCTGAGTCACTTCACGTGCAGCCAGGCAAGAAAGCCCCTCCTCCCAAACGCGCTGCATCTCTGTGCAGTAAGCACGCAGAAGAGACTTGAACGTTGAGTGAAATCACTCCACCCTGTCTCTGGGGATGATATGCACTACACAGACTGTGTTTTACCTGCAGCTGTTTTAATATTTCAGCAAACATTTTGGATGGGTAAAGGGTGTACCCCTTTGTCACTTTGAATAACCCTGGGGATAAACTGAGAAAGTGCTTTCACTATGGACTTGGTGTTAATCGGGTATGCTGCAGAGTACCTTTCTGCCTGGCGCATTTCAGTAAACAAGTAAATACAGCCAACTTAAATGGAGGCAGTCACAATCAATCAAAAGACGCTTGAAAGGCTGGCCCACGGTGCTGGCTTGTCATGACTGTCGGGTAGTATCTCCCTCTCTCTCTAATCACTTGCCCCTCCCACTCATTCACACCTAGCTGTTGCAATCATTACTTCCACCTGTAGCTCGTTGTTTGTTGTCCTGCTGTCTATTTAATCCCTTGTATCCCAGTGTTCCCTGTCAGACCGTCCGCAAACCTACTGCAACTCACGCAAGGCAAGCATCTTAAGACCCTGACTCCCGTTTATGTTCCCGAAGATCCTGTGTCTGTCATCAGTCTGTTCCGGTGTTTCCCGTCCTGTCTCCCTGCCTGCCCCGTCCTCTGTTTTCTGTATTCTGCCTGTCTGCTTCTCGTTGACGACCTCAGACCGATTGACCACCGCACTGCTCTCCTGCCCCGGTAACGATCTCTGCCAGCCCTCGGACTACGTTCTGCTCTCCTGCCCCGGTAACGATCTCTGCCAGCCCTCGGACTACGTTCTGGTCTCCTGCCCCGGTAACAATCTCTGCCAGCCCTCGGACTACGTTCTGCTCTCCTGCCCCGGAAACGATCTCTGCCAGCCCTCGGACTACGTGTTGCTCTCCTGCTCCGTACTGCCTACTCGCTTCTAGAAGAGCACCCACACACTCCTTACCCCCGTTCCCTAAATAAACTTTCTTAACGTGACGCTTTTGGGTTCGACTCATTCTGTTTTCCTGACAGAACGGTCTGACCAAATTACTATGGACCCAGCGCACGTATCCGGTGGTCAAGCCCAGGAACCGACGGAAACCCCCTCCGCTCTGCACCGCCTCGAGATGGCCGAGGGAGAGGTCCGTCGGATGGCGGGTGACGTCGCGTCCCTCCTGGCTCTTGGCCGACAGCAGCAGCTTCAACTCCAGCAGCAACAGCAACAGCTCGCCGAGCTAACGCAGCTGCTAGTCCGGCAGACATCATCCGCCCACCAGCCCTCTGACGCTGCCGCTCCTCCAGTTGCCCCTGCCCACTTCCCACCGGCTCTGCCTGCGGACCCCGCTGCTGCAAGCTTCGCCGAGCCCCGTGTTGGAGATCCTGAAAGATTTGACGGTGACCCTGCTCAGGTCCGGGCCTTCCTCACGAACTGCCGGCTCATTTTCAAAATGCAGCCGAGGAACTTCTCCACCGAGGCGGCCAGAGTCGCCTTCACCATCAACCACCTGTCTGGACGAGCCCGGCTTTGGGGAACAGCGGAGTTTGAGCGGCGATCTCCTGCCTGTGCCTCCTTTAGTCGATTCGCTGATGAGATGGTGAAAGTGTTCGGCACTGGGTCATCCTCCTCCGAGGCATCCAGAGCTCTGATGACGCTGCGCCAGGGGAGACGCATGATCGCGGACTATTCCATCGATTTCCGCACCCTGGCCAGTCGCAGCTGTTGGAACATGGAGGCTATTGTGGATGCCTACCTCCATAGCCTGGCAGACTACTTGAAAGATGAGCTGGTTGCCCACGCCCCACCGTCCAACCTTGATGAAGCCATTGCCCTGACGGCCCGCATCGACCGGCGAATCCAGGCCAGACGACGGGAGAGGAGTCACCAGGGCCAGCCAATCACCAGCTCCCCCGGAGGGGGTAGCTCCACACGCCCTCTTCGGACGCTCCCTGGTGGCCACCAAGATTCCCCAGAGCCCATGGAGGTCGGTCGGACCTCTCTGTCTGCGGAGGAACGACGCCGCCGCCTCACTGCTAATCTGTGCCTGTATGCGGTGGGGAGGGTCACCGAGTCTCGTCTTGTCCGTTAAAAGGGCGAGCTCACCGAACGTAGGAGGAGTCCGGTTGAGCTCGACAGCTATCCAGTCCTCCAGAGACGGTAAGCCCCTGCTCCAAGCTCACCTTCATCTCGACAGTCATACCCACGTTCTAACTGCCCTAATCGATTCCGGCGCGGAAGCTAACATTATTGACTTTTCTCTCGCTCAGCAGATGGGACTGAGGCTCCGTCAGCTGCCTGCCCCCATTCCTGCCCGAGCTCTGGACGGATCAAAATCCAGCCCAATCTGATGCAGGGGAACAGACAGAGTTTCCAATTCCTCTGATAATAATGCATTTCCGCATACTGGACTCGGGAGAAAATGACAAAGCTAACTGAGCCACAAACGTTTCAGAGGCTCCTGTGTCATGTAATATTTTAACAGCTAGTTTATAAGGTCTATTGACTAATGAAATATATGAAAATCCCATTTTGTATTTTTTTGAGTTTAAGTGTTTTCAGGTGCAATTTTCAGGTGGAATCTCATTATAAGAAAGTGAACTTTACTTGAAGTACTGAAGTTGCTTGTGCTACATCCACAATTAAAATGACTTTACATTTACATTTACATTGATGCATTTAGCAGACGCTTTTATCCAAAGCAACTTACAAAAGAGGATAACATTCAAGCTACAACACAATGAAAGAAACTAACAAAGAGTGGATATTGCTAACATAAAAACTGCACTATTTTAAGTTGAAAGTGCAATAGTGTAATAAAGTGCAGTATAAAAGAGAACACAACACTGCTGGGCCTCATCACCAACGGCGACGAGGCCCACTACAGGAAAGAGATGGATCTTCTGACCAGATGGTGCAAAGGCAACAATCTCCTGCTCCCACTGACCATCGACGGTGCTGCAGTGGAGAGGGTGAGCAGCACCAAGTTCCTGGGGGTGCACATCAGCGACGACCCCTCCTGGACCACCAACACCGCATCACTGGCCAAGAAAGCACAGCAGCGTCTCTACTTCCTGAGCAAACTGAAGCAGGCAAGTACTCCACCACCCATCATGACTGCCTTCTACAGAGGAACCATAGAGAGCATCCTTACCAGCTGCATCACTGTATGGGGTGAGAGCTGCACTCACAACAACAGGAAGGCTCTACAACGCATCGTGAGGACAGCTGAGAGGATCATTGGTGCATCACTCCCCTCCCTGCAAGACCTGTATACCACCCGCCTCACCCGAAAAGCCATCACAATTGTCAGCGATGCAAGTCACCCAGCACAGTCTGTCCAGTCTCCTGCCCTCTGGAAAGAGGTACAGGAGCCCCTGCTCCCGCACTACCAGACTCGCCAACAGGTTCATCCACCAGGCTGTGAGACTGCTGAACTCTTTCCCTTCCCCACTCCCAGCCCCAGCCAGGCACCAGGATGGCAGGAGTCTAGGAAGACACTGGACTCACCCCCCCCCCACCCCCCCCCCCCCCCCCCGCCCCCAAACTGAGACTCTGCATATGCAAATTGCACACATCTGCTGCCAATTGTTCTGTTTTTAAAATTTAAATTTGCACCACTTATTATTATCATTACTGCTATCATTACTGGCAAGTACTGCCTATTGACATTTGCACATTGCACTTTTGCACTAAAAAACACAATTACAATTACCTCTAAATGCACAAAGCTGGAACACTCAGGGTACTCTATGTCTTGTCTTGTCATACCTGTTATGTTTGGTAGTAGTACTAGGCAAAAGTAGCCTTAAGCTACTTGCACTTATTTATTTATACAACCTTTGTCTTGTTGTGCATCTGCACTTTACTGTTGTCCACGTACATGCATGGGATAGTGGGAAACATAATTTTGATTACTTTGTATGTCAAGTACATGTGAAGAAATTGACAATAAAAGCGACTCTGACTTTGACTTTGAATTTAAGTATAAGATTGCCATAATCCTGCTCTCTGGGACCTTGGCCACCCACTGGACTAACGCTGCATTGCAGCTTCTTTGTTTGTTTGTATCTTCCATGTGCTTCTGTTCTGTTTACCTGCCCTGCCCCTTTCTCCTCCCCTGCTCCACACCTGTGCCTCATGATCCTGTTTCCCCGTAATGAGCATCAGCTTCCTCCTGTTTGTCCTAGTGCTCCTGCTCCCTATATACACCCCAGTTTGTTCTATGTTCCTTGTCTGATCGTCTGACCATGCATCTCGTGTTTGTAAGTCTGTTACTAAGTCTGATTACCTGCCTGTGATTTCTGTTTCTTGTGTTTCATTGAATTCTTTGAGTTTTTTGTATTTTCTGAACTTCCTGGATATTTTTGGATTTGAACTGCCTTCGTTACGATCTGGGTGTTTAGTTCCTTAGTGATTCCCTCCTGCCTGTTTGATCCCTGACTGACTTTGTATCCTGCTGATCTTTTGTGTGTTTTTCCCCGAACCCTGTTTTTGGAAACCTTTTTGTTGGATTACTTGAGCCTTTTTGTTAACCACGATCTTCTGAGCTTTTTCCCCTTTTCATACTGTTTTTTGATCACTGTAAATAAAACTCTCTGCACCGATCTGCATTTGGGTCTCCGTCTGAATCTTACAAAGATGTCAAGTGCTTTCTCAAAATTTACACCAGGAGATATTCTTGGAAGAGCTGTGTCTTCAAGAGTTTCTTGAAGGTGGTGAGGGTATCAGTTGATCTGGTAGCACTTGGAAGGTCATTCCACTAGCAGTTCAGTTTTGGAGAGATTTCATTGGAGGTGATGTCCTTTCATCCATGCAGATATATCAGAAAGACAGTCCGAGATCTGTGACACCGTGGAGTTGTCAGGCGGAAAGGACAGCTAGAGCTGGGAATCATCAGCATAGTAGTGATAAGAGAAGCCATGGGAGTGGATGATCAAGCCCAGCGAGGTGATGTACAAGGCGAAGAGAAGGGGCCCCAGCACAGATCCTTGGTGAAGTGCCGATGTCTGTCCTAACCATGATGCATTGAACGACCGTCCAGTAAGATAGGATTTGAACCAGGAGTGCACTGTGCCATCAATACCCATGTTGGTCAGCTTGTCCAGTAGGATGCGATGGTTGACCTTTTTTAATGCTTTCGTCACAGACAGAAGTGGCGTTTCATTGGAGTGGCCACTTCTGAAACCGGATTGGTTGGAGTCAAGGAGGTTGTTCTGAGTGAGAAATCCTGTGACCTGTTTAAAGACAGCTCGTTGATTGGTATTGGAAAGGAAGGGAAGAAGAGTGTCAGGCAGGTAGTTCTCCACTTGAGTGGGAGCAAGGGATGATTTTTTGAGCAGTGGTGTTACCTGGGCTTGTTTGAAGGTGGTAGGAAATATACCCCTAGTTAGTGAAGCATTGATCACATGTGTGGCTGCTGTCACAATGGTGGGGGTTATGGCCTGAAGAAGGGTTGTTGGGATGGGGTCCAGAAGACAAGAGGTAGGCTGGCTGTCTGTGAGAAGCTTAGACACCTCTGCCTCGGAGAGAGGAGTGAAAGAAGAAAAGGAAGCAGTTGGTTTAGAGAGGCTTGGAGGAGGAACCGCTGTAGATTGGTTGGAGAACTGACTACTAATTGCTGCAACTTTGTGCAGCAAAAAAAATGCAGCAAAAGTGTCAGCTGTGAGGTTAGGTGGAGGAGGTGGGTTTAGTAAAGATTTGAAGGTGGAGATTCTTGGTGTCCATGGCATTGTGAATCTTGTCATGATAGAAAGCCTTTATGCCGACATGGATGTCGACTTTATGCTGACATAACAGAGGAAACATTTTTTAATAGACTATTTCCCATGGTTAAGCTATAGGCCTAGACCAGTTAATGGCTATTTTTTCATATTTATAAGTAGTCTAAAAGGTAATCACTGCAGCCCTCTGTCCACTGCAGATGTCAACCTAAACTTAGCATACAAGACAGCAGCTACCAAACAGCTTACCTTCGGTTACTGGTGATGTGAACCGTGTTTGCTTAAAAAGTGTTTGCTGTAAGTGGACTTGCTAACTTTAGTAAATAAACAGCAACTGGTAGAGTATGTAATAGTCAACTGCATCCAATCACTTGTGCTGCAGGCTAGTAATTCTCTTCCTTTCTCTTTATTTCAGAAGCAGTTTGTGAAAAGTGCTGGGCATTGGTCAGGTAAATTGGGCACGTTTAGCTCTTCCAATGAAAGCTATCCACTGTATCATAGATTAAACATGGTGGTGCTATTCTCCAGTATCGTGCCTTATTATGACATTGTAGCAGCAGCGCATAGCTGACAATTAGTTGTAATTTTTGTGTTGTATGATTTAGCCTAAATGTTTTTTTTTTTTTTTAATATTGGGGGTCTTAAATGTAACTATTTCTTACAGTTCTGACTATTTGGAGACACTGTATGAGCCTTTAAATTAGCATTTTGGCATCTGTTTTAGCTTTTCTTGATTTCTTTTCTTCCATCCATGTCAGACAGAGCAAAAAATGTATGGCAACTGGTTGCCTTAAAATTCATTATTCAAAATTCATTGATTAAAGCACTCTTTCTTATATGGATTTCTCTTTCCTATATGGATTGCTTTCCCAATTACTATGTAATTATTATATTCATTTCTTTAAAATTAATATATAATAATAATATAGCAAAAGACAATGTATTTTAAGTTTCTTTTTTTAAGATTTTTTATTATTATTAAACCTTCTTGAAAAAAACAAAGCCTGCAATTAATGAGGTTCACCTACTGCGCTTGTTTATGACCTATGATGTCGTAAACAGCAAGCTGAGTTGTATGATATTGAGCAGTACCTGCTGAATAAAGCTCAAGGTGTTTTTCATGTACCTCAGGTAGTCCAGGTGTAGGGCAAAAATTAGACAGAAAAGGAAATGACTTGAGGCAGATTGTCCACCCTATCCATAACCACAGTCCCTTCCAAAATGATTCCCTCTCTGGTTGAGTTCAACCAAGGATGCCCTGAATCAATGCAAAGGGTTCCTAAAGTTTGGCTAAATACCTCTTGGTCAGTTTTGTCCTAAGAGAACATGGAACAGACAAAAGGGAGGACAATCATGAGGACAATCATGAGGACAATCATGCTCTCATACACTTCCTAGTGTCAGTGTTTCCTTTCATTATACTGCCACAGCAAATATCAAAAAACACCTTTCTAAATGCTCACTAGCCAGCAGCAAGTTGACTGAAGAAATGCATTTAATGGAAATATGAGGACATTCTTGCAGATTTCATGGTCAAAAAAATGTTCAGTTAATGCTGTTTTGTGTAATTACTGAAACAACAGTTCAATAATGCGTACGTTACTTACAGAGCAGGTCTTAAAGAAGGGCTCAAAATGACTGTCAGTTCACGAAGAATAAGGCACCTGATGTCAGTTAGTGCAGTTGTCTGGAAGATGGTTGACATAAGAAGTACAACACAAGTTATTTATCATCAGAGGGTGATAACATTAATGATACATAATGAGGGTAAGAAGCAGAAAAGTGACTCATGCCTTTGCTGGACATCGTGTGGAAAAACGGGAACTGCCAGGTGTGTCCAATCCACTCGACTTGTCAATCCAAGTATAATGTGCATAAACCATTTGATTTATTGCAAGAGTTTTGAAAAGTAAAATGGGAAAAGAGGTCTGTCTTAGAACATTCAGGAGTTCCAGAATGATTACAGACAGATGAAGCAAGCATTTCAATAAGCATTTCAAACTATTGAATGAAAAACAATATCACTCACATTTCCATGGCCTCTGATTTAAAAGCTTTGGTGGTAGAAAGATTTAACCATACCTTGAAAACTGTGGAGGTACTTTACAGCCCAAAACACCAGAAGATATGTAAACATGTTACCTGATTTGATTCATAAAAGTATCGCTATGAAACAGGTGGAGGTTTGACCTGAAAATACTCTAGAGTAGTGTTTCTCAAACCATGCGATATGATTACCGTCGTGCTGCATCTGACTGGTTTGCCATTCAATTGGATGAGACAGCAGATATTGCTAACCTAGCTATGCTTCTGCTGTACATCAAATATGCTCATGCTATGTTTTGTAAGGCATTGCCAGGGACCACAACCGCTGGAAATATACTTTGTGTGCCTGATGGGTACATCTCTGGGCATGGGTTGATGCGGGGGCATTGTGTCAGTGTCTGTACAGGTGGGGCAGCGGCTATGAGTGGTAGGCACAACAGAGTTTCATCATCAGGCCAGGCAACACACTCTTTTATTCATTGAGTGGTACTTGCCTCTAAATGTCTGTCCACAGAGCCTCATGAAAAATAGTGAACTTCATTAAGGCCAGTCTGACAAATTTCCATCTATTTATGGCTCTGTGTGATCATGTTAGATCAGATCATACAGATCATGTTATTCTTTTCTTGCACTCTGAGGTTTGTTGGCTGTTATGGGGTAAAGTGGTGAATAGAGTGTATGATCTGTAAATAAACAGTCCAATCTTGCCAATCACTTGCAAGATCAGTCCTGGATTATAAAGGTAGCTTATCTTTCTGACATCCTAGACCATTTCAATATGTCTGACCTGTTGATTCAAGACCAAGGGTGACATTTTTTAATGATAAAATCATAGATTTCAAAAAGAAGCTCTCGATCAACAAATTTAATAGAGGTGTGTTCAACATGTTCAGTGGACTGTCGTCTCTGGCTGATGAAGGTGTGGATATGGGGCAGGTGCTGGCAGTGATCGGCAGTGACCTTACTGAAACACTGTGCCATTTTTATTTGTATGTCCCGTCTCACGATAAGCAGTGGGTAAGAGATCCGTTCACAAACCCAGAAACGAGCGATCTGCCACCTCTGGTGCAGGATAAACTTCTGGAGCTCTCATACGATGCTGGTCTGCAGTCAAAATTCAGTGTACTTTTCAGTCTGAATTCTGTCTGTCATGCTGCGATGAATATCCCTAGCTGAGAGAGATGGCAGTGAAAACAATTATGCCTCTCCTTTCAACATACCTCTGTGAGACCGCATTTTCACATTACACAAGCCACGAAGACAAAATACCAAAAACAGGCTCAAATCAGAAAACACGCTCTTGTCTTCCTTGTTTCGACCTGTTAGTGGCAAGAAAGCAGGCACACCCTTTGCATTAGAATGCTGATATTTCCTTTGCTACGAAATCCCTGTGGATGACAGGGCCTGTCATTTGAGGTAAAAGCTCAGCATGTTGGCTACATTCAGTTCTCACTTTTAAGTTCATAGGGGACTGTGCAGCCAGTAAATATTAGGGCTACAGTGGGCCTCTTGGGTTTTCAGTTGGAGGTCCCTTGTGTGTGTGAGGCAATGCTTGGCAGTGCTTAAAGTTCAAAGGTGTAATTAAAAACAAACAAATAAACAAAAAATACAGAAAAAGTGAAAAAAATCTTGGTTTATTGATTCTTAGGCAAATCATTATAATAATAGGTTAATGAGGTTACTATGAAACAATAGTTGCAGCCATACTACAAAGTTCAAACACTGATTAGGCAGCTCTACTTTCAACAATGATCAATGTAGTATAAACGCACAGAGGCGCGCACACGGTTGTAACAAATAAAGTAAAAATTTACAAAACAAAAGAATAACCAGACCGGGCTACTCCCCGCCTGCTTGTATCCCATTTAAACCCTGTACATAGAATATTCACACATACATGTTAGAAAAACAAAAAAACTGTTTGGAAAACAAATATTTATCCAAAAGGATCCCAAGGGTAAGCGACCGCGAGGTTCAGCCTTGAAACAAACCAGTCACGGCACACAAACAATGGGAAGCGAGGCGCGGATCACCTACGAACAATGATAAAACAGTTCGTATGTAGGTACTCACGCAGCTCCCCGCACAAATCCCACGGCTAGAAAGTAACAAGCTTACTCTGTCACTGCGTCCCCAGCAGAACGCTGATAACACAGAGCAGGGAGACAGCGGAGATCAGGTACGCACTAAAATCAGCACAAGGAGACCATTTAAATCCCCGTTCATAAGATCCACCCGCTGAACAATGATAAAATAGTTCGTGATAGTGAATGTACACTTACGAATGGCGAGAAGTCTCCTGGGCCTATAAAGTCGGGCTCTCTAGACATAAACCACAATGCCTGCACAGACGTAGGCCAAACGCTGCGAAAACGCACAGACGCGCCGCCAACACGCAGGTGAGCAGGAGTGTGAGAGAGAGACCAAGGCGGGGCTATCTGAGCAGGAACTTATAGATGCCGTTCATCACCCGTATGTCAACTCCATGCTTTTTACCGTGTCAGCAAAGCACGTTTATTATTATTATGAAAAAATCTCTTTTTTTTTAAGAAAAAAGAAAAAAAGGCTGGCTTGCCACACTCCCCCTCCCTTGAAAAGGTCTGACCAAGGGAAAAGGAACAACGTGAACTGCCCATAGAGGAATTGAGATATTAAGAAATAGATTACTGGATGTCATTTAGATGCAAATAATATCTAAAGGGAAATATGTCTTCAGATGTCCCAGTTTAAAACCCAAGGAATTCGTCATCGTCATCATCTGATTCACAGAATATCTTCTTAAGCTGTTCCCTCTCACGCTGATCTACTTCTGCAGCAGTGGGGTAACATTGCTTGAGACGGCTAACTTGGACTGTTCGCAAGTCTTCTCCCGTGTCTTCCCTCACGACTTGATAATTCACAGGGCCCAATTTTACCAAAACCCTATAAGGTCCAACCCACTTAGGAGCAAGTTTGGCAGAGAAGCTCCGAGATGCTTGAGATAGTGGGTAAGCTCTCATCCACACTCTCTCTTTAATACCATAGGTAACGTCTCGGTGAGTTTTGTCATAAATTCTTTTTTGCTTCTCTTTTGCTTTTTTCAGATTTTTGTCCACGAGCAAGCGCAGGTTTTCAACGACCCTTGGGGGTCTACGGTGGGACAGAGGCTGCAGGACCCTGTCAAATGGTCCAGCCACGCTGCCTCTGAGAAGCAGCTCAGCGGGAGAATGACCGGTGGATTCCTGTACAGCCGTGTTAATGGCAAATCGCAATTCAGGGAGATGTTTGTCCCATAACTTGTGCTGGTCACCCACATAAGAGCTCAGCATCGTTTTCAATGTACAATTCACTCGCTCAGTGAGGTTAGTCTGTGGGTGATATGCAGTCGTTAATTTTTGTACCACACCCCAGCAATCACAGAGGTCTTTTAAGACTTCGGACACAAACTGTGGCCCGCGGTCAGACAGCAGGTACTTGGGCACACCCCACCGAGTGAAGATGTCCTTCAAAAGACATTTACTTATAGCCTCAGCAGTGGCCTGACGGAGAGGAAAGAGCTCAACCCATCTTGTGTAGTAGTCAACGACCACAAGTAGCTGAGTGTTCCGCCAAGAACTCTGCGGTAAAGGCCCCATGAGATCAAGACCAAGCATTACCCATGGCTCTGAGACTTCCGTCTGCTGCAGGAGGCCAGCAGGCTTCACACACTCTGGCTTATGAGTCCCACATCTGAGGCCAGTAGGCCACATTTGTGATCCTCTTCAGGGTTTTATAAAGCCCCAAGTGACCACTAAGTGGACTATCATGATAAGCCCTGAGAACGGAACATCGCAAAGGTTTAGGAACAAAGATCTGATAATGTGTGCCACGGTATGGATGTTCAGTCCTCCGGTAGACTTTGTCCTCCAGAATAGTGTACCGTAATGGCTCCTGGTCTGGAGTCTTCTCAGCGTCTGTCACCATCCTGTACAGTTTCTGACTTTCAGGGTCCTCCTGTTGTGCTTTCCAAATATCGCGGTCAGACAAAGGAAAAGGTACAACATGGTCTGGCTCTGCACTGCAAACAGCCAAAGAGCTCTCACCACCAGGGCTTGTAGCACGGGACAGTGCATCTGGAGCAGAGTTGAGCTTCCCCTTCCTGTATTCTATGGTGAAACAGAACTCTTGAAGGTTTAAGGCCCACCTGACCAAGCGGGAGTTCGCTTTGGTGGTGTTGAAGACCCAAAGGAGAGAAGAGTGGTCAGTCACCACAACGAAAGGTTTTCCTTCCAAGTAGTGTCTCCATCTCTCCAGTGCCCACACCACAGCTAGACACTCGCGTTCAGTGGTGGAGTAGTTCTTCTCTGCACCCGTGAGAGACCGGCTTGCATATGCTAGCACTTCCTCATCAGACAAGGCAGATGACCTTTGAGCAAGCACAGCACCAAGACCCGTAGCACTTGCATCAGTGTAAACAATGAAGGTGCAATCAGAATTTGGGTGACCCAGAACAGGTGGAGTAGTCAAATGCTGTTTGAGGGAATCAAACGACCTCTGACATGCAGCACTCCAGTGAAATTTTGCTCCTTTTTTCTTCAGAGCGTTTAACGGCTCAGCAATAACAGAAAAGTTGGGCACATACCGATGGTACCACCCGGCCAAACCGAGAAACTTCTGAACGTCTTTTAGATTGAAAGGGACTGGGTAAGCCCCCACAGCTTTAATTTTCTCCGGATCAGCCTTTACTCCATCTTTACTCACTACATGCCCAAGGAACCTAATTTCTGGCATGCAAAAGTGACACTTCTTCAGTTTAAGGGTTAGTCCTGCATCACATAGACAGTCCAACACTTTCTGGATGTCCACAAAGTGTTGGTCAAGGTTTGGGGAATGAATGATGATATCGTCAATATATACGAAACAACATGTCCCCAGACAGCTTCGTAGGACAGTATTCATGAGCCGTTGGAAACTGGCGGGTGCATTTTTTAACCCAAACGGCATCTTTCTAAAAGAATAGAGGCCGAATGGAGTAATGAAAGCGGTGATGGGTCGACTGGTGGGTTCAAATTTGACTTGCCAGTAACCACTATTGAGGTCTAGTGAGCTAAACACCGCAGACCCTGCCAGTGATTCCAGTATCTCGTTCACTGTCGGTAATGGAAATGAATCTCGCTCTGTGTAAGAGTTCACCCTGCGATAATCAACACAGAACCTTGTGCTGCCATCCTTCTTTGGCACCATAACAATCGGTGAAGCCCAAGGAGAATGTGAAGGCTCAATGATGCCCTGGTCAAGCATTTCTTCTATGTGCCTTTTAACTTCCTGACGCTTGTGTACAGGCAGGCGGTAAGGCTTCTGTGTGACTACAACATCACCTTTCAAAATGATGCGGTGTTGTAGGACAGAAGTGTGACCAAGTCTGGTGGTACACACATCAGGGTTACCAAGCAGAAGGCGATGCAACTTCTCTGCATCTGAACCACACAAACTGCTCTCATCTACAGCGGCTTGTAAAAGAGACTGCAGATCAGCAGCGGGAGCAGGCCCACTATCTTCAGACAGGCAGGGCAACGGCGGAGGAACAGAGCTCAAGATGGTGGTTGTGGTCAGAGAGGATGGAGGCTGCATGCCCCAGCTAGCATAAAACGCATGAGCCAAAGTAAAACTTTTAGGCTTGGCTGTACAAGGGACCGGAGGTGGCACAGAGAGCATGAGAGCGGTAAATGACGGAGCAGGAGGAGACTGGATATTCCAACTATCACCAGGCCTTGCCATGACCTGGAAAGGGAAAACTCTTCCTTGCTGGTCACCAAGAATAGAATATGTTTGATCCCTTACATTAAGCTGAATCCCACTCACTGAGATGAAGTCCAGTCCAAGGACCAGAGGATAAGCAAGGACATCAGCTGCAAGAATTGCAGTAAGAACTTTCCATTTATGGCCATGCATGTGATACTCAAAAACTTTGCAGCCGATAGGGTGAGTAGCCGTTCCATTTGCAAGATACAGAGGCCCTTCACTCCAAGGCTCAAGTTTCTCCTGGGGACTTCTGATTTGGTTCCACAGATCAGAACTCATCAGGCTGTATGAGGCTCCAGTGTCTACCAAGGCTTTGCCCTGGCAGCGTCTGACAGAGACAGGTACTGTCAATTGCTTTAAGACTACTATTGGACCAGATGTGCGAGGTACAGCAGGCGTCTTGGACCTAACAGGTGGCTCAGGTTTAGAAGAGGACTGGCAACTTGTAACTGTCGAGACCGTACCCTTTGGGTTAGGGGGGTTAGACTGACGAGGGCCAGTACTTTTCAAAGGTTGATTTTGAGACCGGAAGAGAGGACAATTGCCCGGAGGATGTATGCCCTGGCAACGCCAACACAAGGGAGGTGCAGGTTGCTTTGACTCAGCCTTTTGACCTCTTTTAGATGACTCAGAGGTCTGGTGCTCAGCTTTAGAGGTTTTAGAAAGAAGAACCTTCTGATCATACACTTTCTGTTGTGCAAAATCCTTTTCAAGCTGCTGCCCCAGGCGAACGACTTCATCAACAGTGTGCGCGCGTCCATGCAGTTGGCTAACTAACTGTGGTTTCATCGTTTTGTAAAGCATCTTCACAACCACATCTTCCATCGCTTCAGGCTTCCAATCCCTTACACTCTCATGAGGCAACTGAACTCTATTGCGAATCCTCTCCTCTAACTCATCTGCATAGTCTTCAGATAGGAAAGCAGCAAAAAATTGCTTCTCAAAATCAGCCCAAGTGTGTGCCTTCTCTCTGGCTATCTCCCACCAATGTCGTGCAGTCCCATGCAAAACATTCCTCATGGTTGCCAAGACCTCAGTGTCAGACATAGGGCGTAAAGCAAGGAAGTCCTTACACCGGTATATATAAAGGAGGGGGTCGGGGTCATCCTCTTTGCCCCCAAAAGAAGGAAAACTAAGCTAAATTGGCAACCGTCGATCAGGAAGGCCAACAGCAGTGGTTGCGGGCTCAAGATCAGACTCTGGGCCAACACGAGTGGAAGATTGCTGTAAGCCAACGCCAGTAAGCGGACTAGACATACTTGTTGGTGGTGGATATGTAGGCCTCACCTTCAGTTCATGGACGTCTTTAGACAGAGCTTCAACTGAATCTTTGACAGAACTAATCTGCAAAGAGAGCTCCTGCAACTCAGGCTTAACTGTTTTATTCAGTTGGTCTGTAAAGGTGTTGGTAAACCCTGTACATAGAATATTCACACATACATGTTAGAAAAACAAAAAAACTGTTTGGAAAACAAATATTTATCTAAAAGGATCCCACACTCTTAATTAACAGCGAAGGATAATGAAAGGGTAAGCGACCGCGAGGTTCAGCCTTGAAACAAACCAGTCACGGCACACAAACAATGGGAAGCGAGGCGCGGATCACCTACGAACAATGATAAAACAGTTCGTATGTAGGTACTCACGCAGCTCCCCGCACAAATCCCACGGCTAGAAAGTAACAAGCTTACTCTGTCACCGCGTCCCCAGCAGAACGCTGATAACACAGAGCAGGGAGACAGCGGAGATCAGGTACGCACTAAAATCAGCACAAGGAGACCATTTAAATCCCCGTTCGTAAGATCCACTCGCTGAACAATGATAAAATAGTTTGTGATGGTGAATGTACACTTATGAATGGCGGGGCTATCTGAGCAGGAACGTATAGATGCCGTTCATCACCCGTATGTCGACTCCATGCTTTTTACCGTGTCAGGAAAGCACGTTTATTATTATTATTATGAAAAAAGGCTGGCTTGCCACAAGTGACTATGCACAGGGTTATTCCCTCTTTTTGTTTAATTTATCAAACAATGAGGAGAATGCTGGGATTCTTAATCCTGTCAGTAACAAGACTGGACTGGATAAGACTGGAAATGAGATTGTCAAGCTCTCCCCACTACTCTTACTCTCATTGCCTATGCCTCTTTTGACTTCATTTTAGAAATTAACTCTCAAAGACAAGTTTTGACTGATCTTTATAAAAAATAAATTTTTAAAAATAATTTGGAGCTGGAAAGTTTACTCTCAGCCTTGTTAGGTAAAATGATAAGATGATTATTATTTTTAATGACTTATTGAGGGCGTGGTTAAGATGATTGACAGCTGTCAAAGGTTATTGCGGCGTCACTTTCACTGACTCGAATCTCAATGTTCTTGTGACAACTTCACATGTCTCCCATCATGACAAAGATGCTGTTCCATTTTTCTTGTAAGGGACACTTTTTTACAAGTGTAACAGACGTGACAATAAAAAACTGCATGATGGACAGCTTGGCCGAACATGTTGTCAATATCTAATGTATCAGAGTTGGTTTAATAGAAGACCGTATTCAAGTTACATTATTACTTTTTGAAGAATGAAGATTGTAATATATCAAGCACTTCTTGTCTTGTCTTTTACATTTCGTGGACCAATCATTTTGAAAGTTACTGAGATCATTTTGTTACATTGAAAGAAACAGCCTACTGTATTTAATTGTCTGTTCCACATATGGTGAATGTGTTCTGTAGCACCAGTATTAAGACCCATGTTAGTGAAAGTTAGTTTAGAAAATGTCTGCCAATTACAGTGAAAATAACTTCTTTTTATGCTGTTCATCTATTTATGAATCTGGTGTGATTAGTTAAAAGCTCAGAGTGACTGAACCAGATGAAAGGATGCTGAAGTCTAATTGAGCCAGTTGATCACCTAGAGGCAGCGGTGGAAATCATCTGATCTCATAAAAAATTACTCAGCCTCAGTCCAACCCACTAGTGTGACTAATGTAAAACCTAGCAATCAATATATTCCAGACATGTCATGTGAAGACTTTGACCTAGGTTTATCACACCTTTCATGGTATTTGGTCAGATTGAATTGGCTAAATCATTGATGATCTAGTTCACCATGGCTATTCCACTAGGTGTTAATGGTCAGTACTTATTGGCATGAATATAACATTGTTCTACAAATCTTAAACCAAAAGGCCATTGCATTGACTTTTTTGTACACTGATTTCTAGTCCTTAATGTTACACCCGCAACACCAGTCAGCTTCTTTATAAATTAAGTAATTTTTGTACATCAAATGTCCAAATATGTATGATTGTGATGCCGCAACTCAGCGTCACGGCATCACGTGAGTTGCACACCAATTTGGAGACGCTGTTTGAATGTGTTCTTGACTGTGGACAATTAGAAAACATGTATCACACTGTTTTACAAACATGAACATCTTATGTGACGTTACGGTAACTTTGTGCTTTATTATCAACCGTGAGGGCTAAGGAAACGTTGTGAAGATGTTTGGTTAGTGCACGCACCAATATTGTACCAATGTTTTACTCTGTCTGTATACGGGTTACTAAAGGATAGATGAATAAAACGATAGACACAAATAGCTGTTAAACGTTAAACTTTATTGTGTGATTGCATAAAGTTACAAGGTTGTGCGTATAACAAAGAAAACACTTACATGTGTCAGCGTGGTAGCTTCAGCGGTATTAATGGAGCATGCACCGGTGCCGCCGGACTATTTTGCTTTACTTCCTTGATTGGTGCGTTCGCTAGTGTCTCGTGGTGCGCAGTTTGCGCGATGGTAGCGGTAGGTGATTTTGTGCATTGTGTATAGTTTGTTTGATGGTTGCTCAGCTATGTGTATGTAGCGTTCCTGTGTCAGGAGTGATTATCTTGTGCGTGATTTTGCAGTGCATCTGAATGATTTATTATGATTTGTGTTGCCAGTACTGTTTATGCCCTGTTGTTACCTGTGTGAGTGGTACGGTCCACTGTGGGCGTGGTTGATGGATCTCTGTAAAAGAGATGTTTCTGCCATTCTGCCAAAAAGGCCAGCGAACGGAACAGACCAGATGTATGGTGTTAGGCCTCAGTCTCAGTGTGTGAGACTTAATATTGGATACAATATAATATTGCAATATTGGTCGTTGCTGTTATTTTGCCGTTTTGCATTTTTGTTATTTTCTTTTGTATTTTATTTCCTTTCTGTATTTCTATTTCTTTGATTTCTTTGTTGTTATGGGGTGCACTGTAAATATTGCACTTGGGTACTTATTGGCTGGAAGAAAATAAAACAACTCCCTCTTGGCTTTAATCCACTGCGCCATCCTCTGCTTAAAAAGACCACTAGTCACAGGTACCTTTTGACAATGATCTACAGTAAATGTAGCAATGTAAATGACTTCAGTCTTCAGGTTTAAAGTCATAAATAATTTGAAGTTCATTAAACAGAGTATGGCTCTGCTGTTGTCACTGTACAGAGTTTTTACTACAAAAAAAGAAAAGCAAGTATACCTTTCAGTTGTGATGGAAGGGAAGTATGGTCTTTTGGTCTTGATGTACTGGCTTAGTCTGACTGTAAACTTGATCCATCCCACTGCGAATGTCCTATACCATGGGAACTGTAAAAAATTAAAAATAAAATAAAATTAAAAATAATATTACCATTACATTTCAATCTAAAACTTCAAGTGTAAGCAAGTTCATTGATGACTAGCTAAATGAACTTTGAGTATGTTCAATTTGTTGTATCCAGCTGTGCAGGTTACATGAAAAGAAAAACAACATGGAACTGAAATAAAAATATCCTAGCTCATGTTTGGCCTTCTATGACCATGAATTGCTTTTAAGCTAATGTTTACATTTTAAGTTGTGATGAACCTGTCACTGTTCTGCACCATTTCAGTCATCCCAAAATCCATAAGCTAATATAGCCAACTTTGTTTCCAGCCTCAACAAAAAAAAATGAAGACGTACACAATAAAATGAACTAAATAGGTGGCAAAGAAAACATTTCAAAAGTAGCACTCATGTCAGAGAGCTGGTGTTGAAGCCATGTTGACCTAAAGGAGGCAGACTAAAACCCCCAAATTAAATGAGGCGGCAGGGCATCAAGGCCACTAGTGGCCTTCTGGCAGATAGAGAGAGACATAAACAATAGCATAAAAATGTACAGTGTTCGCAGGCAAAGAATAGAATAGATAAGTACTAGTGCAAAAAAGGTCTAATATACAGATGTCTGTAAGTTACACAGATTATCTTTGCTCAGTGCATATATTGCAGTAGAGGTTTCACCAGGCTGGGACAACGATATATGCACCTGAGCAGTGCAAGAAAAATCAGTGCAAGGTGGTTATTTAGATGACTTGAAGGTCGAGAGGGATGGCCCTACTCTAGTAGCTTATTCCACCATTGAGGAGCAATGATGGAGAACCATTTGGACTGGGATCGTCTTGTGTGAGCAGAGGGCAAGGCTAAACGGTTGGTGTTGGAGGAACACAGCATTCTGGAAGGAGTATAAGGCTTAAGTATAGCCTTCAGGTAAGCTGGAGCAGACCCTGATGTGGTCTTGTAGGCGAGGGTCAAGACCTTGTGCTTAATTCGAGCGGATACAGCTAGCCAATGCAGGTTGATAAAAAGAGGAGTGACATGCGCCCTTTTTGGTTGAGTGAAAACCAGATGCACTGCCGTATTCTGGACCTGTTGGAGTGGTTTTACTGCACAAGCCGGTAAGCCAGTTAGGAGGGAGTTGCAGTAATCAAGGCAGGAGATGACCATGGCCTGTACCAGCAGCTGGGTGGCATATTGGGTCAGATACGGTCTAATCTTTTGTATGTTGAACAGTGCAAAGCGGCACGACTGGGCAACTGAGGCAATGTGGTCTGAAAACGATAGATGGTCATTCATTATGACGCCCAGGTTTTTAGCAACCTTGCTAGGGGCAACAGTGGTAGAGCCCATATTGAGTATGATATCGTGACAGATTGAGTCCTGGGATGGGATCACCAGGAGCTCAGTTTTGGACAGGTTCAGCTGAAGGTGGTGTTCCTTCATCCAAGTAGACAGTTCCGAGAGACAAGCGGATACATGTGCAGAGACTGTGGAGTCATCTGGCTGGAAAGACAGGTATAGCAGATGACATGGCCCAGTGTGGTGGTGTATGTGGCAAACAGGAGGGGGCCCAATACTGACCCCTGGTGAGGTAGTGAGTTGTGGACAGTTGTCCTTACCATGACATGTTAAATGAATGCCCAGTAAGGTAGGATTTGAACCAGGAGTGGGCAGTGTCCGTGATGCACATGTTTGAGAGTATAGTAAGGAGTATGCTGTGGTTGACCGTATTGAAGTCAGCAGATAGGTCAAGTAGGATAAGTACCGAAGATTGTCCTCCAGCTCTGGCAGCCCTTAGGGCTTCTGTTACTGACAGCAAGGCAGTTTCAGTGGAGAGACCACTTCTGAAGCCAGACTGATTAGGGTCGAGTATGTCATTTTGGGTTAGGAATGCAGTGACCTGTTTTGCGACCGCCCTTTCAGCAGTCTTTGATAGGAAGGGAAGTAGTGAGACGGCCGATAGTTACCAACCTGTGTGGGGTTGAGTGTGGGCTTTTTCAGTAGAGGCGTTACCCTTGCCTGTTTAAAGACAGACGGAAATGTGCTGGAGGAAAGTGAGGCATTCATCACATATGTGATTGCTGGGACCACTGTTGGGGCAATGGTTTGAAGCAGGTTGGAAGGAACCGGGTCCAGTAGGCAGGTAGTAGGATGGCAATCAGTGATTAGTTTGGCGCTTCAGACAGCTTTACATGCGCTCTCAGAGAGAGGAGTAAATTCAGACCGTGCTGGGTAGAGCATGCAGGTTTAGTGGTTAGAGGACACAGGCTATCCAGGCAAGAGTTTAGTGTGGCGTTGAGAGATTCTTGTCATGATCCTGCTCTCGACCACCCGGCCTCCTACTGGTCTATTTAAGTGTTGCAAGTTCTGTGTTTGTTTACCTTTCCCATGTGCTCATGTTTTGCTGTCTGCCCTGCCCCTTTCTCTCTTCCCGCTCTGCACCCGGTCCTCACGTCCTTGATTATTGTAATGATTTTCACCTGTTCCTTGTTTGTGTCATTGCCCTGTTCCCTATATATTCCCCAGCTCTCTCCTTGCTCCTTGTCTGATTGTCTGACCGTGTTCCGAGTGTTCTGAGTTACGTATCTGTCTGCTAAAGCCTGTTCTCTTGTGCCTGTTCGTGTTATCGCTGTTTTTGCTTTTCCCCTTTGGATACTATTGGATTTGGATTAGCAGTTTACGTTTTTTGGATGTTTGATCTTTTGTGCGTTTTTTTCCTCTTCTTTTGGATTTCTGTTGGATTACTTACGCCTTTTGTTTTTCGATCTTCTGAGCTTTTCCCTTTTTGCATTCTGAACATTGTAAATAAATCTTTTGCATCAATCTGCTTTTTTACGTTTTTGTACGTTACAGTACAATCAGACCAAGAAGATGGACCCAGCGGATCCAGGACAACTCTCTTCGGCGATTCAACAACATGGGTCTCTGTTGGGCCGGCATCAGGCACAGATCGAAGACCTTAGAGCCGAGATACGGAACCTCAGTTCCAGGGTTCAACCCCTCCAGCCGACCCTGGGTTTCTCCGTGCAGCCTGAAGCCCCAGCGCCAACCGCTCAAGCGGCATCGTTGTTCCGCGAACCTAGACTGCCTCCTCCCGAGAGGTACGCCGGTGAGCCTGGTACCTGTCGTTCATTTTTGTCCCAGTGCTCCTTGATTTTTAGCCTGCAACCCGGGTCATTTCCCACCGAGCGAGCCAAGGTGGCTTATGTCATCACCCAGTTGTCAGGACGAGCTCGAGAGTGGGGAACGGCGGTTTGGGAGGCGGAGTCCCCATCCTGCGATGATTTTCGAGAATTCGCCTCCGAGATGAAGCGGGTTTTCGACCGTTCCAAACACGGGCACAAGGCTGCTCGGGAGCTGCTCCACCTACGCCAGGGTTCCCGTTCTGTTTCGGACTGGCTGGGGTAAGGAGGCATTGTTCGACACTTTTCTAAACGGTCTCTCTGAAGAATTGAAAGATGAGTTAATGTCCCATGATCTGCCTGAGACCTGCGAGGGGTTGGTCAATCTGGCCATCCGTGTCGACACCAGGCTCCAGCAACGTCGACGATTTAGGGCTTCCGGAGCTGTGGGTAGAGGAATTCCCCGTCTCGTCACCCCCTCTTCATCATCTTCCGTCATGGCAACCCCAGAGCCCATGCAGGTGGACCGGACTCGTCTGAGTGTGGAGGAGAGACGGCGAAGGTTACAAGCCCACCTTTGTCTATACTGTGGCAAGCCCGGACACTATCTCGCCGCCTGCCCGGTAAAAGCCCACGCTCACCCGTGAGAGGGGTACGGGTGAGCGCCACTATCACTAACCCCTCACCAGCCCAACGAACCCTCCTTCCTGCCGTCCTGACCTGGGGAGAACAACGACAAGAGACGGAGGTCCTCGTCGATTCGGGTGCGGAGGAGAATTTCGTCGACGCCGGTCTGGTGAGCCAGTGGGGGCTGCCCGTAGAGAATCTCAAGGTGCCCCTGGTGGCCAACGCCTTAACGGGAGTCAAGCTGGCCACTGTCCGTCAGGTCACCATACCGGTGAGTCTCTGTCTGCTCCACACCCACTGTGAATCTATTAGGTTCTTTGTCATTGACTCTCCTGACTCTCCTGTCCTCCTAGGACACCCCTGGCTAATCAAACACAATCCCCATATAGACTGGCAGGAGAGTAAAATTATTGCTTGGTCTCCCACCTGTCAGGCTAACTGTCTCCCTGCTCCTAGTGTTTCTGTGAGGTCTGTCCCTGTCCAACCCGAGGAGTTTCCTGATCTGTCCGCTGTACCCCCAGATTACATGGACCTCAAGTCAGTTTTTAGCAAGTCCCGCGCCTCCGCCTTGCCCCCTCACCGATCCTATGACTGTGCCATCGACCTCCTTCCTGGCGCCTCCCCACCTAAGGGGCGAATCTACTCTCTTTCCCGCACCGAGACGGAGGCCATGGACAAGTACATAAGGGAGTCGCTTGCTGCTGGCATAATCCGCCCATCCTCGTCCCCTGCCGGAGCCGGGTTTTTCTTCGTCTCCAAGAAAGATGGCTCGCTCCGGCCATGTATTGATTATCGTGGTCTGAATAGTGTAACCATTAAGAATCGTTACCCTCTTCCCCTCATGTCATCCACCTTTGAGCTCCTGCAAGGGGCCAAAGTTTTCTCAAAATTAGACCTGCGGAACGCTTATCACTTGATCCGCATACGTGAGGGGGACGAGTGGAAGACGGCGTTTAATACCACGTCGGGACACTATGAGTACCTCGTCATGCCTTTTGGACTTACTAACGCCCCTGCCGTTTTTCAGACGATGGTCAACGACATTCTTAGAGATTTATTAAATCATTTTGTTTTTGTTTTTCTGGATGACATCTTGATTTTTTCAAAGTCCTTGTCGGAGCACGCTGACCATGTCCGAACGGTCCCTGAAACGCCTCCCTAGACAATCAACTCTATGTCAAGGCGGAGAAATGCGAGTTCCATCAAAAGTCAGTCACCTTCCTCGGCCACGTCATCTCCCCAGGGTCCATCCATATGGATCAGCAGAAGGTGAGGGCAGTTTTGGAGTGGCCTACACCCACCACTCGCCGAGGTCTGCAGAGTTTTTTAGGTTTCGCCAATTTTTACCGGCGATTCATCCGGAACTTCAGTACCATCGCCACCCCCCTCACTGCTCTGACCTCCTCCAAGGTCAGGTTTGTCTGGTCATCAGAGGCAGAGAGAGCCTTCAGAGAGTTGAAAAGACGTTTTACTTCGGCCCCTGTCCTGACCCAACCCGATCCTGAACGTCAATTTATCGTTGAAGTCGATGCCTCCGAGGTGGGCGTGGGGGCAGTCCTATCTCAACGTTCCTCCCAAGACAACCGTATCCACCCGTGTGCCTTCTTCTCCCACCGCCTTTCTCCTGCGGAGCAGAACTACGATGTGGGAAACCGAGAGCTCTTGGCCGTAAAATTAGCTTTGGAGGAGTGGAGACACTGGCTGGAGGGCGCCCCGGTTCCATTTCTCGTATGGACAGACCACAAGAATCTACAGGATAAAAGTCAAGCCAAGAGATTAAACCCCGACAGGCACGCTGGTCCCTATTTTTTCTCTCGGTTCAACTTCACACTCTCTTACCGCCCTGGCCATAAAAACACTAAACCCGATGCCTTATCCCGACAGTTCACTTCAGGCAGAGACAACCCAGATCCAGAGCCCATCATTCCCCCTAGTTGTGTTGTGGGAGCGGCCCGCCTCGACATTGAGTCGCTCGTTTTGGCGGCTCAAGCAGACGAGGCGGGTCCCAGTCAGTGTCCTGTTAACCGTTTGTATGTTCCCAGCTCTGTTCGCCCGCAGGTTCTGCAGTGGGGGCACTCTTCTCAACTCTCCTGCCACCCCGGGTCCAGCCGAACCCAGGCTTTCATCGAGAGACGCTTCTGGTGGCCGTCTATCAGGAGTGATGTCGTCCAGTTTGTCCAGTCCTGTTCCACGTGTGCACAAAATAAATCATCCAACCAACCACCTTCCGGACTGCTTCAACCCCTAGCGGTTCCCCGAAGACCCTGGTCCCACATCGCTTTAGATTTCGTGACTGGTTTGCCTCCTTCTGACGGTAACACCACCATTCTCACAATTGTAGACCGTTTCTCCAAAGCAGTTCATTTTGTTCCCCTGCCTGGTCTCCCCTCAGCCAAAGACACTGCCCATCTCATGATACTACATGTCTTCCGTACCCATGGTGTCTGACAGAGGGCCCCAGTTCACCTCATCTTTTTGGAAAGCCTTTTGTAAATTACTTGGTGCATCTGTTTGTCTTTCTTCCGGTTTTCACCCACAGACCAACGGACAATCCGAGAGGGCGAACCAGTCATTAGAGACCGTGCTGCGCTGTATGGTGTCCCAGAACCCTTCTGCTTGGAGCCGTCAGCTACCTTGGGTCGAGTACGCCATCAATTCCCATGTTTCATCCGCCACGGGCAAATCCCCCTTCGAGTGCTCCTTGGGCTACCAACCCCCGTTGTTTTTGGACCAGGAGGAGGAGGTTGGGGTACCTTCCGCGGAGGGATTCATCCGCGCTGTCGGGCGGACTTGAAGCGCATCGCACCACCCTTCTTCGATCGGCTGCCCGGATGAAGACCCAGGCCGACAAACGTTGGTCCCAAGCTCCCTCCTACCGTCAAGGCCAACGGGTGTGGTTATCCACACGGGACCTGCCTCTGAGGGTCGAATCCCGCAAACTTTCCCCACGATTCATCGGTCCATTCCCCATCACCAAGGTCATCAGCCCCACAGCCGTCCGTTTAAAACTTCCCTGTCCTTTACGCCGCATCCATCCCACCTTCCATGTTTCCCGCATCAAGCCCTTTATCTGTAGCCCCATGCATCCACCTCCTGCTCCCCCACCTCCCCCCCGCCTCATAGATGGGTCTGAAGCTTACACTGTTAAAAGACTTTTGGACGTTCGTCGCCGGGGCCGGGGCACCCAGTACCTCGTTGACTGGGAGGGCTACGGTCCTGAGGAGAGGTGCTGGGTTCCGGCCCGGCACATCCTTGACCCCAACCTAATCAAAGACTTCCGCCGCCAACATCCCTCCTCTACCCAAGGGACGCCAAGAGGCGTCCGTTAGAGGGGGGGTACTGTCATGATCCTGCTCTCGACCACCCGGCCTCCTACTGGTCTATTTAAGTGTTGCAAGTTCTGTGTTTGTTTACCTTTCCCATGTGCTCATGTTTTGCTGTCTGCCCTGCCCCTTTCTCTCTTCCCGCTCTGCACCCGGTCCTCACGTCCTTGATTATTGTAATGATTTTCACCTGTTCCTTGTTTGTGTCATTGCCCTGTTCCCTATATATTCCCCAGCTCTCTCCTTGAGGAGCAAGGAGAGAGCTGATTGTCTGACCGTGTTCCGAGTGTTCTGAGTTACGTATCTGTCTGCTAAAGCCTGTTCTCTTGTGCCTGTTCGTGTTATCGCTGTTTTTGCTTTTCCCCTTTGGATACTATTGGATTTGGATTAGCAGTTTACGTTTTTTGGATGTTTGATCTTTTGTGCGTTTTTTTCCTCTTACCCAGTTTTGGATTTCTGTTGGATTACTTACGCCTTTTGTTTTTCGATCTTCTGAGCTTTTCCCTTTTTGCATTCTGAACATTGTAAATAAATTTTTTGCATCAATCTGCTTTTGGGTCTCAGTCTGTACGTTACAATTCTGTTGCCACATTGACCTCTAGTGAGGAGACTGTGCTAAGAGGAGGCAAGGCAGAGGCAACAGCTGAAGCAAAGTGGGTAGCAGACAGTTTGCAGAGATTGCAACGGAACATGACCACAGGTGGAGGATTGGCTGATAGTTCCAGGACACAGACCATGAAGCAGACAAAGAAGCGGTCGGATACATGTAATGATATGAACATTACTGTATCTGCTTTGCAGTTTTTTGTTGGAAACAGGTCAAGTTTTTTCCCATTTTTATGAGTTGGAGGGCAGCTGACCAGGTCGAATGAGTTTATGAGGGACTTGAAGTCCATGGCACACGCTTTATCTAAGTGGATGTTGAAATCACCAAGTACGATTAGGGGAGAGTCTAACTCTGGAATGGAAGACAGCAGTCTGTCTAGCTCATCCACAAAGTCACCCCAAGGTCCTGGCGGACAATAGATAACAACTACAGAGATTTTGACTGGGGCTGTCACCCTGATAGTGTGGTATCCGAAGGAATATAGTTAGCAGCAGTATGGCTCCATGTATTGGTAATTAGAATACCAGTTCCTCCTCCTCACTTTGACAATCAGGGGCTATGCGTGAAGGAGTGAGTTGAGAATGCCAATGTTAGCATTGGCAGTGATAAAGTCAACTTTGTTCAAAGCAGACTGGCAGTTCTACAACCCAACAGAAATTGAGGAAATCGTGAGTGTGGTCTGGTGCAGCGACCGGAGGTTGTGTTTTGGTGCTTTGGCAATAGGACAGCTTGCCTTGTCGGTGGCCTTGCTCGGAGGACTCATTTTATGGAGTACAGAACATGACATGTCAAAAATACCCACAAGGCTACCAGGAGCTGTCCGCGAGTCTCCCCTATTTAGATAGCAGTTCCCCACCCAGGAGTAGTCTACCTAATGTAACGCAAATGTCTTTTGAGTTTGAGTCCCATGTAGTACTTTTGCAGATGACCTCTGTCTCTCTCATGCTATTTAGTCATTAACCAAAGCTTCTTTGCAGCATGATTTTTTAAAGACAACTGATGTGAGACTCCCTGAAATTAATTCTGCAGGTTGGGATGTCAGTCTATATAGCTTACTTCCTTCTCGTGCAGCAGGGAGAAAAGGCATAAGCTAATCTCTCATTGTTACTTATCAGTAATTAGCAATAGAAGTCAAACACATGTTTTCTGACAACTAATTTCCTGAAGAGAGTGACAACATGTCAGATCTGCTTCAAAAGAGCCTTATTTTGAAAGTCAGCCAATAACAACATAGAACTACTTCAGAAAACCCAAAACCTTGACATGTACCGAACCGTGGGCACACTGTACCATTGTATCTGTAGTTGCTAGGTTATCACTTTACATGTTGAATGCCACCACTGAATAATGGCGATATAAATGTAGGACAAATGGTAGGAACAAAAGGTAGATTGTAAAACGCAACTGGTGGCTGTTGTTTATTAATTACAATTACAATTACAGAGAGTTTGTTGGTTTGTGGCTATGTCATATTGACAGTGGATAAATTATTGTTTATTGTACTCAAAGGCTGATATAACACTATTAACTTACAAAATAGCAGTTGATTTGTTTGATAGTTTAAACAATACAGACTGCAGAAAGGACTGTGGAATGTTTACAGTGGAGAGTCTGTAGAAATAGAATTCCAAAGTTCCACCATTCATTTCCAATTGGAATTTTTTGCTTGTTTCTCGCCAGTATCATAAAAAGTATTTTTAAGTAGTGTTACAAAAACTAGCAGAAGTCTGAGCAGAAGATTAAGATTTGTGCTCTAACTGCCACAGAAGATCTGCATATGGTTCAATTCAATTCAATTTAATTATATTTATACTGCACCATTTACTATAGAATTGTCTCTTGGTTACATTTCATTTTGTGCCATTAATAGGAATACAGCAAGATATGAATTTGCTTTGTTTTTTTGTTCCCACTAAAATGCAAACATGTAACCTACACACATTATATTGGTGCACTAATTATATTTTGACTTGCATATTTTTTGTTGATACCTGCACTTTAATGCCCATAAAAGAAATCTAAAGCATGTTCAAAAAGACGTAAATGATAACAATCAATCCCAGAAACGTGGATTCAATTAAGAACAACTTAGTAAAGAAGGTAGTTTGGGGAACACACATAGAAATATAAACAACTTTGATAGAATATATATTTAGTCTTCTTACGTCTATATGGAAAGCACCTTCAGATATTTTTGTTTTTCTGGGCTTCCATCCTGCTTTCATTTTTGTGCTTTATTTAACCATGGTAGTATGATTGTTTTACTGACCGCCAACAACAAAGACCACTTCCATTTTATTGGTTTAATTTTATTTATTATTTTTCTGTAAGCAAATACACCATAGAGAGCATGATATTTACAGTAACAGTTTGCATTGCTTGAGACTTGCCCTTATGTGATTGGTTGTGACTAGAATGGATGTCATGTGATAGCCAATCTTGCTGCAGGGTAGTGTAGTCTTTTATCAGCCGTATCGATGTTGTCTAGGACATTCTCTGGCCATCGCATCAGATCAGCTTCACTAAGTTCCGGAATGCTGAAAATACAGTGGTGCCGGAACTGCATTCTGGTGCCTTCCAGCCCGCTTAAAGCACTGCTCACACACATACACACATACACACACACACACACACACAGATAGAGAGTCTTTATTCATGGATTATGTGTCGAGGTATGTAAACACAGATAATGTGGCTGTCTGTTCATCTAATGCTTAAGACAAATAGATGTTACCTTTAATAGCACCGCCTACATGAACTTTACCCTATTTTCTCCAACATGTCAGTACCACAACCAAAGCACTAAAAACAGATTGGAGAATGCACCCTGAGCGATATGCAAACTGACTAAAATATGTAAGTATGTATGGAGTTGAGTTGTGTATTAGAAATTGGCAGTGCTTGATGACAGCACTGATGAAGTAAATGATGCTGAGAATATGTTCAGTAGAATACTGAGATGCAGGTTTGAATAGGGAGTACAAAGGACGACTAATGCCATTGTCCTTAAGCAAGGGCCATAAGCCTGTTAATCCTAAAACTGCTCTATCTCTGTGTACTTGCAACCAGTCAATCTGTTCCCTCATCTATAGTTTTTCTGCAATGTGAGTTTCAGTCTCTGGTAATATAATGTAATGGAAATCTAATGTGCTAATCTATTTTTGCTATGTGCTAATCTATTTTTGTTTTCTTATTGTATGCTATATGTCCTAGATTGATGTGCAAACTGATTGTATCTTGATTTGGAGGTAATCAAAATCATGACAATGTTGACCAATTTACATACAGGCAAAATCAGTGTCCAATGTTCCTGTAGCTCAGTGGTCTCATCTTTGATCCTGTTTCTGTCAGTAGCTGTAGGTCATTGTTCCTTAGATAAACATTAAGTCCCAATCTATCTCCTTAGAGAGTCTGATTAACACACGTCAGATGTTGTAAAACCGTGGTATAATCCATGTCTGGGATAAAAATATCTGTGGATAGAAGTCAAGAGGACTAATTGGACTGGGGCAGTGGCTAGCAAGGGCCTATCAGTAATCCCTCCTTAAATAGTGTTACACAGGGACTCAAGCAACACAGTGAAAGTGTACTCATTCCAATAGAAGCAACTTCTCTCAGCTGTTCTACTCATATACAAAGGTCAGTTAAAGAAAACATACAACTTTGTAAATCCAAGTACAGCAACTGTGCATCAGTTGGCACTCCAGGATGAATTTTGCTGCTCAGATTTTCTATGCAAATTATATTGGTGATGGGGCTCCAAAGCGAGTGGAATTCAGCGACAATGAAGATTATGACCCCTTCTGGCAAAGGTAGGAAAAAACAAGACTTTCTCATGTTATTTGCTTCAAATCTGAATGCAAATCTGAATGTTTTCTAGTTATCCAGAAATTAGTCAGCGTAGAAACAGGAACTTTAATTTCTTTAGTGTAAAATTTCCCCTTCCCCTCTTCATATTTCTTATTATTGAATTAATAACTAAAAAAACTACCCAAATATGTGTAAATCACATAAAACAGTTGTATCCTCATATCCCTGCTACAACATATCATCCCTCCAAAGCCCAAAGGGCACTGGCCAACATGCACTATTTTAATTAAGAAAAAAATAGTTTCTTAAACAATTACAGGGATTCAGAGGCCAAAACAAATGTTTCTGACCTACATGGTGTGAACACGGTGTGAAAGACTTAGCTCGTGGCCCTTATGGACCCCCTGTCCAACACACCCACCCCCACCCCCATGCACACACACACTCATGCACAGTATATTTTCTGTTTCTGAAAGCCTGTCCTTTTAGACAGTTTACCATTTGGTTAGGATAACCAGTTATAAGCCTAGAAGTAAAACATCATGAAATTAACCTGGCTATATCTTGATATATATATATATATATACTTGATATATATATATATATATACATATATATATACATGAAGATTATAGATTTCTATCATGTAGTGATTTGAACTGTCTCCTCATTTTAGAAGTTTCCTGTATTTTTATGATCTTACACTTCCAATAGGTTACTGGGCATCTAGTCAGTGCTCCCTCAACCCTAAGATCTGAACCAACAGTGAGCCTCTGACATATGCAGGTTATTTGTCTTTGTCACAGCCTACATCCTAGTCTTTTGTTATCTAAAGAAGTTATGAAGTTCCCCTAATTTCCTACAGGATTTTACTTGACAACAAAGATTAATTGGATACATTTTGGTAGTAGTATAGTACAAGTCGATGCCCTCATTTATCAACAATGCATAGAAATTATTCTAATTTCTACCATGCAAGTCAAACTCAGAATGGGAACAAGTACAACAAAATAGGTATTTATCAAACATGCACAGGCTGGTCATATGCACAGCAGTAATTATGTCATTATGTTAATTAAGAGGCTTAAAACTAAGTTCAACTTGGTAAACAAAATATTAATCTGTAGATCTTTTTCATAGAATAACTATAGAGTAAGGGAGGTTAGCAATAAAATACACTTTATAGTCCAGAGATAGAGTTAGGTTTATTTAACTAAAAAGCTTTACAAAAAAACAGTGGCTGTACGATAATGCTATATTCAGCCTTTGTAAGGTTTTAAGGTTGCCACTCTGAGGATTAGAGTGCCCTCACAAAAAGGAAGCTATAATAGTTTGGGTCGCTGCTCTGGCTCTTCTGTTTTTTAGCAGCCTTTTTATATTGCAGAAAATATGCTGTGTAGCCTATCCTTGGCTGTTAAACTCAATGCCTTGCATGAAGCCTCACAAAGCCTGACTCGCATCTGCCACAATGAAAACAGACTATGCTTGAAACAACTTCAGCTTTTTCAAAGTCAACAAGAACACAGTTGAGAAACTTCAGCTTCAGTCACAGTCAGTCACAGTCAACAAGAATAATTTGTTCAAACATTGGCCTAAGTGCACATCTTTTACTTGCATGCTTATACATATTAAAAAGGCTTTCCTATCGCAAATCCTAGTCCATTAGTTCATAATAAAGCATAATAAAACTTTGTAAATTTGGGTGACACTTTAGACATATTCACCTTTAACTAGCAGCCCATTACCATGCAAATTAGTAACATAAGAAAAGCAATATGAAGCACTTTATGGTACTAATATAAGGATCTAGTAAAGTATAATAAAGCCGGAAACGCCTGTTCTACTCATGTAAGACCTGTTCAAATACGACTTTTGAACTAGGCTACTCTGATCATCTTGCTGTGCACTAATGTGAGATGCCCAGGTAGTCAAGAATGTTTAACATTAATTCTTTGTCCTTAGCATTAAACATGCACAACACAAGTGGCTGCCTTGCCATTTTAACAGGTAACAAACTTAAAATTAAATTATTTTAAAAGCAGATTGTTTTTTAATTGTTCTCTGATTTCCATGGAAATATCACACCCATACAAATATGAGGTTTGACATGTATAACATTTAAAGGCTTTGCTTTTTTGTTGTTTTTTTATGTATAGTTTGTTACTTGACTTTTGACTTTTTTCCCAGTAAAAATTTTTGCAGTGCTTTTGTTACAGTGTGCAACATCCTTACATTGTAACTAACAGTGTGCCAATGGGCGAGTTTACATGCACTACTTTAATCCAATTATTGTCCAAATCTACTTCAAAATACCTCATGTATCTACATCACTTGATCAAATTCAACAATCAAATTCAATTGTATTGAAAGGTGGTGTACATCTTTTGATAACCTGATCCCTGCCGATATAAACATGCAATCAGATTCATTTACGGGGATATATTTTATGCAGTTTGCACATGTGTAGGGATAAATGCATAGTGACGCAAGTGCACAGTCAAACAGCATCACAGAGTTATTAAAATGTTCACAAATAAGTTTGTATTTTTGCTTATTTTACCATACAAACCTAGCCATCATGCTAGCAAGTAACAAACATACGTCTAAGTGTGGTAATAACTAGCAGTTACCTTGCTAGTCAAGATGGTGAAAGGGAATGTAATTGTGACAATAATGCAAAATACTGTTTCATAGTAATGGGATACAATACAGACCTTGTATATTGAGGTAAATGAGTTTATTTGTTACAAAGTTGTTTTTTGATTTATTTTAATCCTTGACTGGCAGCAGGCTAAGGGATGTTAGCAAGGCGATGTCAGATGGATGTTAACAAATGACAACCTGGGAAACCATTGCACATGTCAACAGGTGAATATCGGATTAAATGATTTGAGACATATAAACATTTACATACATTTACATACATTTGCATGTATGTATTTAGCAGACATTTTTATCCAAAGCGACTTACAAAAGAGCATAACAAGCTACAGCACAATGAAAAACTAAGAGTGTATATTGCTAACATGAAATCTGCAGTATTTTGAGATGAAAGTGCAATAGTGTAATAAAAAAGTGCAGTATGAAGAGATTAAGTGCATTCCTAGT
Source organism: Tenualosa thibaudeaui (assembly GCA_027481765.1). Taxonomy (NCBI): domain Eukaryota; kingdom Metazoa; phylum Chordata; class Actinopteri; order Clupeiformes; family Clupeidae; genus Tenualosa; species Tenualosa thibaudeaui. The sequence continues at coordinate 3,624,146 of JAIFZK010000186.1, read as the reverse complement.
ATTCTGAAATTTAAGACAGGAGATATCAAAGTCAAAGTCAGCTTTATTGTCAAAAACCATATGTACAGGTTGCACACATAGGATTTGAAATTACAGCGCTCCCTAGGCCCACAGTGAACATTAAACATCTTATAAACAAATATCAATATAATGACAATACATATAGTGACAAGCTTAACCATATACACATAGCAAGGACAATATACACATAGCATATCCTTGGAAGAGCTCTCCACTTTCTTGTGGGTGGAGAGGGTATCAGTTGATCTGGTAGCACTTGGAAGGTCATTCCACCAGCATGGAACAACACATGAGAAGAGTCTGGATTTACCTGCATGAAATGTTGGCCATGCTAGATAACGTTCCTTGGAGGAGCGAAGTGGCCGGCGGTGACATAGGGCTATAAGAGAGTATTCTGGTAGATGAGAGCAGATCCATCAATCACCGACTCCCCATCACAGAGGACCTTCCTGGACGCCAATGCTGGGCCCGACTCCCCTTCCTGAGGCTTTGTGATTGACCCCCCCCCTCACAATGGCGCTGTCAAATGGACCCTTACGGTTACCCCCATGACCCATCTCATTCCTTTGAGTTTGTCACTATGCCTGGCCGCTGCTACATTGTCCAGCCATAATTCCTGATAACCACCTATAGACTGACTACCATGTATTGTAAAAGTGGGATAATACTCTATTATGAACTATTATGAACCTTAGCTAAAACCATAGGCAACTTATAGTCTGTCATGGTTACTACTGATTATAATTTTTCTCCATGACCCCTGGCAGTTGGGTTAGCCCCTTGAGTCGTGGATCTGCCCAAGGTTTCTTCCTAGAGTAACTGAACATAAGGGAGGTTTTCCTCGCCCCTGTTGCTCTTGGGTGCTCCTTCTGTGAAGCGCCACGAGACAATACTATTGTAAAAAGCGCTGAGGAGTGAGATGGGTCATGGGGGTAACAGTAAGGGTCCAATACCATGTACACAGTATACAATGGATTTTTTTGTACTACTGTCGTGTCTCCTACTGGGGGAAAGCAATGATTCAGCCATCTTGCCACCTATCTTGAGTTGCCTGTTGCCACCTAGTTGAGCCGTAGGACCCCCAGCCAGTAGATTACGTTGTGCACTGACTTACATGCGTACGCAACCCCAGGACTCCCTAATGATGTCACACTGAAATGTATTACTCCTTAATACAAACCCCTATGACATCTATCTATCTATCCATATATATATATATATATATATATATATATATATATATATATATATTACTACTGAGTGTTGTTACATATGTAATAGCAAACACTTGTTACAATACTTTCCCCATTATCATTTCCTGTTACACATGTACTAAGAATTTGTAAGTGCAGGACCGTTAGAATGTTTCCAACTGATGATCTGTGTTGAAGATGATAAGCATGGAAACGTTAGTCCCCCCCTTTTTTGTTGTGCACCTTCAACTCAAATTTAAGTTACGTTAACATCTGTGTGGCTCAGATATTGTTATTTTTATTATGAAGACCAGATATGTACAGAAGTGTGGTGGAACCACTCCATTTTGAATGCCACTACGCGCTGTGTTAGCATGTGATGTATCCTGATGCCAGCTGCGAAATTCATTGTGGAATTCTTCATACCATGCCAGTGATGTAATGACAAAGATGTCAGTGCCCATGTATCGGTGTGGCGGTGGAGGATTTGAGTGATTACTATTTCTGTGACAAAGTGAACATTTTAAAGTGTGGTTAATAAATAATTTTATTGACATAACCACCCCCCCACACACACAACCACACACACACACACACACACACACACACACACACTCACATTCTCCACAACATTGGCCTTTTGCCCTTTTCTCACAACACTAAAAAATACTATAAATAATGTTATTAATAATAATAACACTAAATAGCAGAATCAATATCAATCAATCAATATTCATTCAGAATAAAATTCAGAAAACATTAATTTAATTCACTACACAGTAAATAACTGTAACATCACACTTGACAAAAAAATTCAAGGCTTATAGCAATACTAATTGGTGACTCAGCCATACCCATACCCTGTAATGCAGGCTCTTATGCCTAAATATGAAAAGTGAGATTTGTATAATAAATGAAAGCTCTTGATCAGCTCTCTACTGCCAAAATTATATAAGTTACTATGAAAAACCTAATGACTTCAAAAATACTGGCACCAACAGAAAGGATGGTTTTACATGACTCTTACACATATAATGATGGTACACAGATGTGCTAGGCCTAATATTTCTAGTTACTTTTAAGTCATATACAGTATTAGTATTAGATATATAGTATTAGTCATTACCTATATACAGTATTCTTTACAAATAGAGCCACATTTTTTAAATAATAGAAAGAAAAATTGGTGCCTAAAAGGTTTATATTTGCCTTTCAAATTCAAAAACATTGAACAAAATAATTTATTGTTTATTAAATATATTGCCACCCCTGTATGAATGTCAATATTAAAGACAGAGATCAGAACATAAAGTCTAACTATGGTCATTTTATTGGTGAAATGGTGAAATATCATACCCATATGATTCTCAGCCCTTGGTTTGTTACTTTTTACAGTTCATGTTGAGAGGTGAAGACTGTGTGTACTGCAGTGTCCTCTTAAATCATATGGATTTAGTGAATAATGTCTCATACTTTAATATATCTAAAATTTGAAAATCTCACAACCACAGCAAAGAAGAGCGCTTAAGCGCCAGAAAAATGAGTTGCCCAGCCCAAGATGCTCACAGTGAGAAGCCGTGCCCTGTCAGCAATGGTGCTGTGGGCCGTCGACCCACCCTCATATGTCCTGAACGTCTGAAGGACTTTGGTGCCGAAGAATACCTCAATGGGGATGTCACATTTTTGGAATCAAAGGTATCTGAGGCACCAGAGGTACAACTAATGTGTCCAGTCAAGCCCAGCAAAAAGTGTGGCAATGTGTGCACATCCTCAAGCAACATTCCTGCGGAGTATCTTCGCTTTGAAGAAATCAGCATGGCAGCATTTAAAATTCAATCAGGGTTACAAAAGACACCATGCACAGTAAGTCAACATCTGATTCATATAAGAAATAATGGGAATACAACTGAAAGCACCATATGCTCTATCTAAAAATCACCAGTGAAGTATTACATCTGCATTCCGTCATGTCAGTGAAACAAGCACATACACCAACTTAAACCTGTTTTTGTCTGTATAACTATTCCTGTTTAAACTTCTCTTACTTGAGTATATAACTAAAACTGTGGTAAATATTAGACAACTGTAGTAATAGCAGAATAAAGGAAGTACAAAGCCTGGTAATATGCTATTGTGTCTTACAGTACTCTAGGTTGTCCAAGCAATACGGCATGGAGATCTTCATGAAAAAGGAATACCTGAACTATACTGGATCTGTAAAAGAGAGAGGAGTACTTTACCTACTCTCCTCCCTAAAACCAGTAAGTCAGTAGTAAAATACTCTCCTCTCTTTCTCCAACTGACTAGATAAACATATGCCATCACCAGCCAGGATTACATTAGCACAGTACATGAGGTCTGATGCAGAAGTAGTTTTGGGGTGGTCCCAGGACAATATCCTCTTTTTGACAGTGAGAAAAGTGGATATTGTGCATACATTGTTCAAAGGTGTTGGTCTTAAGTTAGTAAATTGAACATGGCTGTGTTTTGGGTACAGCATGCAGTGAGAGGTGTATCTCTCATTTCTTTTATGAGACAGCAGTGCCAGGACTTTGGCTGGTTGGTATTTTAATGACAGCTCTGCCATATAGACTCCCACCAGTGGGTGTAGTGAGCATGGCACATGGCACAAAAACAAAAACCCTTTCAGAATGAAGGAATACTTTGGATATTTCGCAACAAATTAGCATTTCACTCCTGATTTAAATTTTTCCTCTCTTTGACAAAGGTTTTTGTTTTATTAAGTATACATTTCTGTGTCTCTCCCTAGCCTATAATGTGGTGCAAGACAGGCCTACTATTTGCATTTGCATAATTTTGCATTTGGTGAGCTTGTGAATTCTGTGTGGGTTGTTGTTTCCATCGTTTGTCTGTTATAGACTAAATAAATCAAGTGATGGTGCATGCTCATGTTTTGATGATTTAGTTTTTGTCTAAGTAAACATGGCTGGTTTGTTGTAGATTATTTCATCCACCTGAAAGGCTATGTCATGTGTAAGTGTGTCCATCAGCACTGGTTTTGGAGGCATGCGTGACAGTGTTTGGAATTAGCCCTACATCAGATCACAAAATAGGCAGCCAACAGGTCACTCGAATGACAAAAGGGTTGTCTGACCAACAAACCTCCAGTGGTGGACAGCAGTCCAGACACACTAAGACCAAGTCATCATGATGGCAACTGTGACTTAGGGCTACAGTGCGAGAAATAAGTATTTGATCCTTTGCTACTTTTGCACATTTGCCTATTTACAAAGAAGTGAATAGTTTGTCATTTTGGAGCCTACACTATTTCAATTCAATTAAATTCAGTTTTATTTATACAGCGCCTTTACAGCGCCTGTACAGCGCCTTACAATAGTATTGTCTCATGGCGCTTTACAGAATGAGCACCCAAGAGCAACTGTCTATTTTCAGGGTAATTTTACGTAATTTGATTGAACAGCGAGGAAATGGTGTGCAATAGACACAATGCTGCATCTTAAACCTCTCTATTTCTGTCCTAGGTGTTGAAGTCACATTTATTGTATATGCACTGGCTACATGACAGACAGTGATCACTGAACAACCCGATATGAAAAAGTAATTATTTATTTTGAGGTGGGAGGGGGTAACAACACTGCAGAAATTTCAAGTGTTTTCAAGTCCTGATTACTAATTACTAGCTAATGCTAAAGATCAATGCTATACACCATTGGAATCATTATAGCATCTCCTGTTTATTTAGTTTAATTGTGAGGTATTAGACTGAGAAGAATGGGTGTGAAAGAGAGTCGGAGTTGTATTAATATCATTTTTTAGGTATGAATTCAATGCAAGTTTTCTCACAAACCACTCATCAGAGCAACTAGCACCATTGGCAAGGTCAGTTTCATGTGATAAGTGTGTGATGTCTGTGTGACAAAAGCTATATGAGTAATTTACCACTGGTTGGTCGTCTCCTCCCTTGTCAAGCAGTCATATGGGCAGCGGGACTGTATGTAGCCTATGTGTGTGTGCATGTGCTTGTGTGTGCATATGTGTGTATTGTGCATATGCATGCTCGCGAACAGGGGGCCATCTGCTGTTCCTCTTCCTAGTGTCAATTTGCCACAGTCTCAGAAAACTCTCAAGCTATTTTGCTACTATGGTGGCATTTGCTTTACCTTCTATTCTTGTCACTAGAGGTTAATGATGCTACAAGCATGATTTTCCCTACACTGGCATTTCATCTGTCTTCAAGACTCACTCATTCTAAATCCTGGCACATATGACTCATTAATAAAAGTAAAGGAACTAAGAACTGCTAACATCCAATAGTGGTACCCTGCCTCAGCTGAATTACTGAAGCTAAGAAAGTGGGGGCTTGGGTAATACTTGGATCTGACATCTCTTGGGAAGATAAACAGGTAGATTAGGTGTTCAGTGGAACAAGTCTGGACTGTCTTTATGTTTCACTGTGCAACAAAGGTGCCCTGTAAGTAAAGATTTAGTAATATAGTGCTTTTCTAGCACAAACAGCTACTTAAAGGATTTTACATAAAAAATAAGACACTACACAATTCAACATTCAAGATTCAACATAGATCAGATTTTTTATTACATTTCATTATACTAGTCAAATCAAGTCAACTCACTTTATTTATATGGGACATTTAACACACAAATAATAAAAAGAACGGTTTGATGGAGGTGTAAGGAATGACACTAAGGCATTTTTAAGGTTAAAAATATATATTCAAGTTTATATAAATATATATATAAATATTACTGTGCTATGTTAAGATACAGTATATTAATGTATTATTTAACATGCCCCTGTCTGGCTTTTTATGGATTATGGATTTCAATATACGTAATGTGTTGTAATCCTGTGATGTAATCCCATCCAATTGATAATATTCCATTTAATATTTTGTTCAACATTTTGTGGCTACAACTATTCAACTGTTCGTTGCATTTGGGGCGCTCAGGCTGCATAGGCTGTGTGTAGACAGTGCCTATCCTCCCCGTGGGACACCTATGAGAGTGCACAGTCTGCACAGTGCACAGTGCTGCTAAGACATCTGTCTCTTACTCCTGCTGCACAGCTCTGTCTTTTTGTCCCACACATCATCTCACACATCATCTCAAATGTGCTAAAGAGCCTGTTCTCAGTCGAGCCAGGTCTACTGGTTTCCTTAGCTCAAGCACTGCGTCAGTCTGAGCTGGTCTTGCATCAGAGCTCTGCCTCATAATCTGAGCAGCCACAGCAGCATACTTAAAGCCCGCCAGGACTGCCAAACACAGACATAAGCTTTATCCAACAAGCTCATGGTGACCTGACAAAGCTTGTTGGACAGAGTCAGCTTATCCTAGGTAAAGTTAGCTGCCATTAGGTCCTTGATGGAAGACATGCAGTTGTAGCTCAGCTCCTAATAGTCAGCTCAGAATAGTCAAGAAGTCTGTATATCATTAAACCACAGAAAAAAGAGCATAGCCCTACATAGGATAATGCTACTCCCATAATTGCTTAGGCTATATATAGACCATCAGTGAAACGCCCAGTATTCTAAATTAAATTCTGACTGGAAGCATTACTAAAAGCCACAATTTATAAAACACATTTAGACACATATAAAGCCTAACAATAGTTTAGGCTAAACACATGTTGTGCACAAAAAATGTTTGTTAGCTAAATAATTAAACACAGTATGTACTCTAAAACAGAAACACAGAGATTAACGTACTATCAAGACAAAATGAAACATGTTATTCTATACACTTGTATAGGCCAGGCTGAGGCAGAATAGACTGCATTTGTCCCGCAGTGGTTGTCACAGTGGTTATCATAGACTACAATTTGTCCCTGATTATATTATTATGATTATATATTATTACATTTTTAAGCATATGTGCAGACAATAATAGACTATATGTTTGCTTAACTGTAATGGCTGCAAGCTACACTTACACTTTGAAGAGCAAAGAGGAAGTAGTTTGAAAATCTGCATTTTTCCTTATAAATATAAGCCCAATTCACTGTTGTTTTAATACTCTGCAATAACAGTGACATTTTTTTTATTGCGTTAACATGATTAACGTGTTTGACAGCCCTAGTGCATACGCATCCTTTATAAATGAGGCCCCAGGTGAGAACAAGTAGGTCAGGTGTTGTGTGGGACAAGACCTAACATATTGTAACCAATAGAAAATCATAAAATGTTATTCAAAGAATGCAGTTGTAAAATTAATAATAAAAAAGTAATATATGCAATGCAATATGCAATGAGCCGTGAATGTAAATAGGATTCTCCATGAGGTGATGCATCTTGTATGTATTTGCTTTAAAAAGCAACCTAATGCAGAGCAGGGTGAACCAGCTAGGCTGCAACAGCAGGACAAGATGTTGAAACTAGTTCAGGATTTTAACCCCTTTTAAACCACTGTGAGATTTGGAGTTAATTAAATAAATTTAAGGATCTTCTTAACTCATCTAGATTACTTTCTCTCTCTCTGGTCAGGTTTTTCTCGTTGACTGAGAAAGCGTTTAAACAAGTTCAAATTAATACCCTGTCCTCAAAGACAGTTTGATGGTAAGACATCTGTTCTTGTGACTTGGAGTTGGACTTGGAGCACAGCAGAATCCCTGTTTTTTAATTCATTTGATTCGTAGTATTTTGAACCTGTCCCACACTTCAGTTTTGGATTCAGACTGAGTTTAAAACTGGTGGACTGAGTAAAAAGAAACCAATCCTGTGAAGCCTAAATTGAGACAAAAGAGTGCATGTGTGTATGAGAGTGTGAGTGCATGTGAAGTGTGTTCATAATATGCAGAGCAATTATTGGCATCCCTGGTAAAGTTGGCTAAAAACACATGTAAAGCCTGTTTAGCAAATCATCTAAAAGTAATATTCCTTGAGGAATAATTGAGGAAAAATAGAGAGAATTTATTCTGATAAAGAACATTGCATTTTAAATACATACATGGTTAAGTTCCCTTTTGCCAGTAGTACAAGAGTAAACCATCTCCTTTGATATCTCAGAACAAGAGAACAGAAGAAACTGATTTGAGACCCTTCCTCTCACAGAATCTATCCAGGTTGTCCATATTCCTAGGTCCTCTCTGGTGCATACTCCTCTATAGCTCACCCATTAGACAACCATGGTGGAGGCTTGATTTTGTGATTTTGTGATTTTGTGAAGCTATAGATAGATTTTGATTTAAACTGGTTAAGTATTTCATAGAGGTCATGATGGCATCCTAGAGCCTTTGGAATTAAAACAACCCCAAAAACATCACTGATCCTTCGCCATAACTACCAGTAGGCAGGGGGCTATTTTCTGTATCGTCATTGGGACGTAGAATATCGGTTTAAATTTGTTGTTATATTATTATTTAGCATATTTTATAGGGTTGCCAGGAACTGTGGCACAGTTGTTTTTGTAAAAAATATTTTATGCTTTTTGATGCATTGTGTTTTATCCAGATGAATTTGTGAAACTAAACAATTTTGACATTGATAAGACATATTAATATTCCAATAGTTTATAAAGGATGCATCCATAGGATAATATTATACTGAATTCATTAAATATTTTTTATGTTTGTTAAGTTTAATTTATTTATCAAACATAACATTTTAGATTTTGTTCAGTTACTTGTGTTACTTAGCCTGTGGTATTAAAAGTGACTAGCCTGGCTCTTTGCGATCCTGAGCCAGGTTATGCCTCTGGTGTACCCCTCTGTGCTGCGTGTGTGTCACGCCCTGTTCTGGTCTTTTGGTGAGATCTGTTTACTCACCAAGGTCAGCTGATTCAGTGCTACAGATTTATCTGATTCTGATCTCACCAAGCCACATTAATGCCCCTGTTTTGCCTGCCTGTTTTCTCCTGCCTGCCTGCCTGCTGACCTGCCTGCCTGGACTGCTTGATTCAAGTGGGATTTATTATCATTACTCTTATTAAATTACCACTGTAAATGTTTATAACTTCAATTGTATTTTAATTATATATTTTTTCCTCCTCTGTATTTATAAATGTCCTTCCATACAATGCTCAAAAAAAGCAGGGAAGGCTGTCAAAAACACATCAGACAGATAGAGCCAACACAGAAGAAAGACCATTGTGCCTCATACCAGGCTACATGTTAACATAGCCTGAAATATGCATAGAATTATTCACATGTTTGGTTGTCCATAGATTTCCATAGATGCATCCACTTCCTGTGAATTATACAAAGCTAGGCTGGCTAATGGGGTCAGACTGGACATTGCCATCACAAAGAAGTGTAAACATCTTCTTACTTTGCAATTGACTGCAAATAAGGTCCTTTCCCAAAAATTGGTATTTTGCTTTAAAGAAAAAGCAAACTTATTGTTGCCCTCTGTCCTGAGACAGGAAGAAAGGGGACCCTTACAGAAGCACACACTTTCACATAGGGGCAGTTAAACAAGGCCAGGGAAGTAGAAAGTATTATATGTGGGTCCACGTATTTTTAGACACTGAAAACAGGGAGCACATCATGAGAGAGAGCACCATATGCATAACAAGTCATAGATGTTGCATAGAAAATGCTGTTGACAGTGACAAATGTGTCTTTAGTGTAAATGAAACAGCAGAGCTATGCGTTACAAACATTTTAGATTGCATGAATTAAGTTTTCCATAGGAAAATTATATGTAATTTTACCAAACCTTTTGAGATCTTTTTCAGAAGAAAACCACCAATATATACAAAAAATCATTCAAAAGACAAATTTATTCTCAATTGGAAAATTTCAACTTTGTATGCACTCGTGTGATTTGTGGACCGCATAGTCTGTATGTGAGTTTACATTTTTATTAGGTGCCTAAATTTGTTCTGTATAGAATTTGATTTTGCAGGGATTTAATTCATGATGTTGGTGTGTGTGTGTGTGTGTGAGAGAGAGAGAGAGAGAGTGCATGCATGCATGCTTGTGTTTTTGTTTTGCGCTTGTTTTGTTATGTGTGTGTGTGTGTGTGTGAGGAGGGGGGGGGGGGGGGTTGGGTTGCTATAGTTCTACAGTTGTAAAGTGTCATAGGATTTCCAATAAATGGGACCTTAAGAACCAATTCTTCAGGAAATTCTCAGGAAGATATTGGTGGATGAGGCCCATTGCCCACAAACATAAGCTTAAACAGCAGGTCCTTTTTCTTTTCAATGTGTGTGGGTGTGTGCATGCATAAATGTCCCAACGTCTCACACTCGTTCCTGCTCTAGTGGGCAACAACTTTCAAGCACTATTCAGAGAGCAAGTTATTTTGGCAGTGTGAGAGTGGGCAGCACAACCTCTCACACAGCCAGGATACCAATTGCAGACATACATACGTATCCATTTTTGTGAGTTAGACAAACAGATAAAGCCACAGCACACCCCATAAATTTGTATTTTTACCTAATTCACTAGTTTGCCCTTCAGATTGCTTCATATTGAGGTTTTTCACCTACCTACATCATAATGCTCACTGGTAGGCTTGGTAGGAAGAACTGCTAGCATAGAACGCAATGCCTTGGAAAACCTATGCTAAATGACCCATATGACAACTTTTCAAATGTTTGTTAACCATTCTTGCAAATTATAACATGGAACTTAAAGACACATACTACATTGCAGCATATGTCATTTTGAACAGATTACATAGCAAGATGCATATTTGATATGAATGCTACTACTGTAACTTATGACTACACATACACAACACAACACAAGCCTACCTGGTGGACACCAACTTTATGCAGTGTTTCCAAAAATGAAAGGGACGTGGATAATTTAAACTGTTTATCAGGGAAAAATTATATCTCATAATCTCAGAGATCTCAGGGTTATCCCGAATTTGTACGTCCAGCCTACTCTTCTGGCTGCAAGCTAATCACTCAGTCTGCTCATTAAATAGCAAAGTAATATTGTGACATGTTATTGAATGACATGATATGTGAAAGCCTTTCATCATTTTCACCTTATCAAGGTTTGACTTGATGGCATTGATCAAATGATAGAAACAATGGTTGATAACATACGCTATTGACTAGCTTGGCACTTTGCCTACTAAGGGATAAATGACGCATGTCACAATGGCTCAACACGTCATCTGAAAAACCTCAATTGAGTGCTAGGGATAAGCAAGTTTGGTAGCTACCTGTGGCACTGGGATGCCAACAGAATTCACATGCAAATGATGCCTATGGATAAGGGGGAATGAGCTTACATCTACCAGTGAAATGTAGCAGATAGGGGAGGTGAAGGGAAGCCTTGAAACACCAGGATGCGTGACGTAGTGGGCAGGTAAAGAGGGTTAAATCTCCTACAAAAGGAAGTGGATTGAATGATGGCTGTTAATCCTTTTGGCTTCTTTGACAAACAACATTTGTATTTTGACCTAATTCCATCACTTTGCTGTCTGCCTTTAATACTGCATTGGGCAAGTGCTCTTGTATTCATTGTAGAGAATGCCTATGACAACAATGAGAAGTTTCTTCATTAGTTCTTTTATTTAGTTTTATTTTTGAGGACCCAGTTATCCCTTTGTTGATGAAAGGCTTTACAGGATTTTGTCTCTCTTAGACCTGAAAATGATCCCAAAGTTCTTGCAGTAAAAGGTGTCAATTTTCTTGCTCTCATGCATATTTTCCTTTCTTTTCACACAGGAGCAGCAGAAGAAAGGTGTTATTGTGGCCACAGACTGTAACTTCTCACTGGCTGTTGCATATCATGCTGCTGAACTGCGAATCCCGGTGTTTGTCATCATGCCAGCAAACAGTTCCCAGTCTCGACTCCGCATGTACCGTGAATATGGGGCCATGGTTATTTCATATGGCAGCACAGCACATGATTCCCAACACCATGCACACCATTTGGCAAATGAAAATGGATACCTTTGCCTTGAGGAGTGAGCTCATGGATTAAATTCAATTACTTCCACACACTAATACACACACTCTTATAGTAGTTTTAGTAATGTGAGAACCCTTTTCATTCCTGTAGGGATGACAGCGCCGTATACTTGGCAGGTCTTGGCACAGTGGGTATGGAGATCTATGAGCAGGTGCCTAAACTGGATGCAGTTATCATACCTGCAGGTGGGCAGTGTGGCCTCCTAGCAGGTACAGCTGCAGCAATCAAGCATCTAAATCCCAACATATCAGTCATAGTAAGTGGGCCAGTCTTGCACCATTACAGACGAAAGTTACAGCAATTCTCCTTTTGTACAAATTTCAACTTATGTTGATAATTTTATGTCTACATTATTTGTGTATTTTATTTTACAAAGATACATGTATCTTTCAGGATTTTACAGATCACAGATATGCTGTAGTTCTGTTTACAGTATCAGTATAAAAATGGTGAATAAAGTACTGAACATGTACATATAGTTATGATCATTGTTGTATTTATACTTCATAACATCTTAACTGTTCAGGGGGTAGAACCAGAGGAGTTTCCACTCTTGCTCCAGTCCCTTAAAATGGACTCTCCAATCAAGGATCTCTATGGAAACCCCAACAGAAAGCTCTATAAAGGTATGTGTTCGTGCATTTTTTGTCGTTTTCTAGGGCTATCAAGAATTAACGCAAAGTAAGGCAAGTCCCCAGGCTAATGTTCCTATCAAACATTAGCACAGATCTTTCAAACTGGACTCATTTACCTAATTCTTTATATGCTCGCATATCAGTTGTCAAAATGAATGTCCTCCCTCGTGTAAATTTTTACAGTGCCATGCTGCCTTTGCCTCCCCCTACTCACTTCTGGGCCCAACTTGATTCCATCTTGCTCAAGTACATTTGGAAAGGGAAGCGTTCTCGCATTAGGCTGACCACTATTCAGCGCAGTAGGATAGATGGAGGCCTCTCCTTTCCTAATTTTAAACTCTATGCTCAATCATTCACTCTTCGCCCTTTATTAGTCTGGTCTGGCATGGAGAGCTATTGAAGAATCTTTGGTGGCTCCATATAGTCTAAAAGACTTGGTCTTTTGCAGTATTTCAACAAACAATGCAATCTCCTGTTTGGCCCAATAATATCTCATCTAGTGTCCACGTGGAGGTCTTTGGAAAGACAAACTGGTTCTATGCCAAAGTGGCACTGTCACTTTCCTCTGTTCAATAACAATAAGTTTCTATCTGGTAACTCTCCATTCAGATGTTCTCAGAGGGTGGAGTGCAATATTACCGTTCTTGGGGACCTGTTCAATGACAAAGGTCTAATGACATTTCAAGATATCAAGGCTCAATATAACATTCCATCCTCTACTTTCTTTATGTACTTGCGTATTAGATCAGCTCTCTCTGCCTATGGGCTCCTTTTGGATGCAGAGTTGCCTCTACATCCTCTTCGTATTTTAAGGTTTTTCAACAACCCTTCTTCTAATTCAGCCTCATCTGTATATTCATTTCTCCTTGACTCCTCATACAAACCTTTGGGAGTAGTTGCAGTTTGGTCTAGGGACCTAGAAATACATGCCCAAGCCACGTTTTCTGAACACACATGGGAAGTAATAACAATGTCTTCTAAAAATCCCAATCATCAGATGATACATTGGAAATTGGACCACAGAATGTATTTAACACCCTTAAAACGATTTCATATGCGCCTTTCTGCATCTCCTATCTGCAACTTATGTCCACAAGGGGTACCAGGCACCTTTCTTCATTTTTTTGGGGATTGCTCAGCTCTTGACCCTTTCTGGCGTCAGTTAGCTAATGATATTTCAGTCCTACTGGACAAAGATATTACCTTAATTCCTTGCATGTTTTTTTTAAGCGACTTCTCTGCCCTTGAACTTACACTCTTCCAAAAAAGCCTTCTTCTTGCTGCTTTTACAGCAGCCAAGAGGTTGCTAGTTACTCGCTGGAACCCCCCACATTTAATGTGTAGGCGCATATGGGCTCTAAGTCTGCTTGATATCATTTCCTTGGAGCTATCAACCGCCAGGATACATGGGGCTAGATCTCAAACATTGATGAGGTGGAGTGCTGCTTTTTATTTCTGACAATCTAGCCAGTTAATATCCCCACGCCACCCCCCATGTTTTAATCTTTCATATTCGTATTTTCTGTGTTTATTGTGTTGAGCGGGGGTGTACCTCTGTTTATCACTGTATGAGTTTTATTTTATTTATTTTCTCAGTACAATATGTGTGTACATCTACTTATTTGATTTGTCAACCAGATGTTTAGGGGGTGGGTGGTGGATGGGGATTCTGGGAAATGTTTTTGTAGCTCTGTACTCTATCACTTCTTTGCTCTTGCAAAATAAAAAAACAGTTGTTCACAAAAAAGAATTAACGCAAAGTTAACACAGTCTGATTTAGAAAATAAAATGTTGGTGTGGCATGATCTTTAAACAATATTGAACAAAGTCAAAGTCAGCTTTATTGTCAAAACCATATGTTAAGTATACAGGAGTTGAAATTGCAATAAATAAATGCTAATTTGTGTATATAATACAAAGGACAACAGGGTCAGGGAATACTCCCTTAGTTGTAGTTATATATAAGTATATATAGGTAGTTATTCAAGGATGAAACCTTGAAAACGCACTAGACTCTCCAATTGCTGAAAATGAATTAGAGGAAAATACACCCAACAAAGCTTGTGCCTTTGTGAGTAGTTGCAGGGCCCCCAGGAAGGAGAGTCGGTCCTGGCATGGGTGTCTAGGAAGGGCCTCTAGGACGGAGTTGGTCCTCGCATGGGCCTCCCGTGAAGTTGGTCACAGTCCATTCAGGGGGAGTTGGTGAGTCAGCCAGTCAGCTAAGCCAGCCATATATTTAAGTGAGAGAAAGAGAGAGAGAGTTGTCTAGCATGAGAGGTTTGCAGCACCACTGGGCTATAGCAGCATAACTAAGGCAGGCAACCAGGGATGGGCATAAATGGTCGATCATCGGGAGAATTAACATACATCGATTTTCAAATAATCATTAATAATTGTTATTATTGTTGTTATATTATTGTTGTTGTTGTTGTTGCTATTGTTGTTGTTGTTATGGTTTACATTATTTAGGAGTGCCAATAATTGTGGCATATGCATTTTTGTGAAAACGATTTATTTTTTTGATGCAGTGTGTTTTATCTAGATAAATTTCTTTCTCTTTGAGGTGGGATTATTCTCTATCATTTTCATTATGAGATTAATATAAATTCCTAAAAGATATCCTATTTTTTTATTCCACTTTATAGTCGTCTTTACTAGGGGTGCCAATAATTATGTAGGGCACTGTATGTAAAAGTCAGCCAATCATACTTATAGAAGATATCCTTGTCTTGTAGCCTAATTAACATGAACATGAAGGCAGTCATTATCCATCTTTGAGATTCTTAATTTAAGGAATATATTCAAGAAATGAATGCTGTGGATTAAATTTGCTGTAGTGTTCAGAGCATAGAATAATGCTTTCCAAAAACACTTTCATTCTGTGTAAAGTCTTTGTGAGAAAAGTTTGTTTTCTGCTATTAACCACATATTTTCATGAGATTAATCACCAGACTTTGACACCAAAATTTGTTTGACAGCCCTACTATTTTCCATATACTGCAAGGCAGCATTTTGTTCTAAATTGCTGCACCTTAAAAAAAGTGATATATTTGTAAAATATATATAAAAGTGATATATTTCTGTGGATGTGGCTTTGTTTAATAAAACTGACAGAATATATGTGGTAACCATTTCAGAAATGCAATAACTTTTGAATCCATTGTGTACGGTGAATATAACAGCCTCTTATTGCTTCAATTTTACTATTGTACTTATGTGTATTACTGTGCATTATGTCATAACCACTCAAAATGTATCTTTTCATTCAGAAACAGGCTAAAGTTATACATCACAGCAATGATCATTTTATGCATTTTCCGCAAACAAAAAAATAATTTTATGACTCAATATTAGTTTAGTATTTTGCTAATAATTGTGGGCCAAATAAAACGGCACCTTAGAAACAATACTCAAGGGTTCCTGTGACAGTGTTGGAATATGAATACAACACGAGTAACTGCATTACTGGATAATAACTAGGTAACAATTAACTTAGCATCCCCGGGCTCTCGTCACCAAAATGAATATTTCACACAGAAAACCAAAAGAAAGCTGAAGTTAACTGACAAATAACACACACACACACACACACACACACACACACACACAAAAGGGGGATTAACACCAGTTGTGGTGAGTTCAACCAGCTCCTTCACAGAAAAAAACGACCAGAAGGATTAGCCTGCAAGCATAAATCAATATCAATTATAAGCAAAGGCCATGCAATATATTACAAAGAGAGACAGACACAAACAAAACAGCAAGAAGTCAGAGCATTTGACCAGCCGGTGACAATCAAGCACATGATCACTCAGCCAACAGACATCAGGTTTCGGAGATCAACAAATTAAATTCTATTATGTTCTCCTGACAGCTTAGAGATTTTTGAAAGGTTATTAAAGAATCTTCAGTAAAACACTTTAGATTAGGGTACACATATTCTCCATTAACTAGCAGCTTATCAACTTGTAAATTAGTAACATGTTAGTCATTTGTTAGTCATTGCAAATCACTTAACATCTTATTCTACATGACCTTATTCTACCCATAATAGACCTTTAACTAAGAATTTCTCCAGTATAAACTCCTAATTACTGTTTATTTGTAGTTAGTGAGTTAGTTGTATAGAAATTATGATCTTAATATGCCTTGGTTAGTATGGGGCTTAGAAGGCAGTAGTACAATAGAAACAGTTATTCTCCTTCAATAATATTTAGAAAAGATGGCCTATTCATCAGAACAAAAATCCAAAACTAGAAGTACCTAATAGTGTCCAAATAAATCCTAATTACGTCTTTTTGATTGAGAATAACTGTTCCTGTTGAACTACCACCTTACAAGCCCCTTACTGAGCAAAGTATATTGAAATCAAAATCAATATGCAACTACTTTACTACCTTACTTACTATGAATAAGCAGTGGTTAGGATTTATATTGGTCTAGTCTAGTTAATGGCCTGCTATGGGTAGAATAAGATCATAAAGAATAAGGTATTAATAAGAAACTTGTAATGACTAACAAATGGCTAGTATGTTATTAATGTGCATGTTAATAAGGTGCTAGTTAATGGTGAATATCTGTACCCTAATCTGAAGTGTTACCAAATATTCTTATTACTTTTCACTTAGGCTAATTTTTAAAAAATGTTTTGTATTTTTTGTATTTTGTTCATTTTGGCATTTTTGGCTTTTGGGACATCTAGAGTCTGCATTACTAGACTGGGGTAGAGCTGAGGATAAATTATTCAACTATTAGAATAAACATATTAGAGTAAATCTTTTTCTTATTTTGTCATCCAGAGTCTACATTATGAGGCATGGCTGACTCACCAAAAACAATATTATTGGCCATGCGTTTTATTTATTTATTTATTTATTTATTGGTTGATTGATTTATTGTAAAGTATGATGTTAATCATTTATTGTGTAGTATATTAGATTCTTTATTTTACACACCCCAAGACACACACACACACCCACACTCACACGCAAATACACCACCACTACCCTAGCAACAGTGTTGAAATTGACAACAAAGCCGCCAAATGGGAAATGACCACATGTAACATTAACATGTCGATGCAAAACTTGCTGTGAGGGCTCACTGCAATGGTTCTGACGTTAACACTTCTTGTCTTTTTGTTGTTGGTGATGTTATGTTGCATTGAACAAACACCCTCTGCTTATCTTATGACAACATTAGTTTTTCCTCTGTACATTAAATAATAGGGCAGGGGAGTATAGTCCTCACGCTAACTATAAATTGATTAAAGCATTGGACTCTGTGGTACTGGAATAACAAGCCAATTGAATGTCAAACCAAGGCATGTTTTTGGACCATTTTAGGCATATGGAATACAGGACAATTGAGTAATCTCATTATTCTGTTATTTCTTGCAACTGTTATAACTTCCACTTTAGATTACATAGCCAATGTAAATATGCTCCTCCTTAGTCTGCTGTCTGTTTGTGCATTAAAGGGATACACCACCGTTTCAGCCAATTTACTCATTTTCCACCTCCCCTAGAGTGAAACAATTGAGTTTTACCTTTCTTCAGTTCATCCATCTGTTGTCTCAGTCTCAGTCAGACGGTAGTGTTTTTAGCTTCAGGTTAGCATGTATCATTGGATCCTTTGGTTGCCACTAGCATCTCACCATGGTTCATGGTGTTCATGGTGGGAAATTAGTAAATTGGCCAAAACGGTGGTGTATCCCTTTAAAGATTATTTCTTGAGGTAATTTTCCACTGATGGCTGATTGAACTAAGGAGTGCTTTCTCATCGCTTCAGGATTCATAGCACAATTTTGTAGAAGGTTAGCCCTAAAGATTTTATTCTGTCAAAACACACATCTACATGTTTCATATAAAATTTGTTAATGCTAACCAGTTTGCTCTCTTTTGTATGAAGTTGTTTTCCATCCTTGGCCAATAGCTCAGTTGCATTTTCAATTCTCAAACAATTTTGTGAGGTTCCAAAATATGATGAGCCTTTATTTTCTTTAATTTCTTCAGCTAGTTTCTCCTAGGTTAGAGTCTGCATTCTGAAATGCTTTGCATGCTCGAGGCAAAAGCCAGTTATCACTAATGCATGCCGGTGACGATCCACTTCTGACTTTAGATAAGGTCATGTTTGCAATGATTGTTCTCTAGTCACATCACTTTTTATCCTGACAGGGACATCAAAACCAAAGGGAGGAAAAGCCTCCCCCTACAAAATCGCACTCTGGTTAGATGTAGACCGATATTTGAATATAACTCTATCTTTATCTACAGTACCTGGGTGACCCCAAGCACATGTGCTAAGGCTCTGGTCCAGATTTTTCATGTTCCATGCTGTGACGTGAATGAGTGCTGGTGAGATGAGGGGAGTTGGGGAGATGAGCGTACGCTCATCTGACAGCACCATAAATTTAATCTTAGCCTTGACATTCACTTGAAAAGTATTGACATTCACTTGAAAAAAACATTTTTGGTCATTTTGTAGTTTGCATTGTATATCTTATGATGCCATTGACGTTTTATTAGCTTTAAACAGTCTTCTGCTCTTCAGATCTGGTAGCACATTCCATGGGGCAACACACTTTCCAGCTCTCCAAGAAGCATGTGAACAAAGTTGTCTCAGTGAGGTACTAAATATTCTCTCACTTTACTCTGATTTTCCACTGTCCATACACAAGTAAAATAAAAATATATATGTATATTTAGATAATTTACATAATAGATATGTAGGCTGTTAGAAAGGTGCACTTATCATGAGTCACCTTACTACAAATTGTAACATGTAAAAGGGTCATAGAATGTAAAACATTGGCTTTTTCTATTAGGAGAAGAGAGTTCATGGCCACATAACTGTCATGACATGGTTGTGCCCACTGGATGTTAATCTTAAACTTAGAAATAGTCATCAAACTTGGGAATTAGAACAAAGCCTAGCTGTGATTTCACATTCAGGAAATTAACTATTGTTGAATTGTGGTTGCCAAAGAGGGCACCATTTAACTAAAATGGACAATTTCAGTCCCCAGTCTTAATACTGTAAATGTAATGTAAATGGTTGTAAATGGCCTTGTTTACAAAAAGGATTTGAATTATTTGTTACAATGTACAATTCTCCATTCATCCATTCTATGACCCCTCTAAGTAAGGAAACTGTTTGGAGGAAGTAATGTAAGTAATGTGTCTGCTGATCACCATTTGTGGATATGTGTATGAGCATATATTACCTAGTCTGTCCAGTGCAATTCCTCAGCCATTCTAACATGAGCTATGAATGCATGGCCCCAATGAAACAAGGCTGTCACTTAGCCATAACACACAATGCAGGGCAGTGTTCTAAGTCTTTTTTTGTTTTCCCTCTATAAATGACTATGCCTGCACATGATTCCAACATCACTGTTAAAGACCTTTCATTCAGTATTTGCTTCTCGGTCCCCTTTCCCTTTCTCCAATATGTCTCTCCCTTATTACTGTCATCTCCAGCCCTTGCAAAAGGTTTCACTTTTCCAAATGGTATCGTAACCTTACCAATTTCTGCTCTGTACAACACAACTCATTCTCTGTAGGGTTATGTTCATGTGCTGTTGCTACCTGTATGTCTCTTATCTTTATTCTATGTCCACTGACATGTGTTTCATGTTCTATTGTAAAGCAAGTTTGAGTATGTAGAAAAACACTATACAAAACCAATTAATTATTATTATTATTATTACAGTAAGATCTAATTCAAAGTAGTTTTCTGAGACAACTTGATGTGATAAATGGTAAATGGACTGCAATTATATAGCACTTTTCTACTCCTACGAGTACTGAAGGCGCTTTACAGTGTATGCCTCACATTCACCCATTCACACACATGCATTCACACACCGGTGGTGGAGGCTGCCATGCAAGGTGCCAACCTGCCACCGGGAGCAATTTCAGTATTTAGTATCTTTACAAATTTTGATCAGATATTTGTGTCTTTAGACAACTACTGTCCCCGGCAAGTACTGCTCTGAAAACACAGAAAATTGTACTTCTTACACAGAGAGGAGGATGCCCTGGTTGCTATGCTGAGGTTTCAGGAGTATGAACGATCCATGATAGACATGGAGGGAGCCATGGGACTGGCAGCTATCATGGCAGGGCTGCTGCCAGAACTTAAAGGTAAAAGGTAAGATTATCAGTCTTGGGAAATCATGAGAATTGCCAGTGGATGGAAAGCAAAATTGCTAAAAGGTGTGTGGGTGTGTGTGTGAGGGAGAGAGAGAAAGAGAGAGAGAAAGAAATTTAAATTTAGATTAATGATAAGTTTAAATATATGTTTCCTTTTTAAAGGCTTAGACAGACAACTAAGTTTAATATTATAAGTTTTTATTCACTTTTCATTTTTTCTCTTTTTTTTCACTGCAGACAGATATTGTATCTGTTCGTATTACTGCATGTTTTGGCAACACTGCTTCATGTCAAGCCAATTTTGAATTTGAATTTGAGAGAGAGGGAGAGTATGTGTGTGATATGTCATGAGTCATGAGTTTTTTGAATAGTTGCATGAATTAGAATGTTTTTTTGTGTGTGTGTCAGCCTCTGTGTGTGTGTATGTATGTGTGTCTGTGTGTGTGATAATTAATCTGATAATGATATACAACATAAGTGGGAAAAAAACTTTCCTTTTATTGCCAGTTATAAGTATGGCAATCGCTATGCTTGGCATGTGAATATAATCATAATCATAGTATCAAATAACGTTGTTTCAGACAAATCATTCAGTGCACTTTGACTGCACTGTGCGCTGCACACTGATTTATTGCCAGTTGGTGGCCCGATGACAGACAGGCAGTTTGGGCATTTGGATCATCATACTCATAATACCTAATATTTCGTAAAGTCTCTGTCACTATTCCCTGGATGTAATGGACACAAAAGAAAAGGTTTCCACAGCAAAAGTATTTTAATGAAAAACAAACTGAAATAAAACAAAAGGCCCCGTTGACCAAAAGACCGTCTTCAACAAAACTTGAGTCACACAGGTAAAAAAGCAAGTGTAGCATGGGTAAGAATTCGCAGGGAGTGTATGAGAGTCCTGGTTTAAATACAGGTGTAGATTGATCATGTGACCAGAGTAATGAAGCATCTGTAGGTGCCAGCAGTGATAGAATCATTGCCTAGCAGTCCTTAGTATTCTGGTGAAGCCAGGCGCTGATTCATTGACTGGTTGGGGTGATGAGTGGATGATTGGTTGGAAGCAGGCAAGGGTGTTGCAGGCAAGGGTGATACAGTACCCCCCCTCTGAGGCACGGCTCCTGCCGTGCCATGCGGCCGAAGGGGGCGACAACCCCTCGGGCAAGGAGCATGTCTATCAGGATGAGAACGGTGAAATGAGGGTACGATTCATGTCGAAGCAGGGGACCCAACTCCGTTCCGGAGGCCCATATCCCTCCCAGTCTACCAAGTACTGCAGGCAACCCTGTCGGTGTCTGGAGTCCAGGAGCGTCCTCACCTGGTAGCCAGGGGAACCATCAATCTCCAGCATTGAAGGTGGTGTGTCATCAGGAACCGCATCAGCCAAGGGACCCGGAATCACTTAGACGTTTTCAGTTTGATGAAATATTTAAAAATGTCAAGGTTTAGCAGACACTTGCTGAATTAGGGACATGGTTTGTCTGTACTCACTACCACAAAAGTGTGATGTTGTTTTGTGCTTTACAATGGTTTTAAAAATGGTGTTTTGTATTGGCACACTAACATATCCCACTTTCTCAAAACGCTTCCGATTGTGCTACCAACTCAACGAATGATCTTATAATCATCCAAGAAATGTCCTAGAAAGCCTTTTACTCCAGTTTTTCCTCTAACTAATCCATGTGCACAACTGCATACTATTCAGGCCAGTAAACTGTATAATGTAAAATGTATGGCTGACACATACTGTATGACAAAGTCTTTTAAGCAAAGTCTTTTAAACAGTCGGACCCTCGCATAAGCAGCATGGCCCTCCTCAACCCCTTGATGTGGCCCCTCCATTGCAGCTAGGAAGGCATCTGGAGCTGGGCCTGTGGCGTGGCCCAGTATGGAGCTGTGTGAGAGTCAGGACAAGACTCAGGCACAACTTGTGGCTGCTGAGGCACCTTTGAATGTGGGGCTTGAAAGGCATGTGAAGTCTATTGGGTCTCAACCTAATCCAGCAACAGTGCAGAAGAGGCCAATGGCTGTGAAGCCCCAATTCCCTCCCCTGGGTTTTGCACTTTCCTCAGTCATTAACCATGCCAGTGTGATCCATCACTAAGTTGTAGTGTAGATGAGCCCAGCTGACAGTGAACCTGGAAAGGCTGAGTCCAGTATGTTGTTTAAATGGTGTCTATGAGCTCACAGTTGCCTGTTCTAATGACAGTGGCTTGATTCTATGTTTCCTGTCAAAGTACTGTTGCATCTTATGCTGATGCCTGTCCCACTGACTCAATCCTGGGCCCTACCTTGCCTTGTGCCTTGAGTCTTTTCAACACTAACTCCATGTCCTGGCAAAGAATGAGAAATACTGGAGAGGTTCTGGTTGTGGTGTATTGACTCACCCTGTAGTGCATTAGTGTTTAGTTAAGCACAGTCTGAAATACATACCCCTGGGCCAGGTGTGTTTGAATGCCATTCTTTAGGTTCTGGTTAAGCCGCTCCACACCTCCATTTCCTTGTATGTACAAATGTGCTTTATTCCCTTATCACTGAGGAACTGGCAAAAATCTGCAGAGAAAAACTGGAGCCCATTATCTGTGGTGATGGTGCAAGGCATACTCCAGCATGTGAAGGCTGTCAGGCAGGTGTCTCATTTTACTGCTTGCTGCTGATTTGCACAGCAAAGCTGTCATTTCCTCTCTCACCAGTGCCTTTGCTCATCAATTTAAACATTTGTGTCACGAAATGACAAGTGATCACGATCAACTTAATTTATAACAGTCTTCTGTCCATATGTCAGTGGACATTCCAATAAGTAAGACAGTAAGACAGTAAGAATGTCATTTAGCTGCTGAGTCAGTTTTTGCCGTGCATCTGTCGCCAGCTTGTGTTTCAACACCGTTGTGGGATCAGGCAGTACATACTTTGCAAAATGGCCTTATATTTTTGCAACAGTATACAATGCATTTCTGTGTCAGTTTTTCTTTAGCTTGCTGTAGGATTTTTTTTTAGACACAAGCATATCCGGCAATAGTTTTCAGCAGTGGCCCATCAGCATCAGATGGCCTGCACCCTCTGCAAGGCAAAATTCTCTGTCTTTTGCCATTTTAGTTCAAGAGCCCTCTACATCTCTTACATTTGATAACAGCCTTATCACAGTATCACAGAAATGCCTCTACATAGTAGCCTTTCCATGGTATTGTCATTTTAAATTGACCATCTGTCATTTAAAATATGACCACTACATCTCATGTGAAACTGCTAAGTTGATTGGTATGTTTACTTGAAGTATGTTTACTTACTTGATGTTTACAAGAAATATGCAAGCCAAAATATAATCAGTCAAGCTATATCAATAAGCTAAAAACTGTGTTTAGATAAAGCTTAAAAGTGGTCCGGACCACTCTTATGAGAAAGTATGTCTTACAGAAGATATACTTAATCTACGAACATGGCAGGAATCATGTCATGACATTAAGGTAGAGGTTAAAGTATAACTCAAGAACAACTTAAGTTAACATTAAGAAGGCTTTGGGAAATCAGCCCTCATTGATGCTCTTGGGGTCTTTTTGGGGGATTATTTTTACATTGATTGACAATTCATCCCCTCGAAATTATGAGGTTTTGTCTGTGCTCTGACCAGTTTTGAGATATTTAAGTTTTTGTAATCTAAATAAAACAAAAGCAAAATTGATATGAGGAAGTTAATTAAATAAAATAACACACACCCAAAAGGTATTCTAAATGTAAAACATCAAAATCCTAGACATACTGGTTATGGGATATTCTGTGAGACATCTAATGCAGATAGAACTTTAGAAATCTAAGAACTGATAATCGGCTTGGCATTACATGGTTCTATCTTACAAAACCTGAAAATTAACAATGTTTTTTTATCATTATCAACTTTAAAGGATAAAATACTTCGTAGGAAGTTTAATACAATGTCATTTATGACGATTATTCATGACGATTATCATTTTATAATGTGTCAATTTCTTATTACAAAATGACCACAGGATTAGTGCTCACGGCAGTACAAGGCATAAGGCCAAATCCAGTGCAGAAGTAAGTTTTGCACTGTCAGACTTTTTATTCTCTACTAACTGGCACATATTACATCCTTACTGAATTTATGGAATGAAGCATAATAACCTTACCTTAACTTCATATAGGTCTATCAATGTACTTCAGTAAGCACCAGTATTAGAAAATGAATGTTTGTTCCCAAATCTAAGAAACTCCAGTTAAAAGACATTAATCCATGTACAACAATTATTATTATAATTTTTTATTACTGTTTGTCATTATAGATTACAATCATAAACCTTTTCCTCTGTGCTTACTAATACATGTGAGTAGATGTGGTGTGTTTTTTGGAATAATCTAACAGTAAGCTGAATGCCAACTTCAAATACCTTCATCATCAAATCATACATACATCTGCTGTTTGGGTCCTAAGCATTCACAGTCTTCCATCACTTTGTAGGGTATGAGAGCTTTAAAAGTTTAGCATTTACCATTACCATTTTGCAAGTTTAGCTGCTTTTTTGGTTTGCATTAAACTTTAAAGCACAGAATCCATGCTGGTCCATGGCACTGATACACTGCTTATCTGTGGAGAAATACATAGGAAAATGTGTGAGATAATGTAACTGTTTCATTTCTATTGAATTGGTGATAGACAGGTGGGCTAACAACTTGACCAATGTAACAAAATTTGGCTTCACACAATCTGCTGTTCTACAACATTTTTATTCTGCAAATAAGGCACCCGTGGTCACTGCTTTTCTCACATATTCTCACACTGCTTGTTACAAATACAATATACCAAGAACAATTAGTTGCACACAACATATCATAGGAGCCATTAGAATGTTAGATACAGCAGAGATCTTTCTGTATGGCTTGGTTAGCTTAACTTAGTAGCAGCAAACAATTACCTAAAAGGATAGGCAAAGCCTTAGAAAACAAAATCCTATGCATGCTTCCAAATTTCCAAAATATGTTGCCGTTAAAGAGCTTAATTTTCAATCGCAATCAATTTTCCCTGGATAGGTTGAATGGTTGAATTAGCAAGCTGACTCATGAGTTAAATTAGCTAACAATGAGAGCAAACTTCAGCAAGATCTAAAATGATTTAAAAGGCACATATTTAGTGAGATATATTATTCCTCAAAAACATCACTAACATTTACCACTCCAAATCAAAGTTCCTTCATTACTTCTGTCTTATCTGTCCAGTTGTTGGCAAAGAGGTACTTGTTACATTAGTGTTAGCTAGTCATAGCTAGCAAGGAAACTATGCAATGAAAACAAACCAGTCAGCAAGATCTAAAACGATTTACATAACAATGAACTTACCTGCTATTTGTACTGGTGTTCTTCAGGAGATCATCTGTGAAGTTGTGTACCCTTGTATCCTTCTAGTTGTGTAGATTTTCAGATAGAACCTTATAAAACCAACTTAGAGTTTGACTGCAGATAGAACCTTTTGGTTTTCCAAAAATGCATAAAACACATTATATAATGTAGTTATTATAGAATACGAATATGTGAATAACAGAATTCTGACAAAAATGTCAGATAGAACCTTATAGTTCTAGGGGGACAAGATGTTGTGGTGGAAATATGAAAAAAATCTCTTTTAACTTTATATTTGAATGAGATGAAATTGAACCAGGGTGCTCATTGTAGCTCTAGCTGAAAAATATGTGTTTCTTTCTTGTTCCATTGTTCCATTAATTTCCATGTATTAAGGTATTCGTGATTATTATAGCAAAATTTGTCAATTACAATTAAAAAAAAAAAAACATTCAAATAAAATCCCCCCCCCCAACAAGTCAGAATGAATTCGTCCTTCGTGTGGAAGTTAGTGAGGAAGTCAAAAAATATGATAAGGCTAGGCCTACTTTGGTCGTGATGTTAAATAATGCTTGAGAACATTGTTTTCTTGCATTCAATTATTTTTGTCATTTCTTGTTTGAAACTACGTCAAATAGTATTTATCTGGCAGAATATAAAAAACATTTCCAGAGGATCCCTGATAGGCTAAATCTCTTCATCCTACTTCCAATGCGCACCTGCATGGTCTTCACAGCCTAATTGATATAAAAACATGTTTTCTGGTAACATATTCAGACCTTTCTCTTTCTGACTAAAATTGCACAAACATGCTATTTAGCCTCTACAACCTTGACAATTTTCACACACTAGGGTGACCAACTCCAAATGAGCAAGGATAAGGTTGCGCACAAAACTCTATATGCTTCTATTTTAAGTCTAACTATATTAAATGAGTCCTGTAAAAATGTCCTATGTTGAGCATTTGCACACTTTTAGCCTACAATTTCCCCAAATACTATTTGAAGATGCACACACATCCCAAAACACCTGCCTGTCTGCATAAAGAAATTTGATAGGATTTGTTGTACTGCATCAAGATTGACTGCAATTTTGACCAATCATGACTGATTTCAGATCTCAGACTGAGCAGCGACCTCTCCCTCCCAGATGGGAGGAGGAGACTAAGCTGACAGATAAAATCTTCATTGGCTGTGCACAGGCCGCATTGTCTATGAAAATCATGTTAGGACATGGGTTTGGAAGCTTCTGCTGCTCTGTATTGTGGTGTTTCTGTTGGTGACATATGCAACGGTGTGTCTTGGTCGATACCATCCCCCTTTGCTGTCAGCTGACTCTGGGGCTGTATGGAATGTCACCATTGACAGGAAGCAGAGCCAGAGTTGACTTTGGGATGTGGATTCCTAGACTACAACTCCACCTCCTACGGACAGCTAGGCGTACTAAGTTAGGCTCTGCCCTTTGTGGCACAAGTAGAGCAGTTAGAGGGCGGAGCCCATACAAAGTATAACAAAAGTTTTGAAACTCCAGGGTCAAGTTCAAGATGAATGAAACGCAGAAACATGGTTAAGCTCGCGCAGATGTAGCTGAGAGTGAACTTGCTATTTGTTTTGTGTTTTTATCCAAGCCTGATTAAATGCATAGAAATTTGGGGATTACTTTCTTTTTTGACTTTTCACTCATATTTTTCAACTGGAGGTGGATGCTGTGCTCTCTGTCTTTCTAATGCACACATTTACACATTTTTGATACACAATGCTGATAGGGTACCTTTTCTGACACACCCACCAAACGAAACAAAACTACCTTAGCAGCCTGTTGTAAAACACTGCGCTACGTTGTGGCCAAACACCTAATTCAGTTACTAAACTGTAGTAAACCATAGCAAAACAGTTCATCGGCTGAACTTGCCACAGATATGCAAGTATTGGTGGAGCCCTCTAACCATTAGAGCCCAGATACTATTTCTATAAAAACAGGAGAATGTAGGATCCATTGCATAGGAGGCGGGAGGCGGGGCCTGATATGCAATTCTTCAGGCAGACTGCTGTGCAGCATGGGATTGGCACTAGTGGAACTGTTAGAGGGCGAAGCCCATACAAGGTATAACTAGAGTTACGTGCCCAGTAACTATCGTTTCCTTTCATTGTCATTGCCACTCCACCCTACCTTCATTGCCACTCCACCCTACCAACCAGTACCCACTGCTGCTGTCAAACTTGTGGTGGCAAACATATCTGTGATATTGCCATATATTGCTGCGTCTACTTGTAGGATTTTGAGCCTTTTTTCTCTCAGCATCCCTGCGCCCCCCTTGTGCTTTTGTGGTTTATTATCCATTTCCACAGATGCACAGTCATTTCTCTCCGGTTGAACTAGAATGGCAAAATTTTATAACCTTGGTCAGTGTCCTTCAGGAAAATAAACCAATGGGCCACATTCCATGTCTCAAATATTGTCATGGTTGATCAAAATATTTATAACATACTTTTTTTGATTAAATCATGGCCGTCCGGCCCAAAAATGTGCGTTGGGCCCACCGGGCGTTGCCTGGTACGCCAGATAGTCAGTTCATCCTTCTCTGTAGCATCAGATGTTTGATTGCTGGGAGAAACACCAAACCAAAAATAGCACTAGTGATTTACCATCTGTTTACAATGTTTACAAAGAAATAAACACTAATGCTTAATGTATTTTGTAACAAACATCCTATTTTTTTACTTTCTGACAAAATACAAATAGCAAAATACTCAGAAGTAATTATGTACATTTTAATTCAAATACCGCTCATCTCTTTTTTGATCTATCAAAAAGAATCAAATTGGCTTACAGAAGCAGTATCATATCACTATCATAATGAAAATGATCATTTAAACTCTTTGTCCCCAAAATTAAAAAGGTTGACTGTGATGTGGTATGAGTAAGTATTGTTTGCCTGTTCAAGGGTAGGGATTTAGAACAAACCATGTTCTAAAGACTGGACTGTGTTTGTGTTTAGACAGAAACCTGTTAGAAATTTTGTTTAAAAATATTTTTTTGCTCATATGATTTAGAAAATAATTGCCTGTTACCACTATTTCCTTTGATATTTCTCCTATAGGGTAACAATAATTGTCAGCAGTGCTAACATGGAGCTGGACCTTGTGCGACACTGTGTGGACCGGGCCTTGTTCTTAGATGATCGCATCAGCCGTTTCACAGTTCATATTGGTGAATGGCCTGGAGAATTGGCCAAATTGCTAGATATGCTAGCTCGTGAAGATATTAGGTAAGTGAACCACAGGGAAAGAAAGCATTTGGCTCATTTACAGTAAAGTCGTTGGATCATAATACAGTTGGATAGCCACTGCCATCATTTTATATGCAGATTAGCAGTTTTGCATGTTTGTGTCTTTAGAAAAAAATCTCCATGAGAGAATGAATGGGCTTTCATTAAATCAACAAAATAACATAGCCAATCTGAGTGAATCTGAATGGGTTCATATTTTGTCTTCATCACCACAATTATCTCATCATCATCATCATCTCTGCTACAAATAGCACTGGACTACAGAAATTGTCTTGCACCTTATGAATCACCAGGAGCAGAAACAAATTGTATTTAGCTTTACCGAAAGAGGATCATATGTTTTCTCAAAAGAATAATGCCGTTCACTTAACATATTGACTGAAGAATGGAAGTGGTATACCAATGTACAGTCTTGAATTTTAGACAAGTGTTAGTAGAGGGAAAAAAAACTGTATTTTATGTCACTGGGCTGACTGTCAGACATCTGGCCGTTGTGTGCCATCTTTGTAGCCTGACAAGCCAGACTATAACATCAAAACGTATAGTCTAGATATGTCCTAAGGCTAAGTCTTCCAAAGTATATGCCAAAGCTGATTCAAATGGCCACTATTCTTTGGTCACTTAGTTGTTTTGCACCGTTGCAGCCCTATCAACATTGTGCTAGGCCCGCCCAGCGACTCTCCACAAAGATAGAGCGTTGTGATTGGTCTTATTAAGGCATCATGAGACCAGTGGTAGACCTAAGGCCCCAATGGTGAATGGGTAGACATACCCACTGAGTAAAACTATTGTATAAATGCTACTGTTGCGTACTGGTGCGTCTAGATTTCTAGGCATCAATTTTATGAAGTCAAGTCAAGTCACGTTCATTTATAAAGCACTTTAAAAACAATAACAGCTGACCAAAGTACTGGAAAAGCAAGGCAATACGACTTGGTAGACAAACAGAAAGGGCAACATAAAGTGAAAATAAAAAAAAATACAGATAAATAAATAAAAAGTTTGAGTGCCAGTAGCCTAAGAAGCCATCCTATAACATAAATGTATGGTCTGGGCACAACCGATAGACCGGGCAAAATCACCGGTTGTCTTGTAAACTGGATAGAGCTATGACCAATCAGAGCAACATCAGCAAAACAGCAAATATCCTACTTCCTTCTCTTCCTTCCTACCTCCTTCCTTTTCTGCTCAACCTTCAAAGAAAAGCCCAAGTCTAACTCCTTCATAGTCAATGCCAAAGTCTATTCCGATGACCGCTATTCTTTGGCCACTGTTGACAGGAAAAAAATAGACTTATATACAACTGCATTAATTTGTTAATTTTAAAGTCCAAAATTGTTTTGGAAGTTTTTTATATTATATTGTATTTATATTCTATACAGGACCTAATGCTGGAAATGTACTGCAGGAATTTTTCACTAGTTGTCCAATTCCACAGGCTGATGGTCATTGAGAGCAGTGTTAATAGTATTTAAAAGAATGCATGGTTTGTCACAGTTGTGTTGAAGAGATTTAACAGTTTTTTGATATTTAACCCAGGTTTCCTTTACAATGTCAAAAGATACATGTAGCTTCTCATCTGATTGAGTGAGAAGTGTCAGTCAGCCATGGCTCTTTTTTGGTTTTAGGACGCAGTGTTTTAAAACACTGTTCAGGATGTTATGGCAGAATTAAAAAAAGGTCAATTATATCATATCAAGACAAACAGGAGTTTGAGCCTCAGCGAAACTTTTAATTGCAGCAGAGAAACGAGTGGCAGTGGTAGGGTTAATAATGTGACACCGGCGTGCAGGAGCACAAATTTTAGTGGCATGACTGTGGAAAGGGATTTCAAATAATGCAGGCATATGATCAAGGCAGTGTCATGAACCTTTAAGTTTTGCACAGGTAGCTCATAAGATAGCACCAGATTGAGCATGAAACGTGTAACATGAAGTGCACCAGTCCCTCCTGCAGCAAACCAGCTCCACAAGATGCTGCCACACCCATACTTCATGTTTGGGATAAAATTCTGAGGCTTACAGGCTTATCCCTTTTTAATCCAAAAATTAGGACTATAGTCTGGCTATTTAATGGTGAATTTGAAGCAATGGCCATATTAACAAACAGTATATTAAGCTTAAGCCTCAGAACACCGTTGCAAAGGTATGGGGGTGAGAGCATCATGTTTTGGGGTTGCTCCACGAGGGACTGCTGTACTTCACAAAATAGATAGCATCATGCGAACAGAAAATGACATGAATTTATTGAAGCAACATCTCAGGAAATTAGTAAGTTAAAGATTGGTTACAAACGAGTTTTTCTAAATGGACAAGGACCCCAAGCATACCTCCACTCTGGGTCACTGGCCCTTAGGGGCCAAAAGCTTCTAGTCGCTCACATCCTACTAGGGCTACATGCCTACAAAGATTCATGTCCCCCAGCATTTCAGTGTCCCGGCAATCGTTGACGGAAAATCGTGAAAAAAAAGGGGGAAAAAATTGACAAAACCAATATGACCGCTTTCGCTAGCTTCTCTTGCGGCGGTCATAATTAGTGTTAAAACGGGTTAAGGACAACAAAAACAAGGTATTGGAGTGGCCATCATAAAGCCCTGAACTCAATCAATTTGTGGCATGTGCATACAAGGTCTTAAAAAACTGATCCATTTAGCCCAGTTCTGTCAAGAGGAATGGGCCAAAATTTCATTTAATTATTGTGAGAAGCATGTGGAAGGATACCCAAAACCTTTGATCCAAGTGATACACACGGGGGAGATCCACTGGCCACATCAAGTACAACTTGCGTTGTGATTTGGGTTCATTTTCAATAAAGCACAGTGAATCGACACACAGAAAGGATCTTGGGAATGTGATGTAATGGCTTGGAGTTGTGTAAGAAGGTGGGTTCTGTTCAACTTTATGCAAATTAATCTGCCAAATGCGACACCAGTAACCAATGAAAGCAGAGCACTGTGCTTGTGCAGTAGAAATCAACCAGTCAGCGAGGAGCAGCTAACTGAAATTTGAAATGACACACCTCACATCCAAAATGCAGGAAGATTTGCGATGATTAGAAAATCTGACGGAGCAAGTGGATCACTACCAATACACAGTTTCAATGTCATTCTACCAGATACTAAGAAAGTGTATGTCAATTTTTGGCTGATGAAAGTAATACCAAAAATCCTCTTTATTCTGACATTTAACAAATACAAAAAATATGGTACATTTACTGACTATTCTAGTCTATTCTAATTTAATGTCCAACAATAAAGAAAAAAAGGTTTTGTCTCTTAAGTGTATGTAAATATATGGTTCCAGCTGTATTTAATAAAGATATTTAGAGGAGAAAGAATGCCTTGGTCCAGTTGCTTTTTATAATCAGCCAAGCAGCTTTAGTTTGATCGAATGGGATACATCACACAGCACACCACGGAATGAGCAAATAGAGGTGTGCAATTACGATATATTCAATTCTTGTAACATTATTCAATATTTCCTCACTGGTCTCTTCATAGGTTGTTAGATATTTGTCACAGGAGATACAGTGACAAAGCAGATCTGTTCAAGACCCAGGTAAGACTTTTTTTGCACTGTAGTATATTTTCAGTCAAGTCACTTAATGTTAATGAAGGGGAATTGTCCTCTGTGACATTACCATGCTGAACACTTCAACAACTCCCTTACAGAGGGGCAAATTTGTGCACTTTCTGCTATAGCACATTTCAGCTGGGCGTGGCAACTTGGCAAACGTGCTACTTGGGTGGCAAGAACAGCGTATTCTCCAATGGGACTGAATGGTATCACTAATTAACTAACCCTTCATGTCAATTTAATCAAAACAAAAAAAAATACAATCATCTGCTTCACTTAGTTAACAGCTTAGCTACAATCATCTGATTCACTTAGTTAACAGCTTAGCTACAATCATCTGCTAACTGGCATACACATAGAGCTACTGATAAAATAGTTCTGGGTCTAAGAATGTGTGGAAAAATTCCCCTACGTAAGCAGATGATGCGTGTCCTTCTGATTCAGTATGACTATGAACACACTTTTGTTTAACTTCACTCGGGATGTGTGCTAAAATGTACTACAAGAACTGCATTCTTGGGCCTACTGTTGTGTCATCATTAGAGTTTTTTTTATATCTGTAGCAATAAGTGAAACACATTCAGATTATTGTTGGTCATGTATTATATTCATGCTTTTAGAAATACTGTATATGTGTGTGATTATAACTTTCATGTGTTTGTAGGTGGAGTGTGTGGTGGAAACCAGGGATAAAACGCAAAATTGCCAGCTACGACGAACACTTTCACAGCGCTACCCTTCACTGTGTTGGTTGGATTGGTGACCCCAATTGTAATAGGCCAAGGGCCAAATAGGGTCAGAGTGCACCCCCTACCCCACCTCTCAACAAAACCAACTATTTTTACATGCTCTGGTCATGCTGAATATGAATTTGAATGTTAGCCTGTGAAATTTTTTGGAATGCATTACCTTTTTCAGCCATGCCCATTGAAAAATATTGTTTTCAAAGACATTTAATTCCATTCAAATACATTAGAAAACTATGGATAGTCTATGGGGTGGAGGAAGTCTGGACAAGTCTCAATGCATGTTGAATCATTTAAATACTTTCAGTGTGTACTTTTGGCAGTATTCTTCTGAAAATCATCACAAAAATAGCCTACTGCTTATTCTTACTCTTGTTTAAAAAAAGATATGTACACATATTTGCTCAGTCAGTGTTTCCATTGTAGCAGGGCATTTCAGAAGCTGAATCATAACAAAAACAATAACATAAAAATAAAGATACAAAAAATGATCAATTGCTCCAATGAAAAAATTAACCTATACATTAATATTTGAATGAAAAAACTGTAGTAAGTCTAGTGTAATAACCTTAATTCAGAGAAACATTATTGTTGTGTTCTATCCTGATTATTCTAATGGTTCTTCTCTGTTGTGTCATAGATTTACAGTAGTTTGAGTTTAATCAGGGCTGTTACATCCATTAAGTGAGTGTTACATCCACTGTGGGATGGCTGCAGAAGCCAATTATTTAAAAGATCCACACTGTATGAATCAAGGCCGCGGGGGTCTGTTTTGCATTTCAACTTTTCTGCCTTTTGAAAGCAGAAATTCAGACAGCAATCAAATGTAATGGGAAGTATTCTGAAACAATGAAATCAGTAGCCTATTCAAAACACGTTTACTTATACCAAATCAAATCAGAATGACTCAATCGAGGTCCTGATAACAATACACCTAAAGGTCTATAGCACTACAGTGCAGGGCCATTATACAAGTTATACAATTTACTTACTCATTTATTCATTCATTCATTCATTCATTCTTTTATCCATTCACTTACTTTGTATAGTTGTCATCAGTTTGTAGTTTTCTGTTGGAAATTCTCTGTATGATATTCTCTTAACTTTGTAAGGAGCTACTTTTAGCCTTAAGACTCTTTATGAATGTGGGCCCTGGTCAATTAAGAATTCCATCACTTTATACTTTATAGCAACCAAGAAAAATCTATTGTGAAATACTGGGGCACAGCATCTTTCATCTAAATAGATCACAGTATGCAACAGAAATGTGAAGATTGTGTATTTAAATTACTGATTACATGGATGTGTGCTGTTTACAAAGGGGTTTAATTTCAGTTAGAGAATTTAGACTACCTCTGAAGTTAAAAGCATGTCACGATTCATTTTAACTCTGAGTATATTCAAGATGCTTTAATGCATTAACTCATATAACAAATGTAAAATATGTTGGCATAATAAACCATTTTTTTAAAAGAAGGGAACGTGTTTTTTCCTAGTCTTCCTTATAATGACTGATTGTTACAGAAGCATTCAAATGTTCCCTGTCAAATAAAGGACCACGCATTTCCTTCCGTTGAAGAAAGGTGAAAGTTTGATTTCACTCACAGAAATCACTGGCAAAGTATAGTGATAACTAGCTTTATAGTGATAACATGAGGGGGGTGAATATGCACGGGGTGGGTGGGTCCCAAAATTCGCTGACTGCCTTATCGAGACATTCATAAATATTTAATTCTGAAACCATTCTTAAAATGTTTGAAAAATCTACAACAATCTCCATCCATTCTGCAGGCTTTTCATCATTATATCTCAAACGGAGACGTCATAGTAGACTACTTCAAATCTTCATTATACACTAAGGGGCTTTTCAGAACCAAAGAAATAATAGCCTAGATGCGGCTAATTTGGGTAAGACATCAATGCTGTTGATTCGAAAAGGCATACAGTGCCCAGGCCATTAAGCCGTGATTTAGCCTATGTATTTATAACGTCAAAAAATGTTTGGCCTAGATGAAAACAAACGCAGCATGCGCAGCACAGGTTATGGTGCAACCCAGGATGATATATGATTGAGTCTATGAAATCAACGTCACTCCATGTAGCCAATTGTGTTAGTATAGTATTATTACCAAGAACGTCCATCAGGAAAGGTGTAGGCCGAACTGAATTTAATTGCCAACCTTGGCGAGAGAAGCAAACAGGTTCTCAGTCAGGCTGCCAGACGACAGCTGTTAACACTATCCTATGACTGCTGATTGGATCCCACAAACCGAGGGATTTCATTGGTTGTTCACTGTATATCGTTCAAATGCAATATTAGGGATTCATTTGCATAGAGAGTGTACCGTTTTAATTATGTGAGCATAATTAATCACTTAAACTAGCCCATATAGAGCAGGAGGACGGACGATGAAGCCTTTCAAGAAACAGTAAGTAGGCAATCCCTATTGTTTTGAAGTAACAGGATGTTTATTAACATTTTAAATAAACAGTTTGCATTTTTGGACAAAATAGCATAAAGGTGTCAAAAGGTGCCTAGCCTCATCTGTATTAAACGGTGTAGGTGAAGTGGATAAGTATCCTGTTGATAACACTAACATAAAGTGTACAAGTTACTGTAACATTTCACTAAAGTATCAAACACTGTAACCTCAAATAATGTAACCTGTTAGTTAGATACAAGATACAAGAAAACGTTAGATACAAGAAAACGTATCATGCTACCGCGTAGGCTACGACACATCAGCTGCTAGCTAGAATTTACCAAAATATGATTCCCGTCTCTCTGTCTGTGTAATAAATTGCTGACAGAGGTGCATAATGTTTATTTCACCCAGGCTCTCCTGGTGAACATGACAGACAGCCACACTGTGACATTGTGGATCTTAGCCACGTCTTCAAATGCCTGGGCGCACTGAAACTTTGCTCTGCCTCTGCAGTTGAAATTGGCACAACTAGGATCACCCTGATCAAGGCTTCAACAGCACTGAAGAGTGACCTGACCTGCCTTCATGATTTCTGCAGCCGCTGTCACACTGCCAAATTTGTAATTTGCCAGGAACATGGGGAGTTGTAGAATAGAATAGAAATAGAATAGAAAGCCTTTATTGTCATTATACGCAGTATAATGAGATTTAAAGAAACTCCTTAAAAGTGCACACAGTGCAAAGTATAAATATGTCCTATACAAAACTACTACAAGTATAAATAACTCTATACAAAACTACTATGCAATAAAAGAAAAAGAAAAGAAAAACAACTATGTAAACCCATTGAGTACCCAGACAGACAGACAATAAAATAGATACATCAGACATAGATACAAAGTGGCAAGCAGCATACAGTGTGGTTGAGGTAGTATTCTGAGTAGAGGTAATAAGAAAAGAGTGCAATATAGATCAGTAACTAACTTAAGGTGCTTAATATGACAGTCCTTAGTGCATATGTGAGTTCAGTATCGTGACAGCTTTGGAAAAGAAACTGTCCCTGGCCCTGTTGAGATAGCGGGAGTTGAAGATAGTGGTAATTGAAGGCAGAGGGCAGCCAATGATTTTTTGTGTGGTGTTGGTCACCCTCTGCAGTCTCTTCCTGTCAACCTCTGTGCAGCTGGAGTGCCACACTGACACAGCGTAGGTCAGCATACTCTCAATGGTGGAACGATAGAAGGTCACCAGCAGGCGACTGCTGGGCCTTTTTGACTAGAGTCGAGGTGTTGACTGTCCAGGAGAGGTCTGCAGAGATGTGGACCCCGAGGAATTTGAAGGACTCCACTCGCTCCACATGTTCGCCATTGATGTACAGGGAGGCAGGGGTGGCTCTGTTCCGCCGGAAGTCCAGGATGAGCTCCTTAGCCTTGGTCATATTCAGTGCCAAGTTGTTGGATGCACACCACTGACCAAGTTTCAGGACCTTATCTCTGTAAGCTGTCTCATTCCCCCCTGTTGCCAGCCCCACCACGGTTTTGTCATCAGGAAATGTGACAATGATGTTCTCTGGGTGGGTGGGACTGCAGTTGGATGTGTAGCGAGTAGAGAAGTGGGCTCAGCACACACTTCTGGGGGGACCTGGTGCTGAGAGTGCAGGCAGAAGAGTGCTACGGGGCGGAAGTCATTGAGGCTGGTTGTGGGTGTCTTTTTGGGGACCCGAGATGATGGTGGCAGATTGTAAGCAAGTAGGGACAGCTTGTTTCAGTGACAAGTTGAAAATGTTAGAGAAGACCTGTGCTAGCTGGTCAGCACATGCCTTGGGGACTTTCCCTGGTACTCCATCTAGGCCTGTAGCCTTCCTGCGGTTAATGGCACGGAGGGGGGGGGGACGGAGGTAGATGTGGGTGTTGGGGTGGTGAGGCTGTGTGTTGTGCCTGGGACTCAAAGCGGGCAAAAAAGCTGTTCAGCTCCTCTGCCAGTGCCACGTCTGAGACCCCAGGCTTTTTCCAACCCTCTTGTGCTCTGCCTTGACGGCCTTGATGCCTCTCTTCAGGTTGGCGCGGGCAGCGCGGTATAGTGGTCAGCAGACCCGGTGGACCTGGCTAGTCATCCATGGCTTTTGGTTTGGGAACACCTGGATGCTCTTTTCCACAGTGTCCATACCAATGCAGTACTTGATGTAAGACAGTAGTGTATCTGAATGTTGCTAGGTCTTCGTGGTGGAAGTGTCATGATCCTGCTCTCTACCACCCGGCCTCCTACTGGTCTAATTAAGTGTTGCAAGTTCCGTGTTTGTTTACCTTTTCCATGTGCTCATGTTTTGCTGTCTGCCCTGCCCCTTTCCCTCTTCCCGCTCTGCACCCGGTCTTCACGTCCTTGATTATTGTAATGATTTTCACCTGTTCCTTGTTTGTGTCATTGCCCTGTTCCCTATATATTCCCCAGCTCTTTCCTTGCTCCTTGTCTGATTGTCTGACCGTGTTCCTCTATGTAAACTTGCTCATGTTTTTCCTGTTCTCGTGTTACCTTCCTGGAATTCTGATTTTCGTGTTTGCCTGTACCCCTGTTCGCTTACCTGTGGATTTTGTATCCTGAATTTTTGCCTACCTGTTTTCTTGGATTTATTTTTCTACAATCGAGAGGATTGCTTCCTTGTTTTGCCGTCTATGTTTAATATCACTAGACCGGATCTTTTGTGTTTTCCCAAAAGATTTATATGATTTTGTGTTGGACTTCCCTTCTGTTTTTGGATCTTCTGAGCTTTATTCCCCTTTTGGATTTTTTCCCCTGATCATTGTAAAATAAACCTTTTTGCTCCGATCTGCTTTTGGGTCCAGTCAGTCTGTCACAGTACAATCAGACCAAGAAGATGGACCCAGCGGATCCAGGACAATTCTCTTCGGCGATTCAACATCATGGGTCTCTGTTGGGCCGGCATCAGGCACAGATCGAAGACCTTAGAGCCGAGATACGGAGCCTCAGTTCCAGGGTTCAACCCCTCCAGTCGACCCTGGGTTTCTCCGTGCAGCCTGAAGCCCCAGCGCCAACCGCTCAAGCGGCATCATTGTTCTGCGAGCCCAGACTGCCTCCTCCCGAGAGGTACGCCGGTGAGCCTGGTACCTGTCGTTCATTTTTGTCCCAGTGCTCCTTGATTTTTAGCCTGCAACCCGGGTCATTCTCCACCGAGCGAGCCAAGGTGGCTTACGTCATCACCCAGTTGTCAGGACGAGCTCGAGAGTGGGGAACGGCGGTTTGGGAGGCGGAGTCCCCTTCCTGCGATGATTTTCGAGAATTCGCCTCCGAGATGAAGCGGGTTTTCGACCGTTCCAAACACGGGCACGAGGCTGCTCGGGAGCTGCTCCATCTACGCCAGGGCTCCCGTTCTGTTTCGGACTTCGCCATAGACTTCCAGACCCTGGCTATCTCATCTGGCTGGGGTAAGGAGGCATTGTTCGACACTTTTCTTAACGGTCTCTCTGAAGAATTGAAGGATGAATTAATATCCCATGATCTGCCTGAGACCTGCGAGGGGTTGGTCAATCTGGCCATCCGTGTCGACACTAGGTTGCAGCAACGTCGACGATTTAGGGCGTCCGGAGCTGTGGGTGGAGGAATTCCCCGTCTCGTCACCTCCTCTTCGTCATCTCCCGTCATGGCAACCCCAGAGCCCATGCAGGTGGACCGGACTCGTCTGAGTATGGAGGAGAGACGGCGAAGGTTACAAGCCCACCTTTGTCTATACTGTGGCAAACCCGGACACTATCTCGCCGCTTGCCCGGTAAAAACCCCACGCTCACCCGTGAGAGGGGTACGGGTGAGCGCCACTATTACTGACCCCTCACCAACCCAACGAACCCTCCTTCCTGCCATCCTGACCTGGGGAGAACAACGACAAGAGACAGAGGTCCTCGTCGATTCGGGTGCGGAGGAGAATTTCATCGACGCCGGTCTGGTGAGCCAGTGGGGGCTGCCCGTAGAGAACCTCAAGGTGCCCCTGGTGGCCAACGCCTTAACGGGAGTCAAGCTGGCCACTGTCCGTCAGGTCACCATACCGGTGAGTCTCTGTCTGCTCCACACCCACTGTGAATCGATTAGGTTCTTTGTCATTGACTCTCCTGACTCTTCTGTCCTCCTAGGACACCCCTGGCTAATCAAACACAATCCCCATATAGACTGGCAGGAGAGTAAAATTATTGCTTGGTCTCCTACCTGTCAGGCTAACTGTCTCCCTGTTCCTAGTGTTTCTGTGAGGTCTGTCCCTGTCCAACCCGAGGAGTTTCCTGATCTGTCTGCTGTACCTCCAGATTACATGGACCTCAAGTTAGTTTTTAGCAAGTCCCGCGCCTCTTCCTTGCCCCCTCACCGACCCTATGATTGTGCCATCGACCTCCTTCCTGGCGCCTCCCCGCCTAAGGGGCGTATTTACTCTCTGTCCCGCACCGAGACGGAGGCCATGGACAAGTACATAAGGGAGTCCCTTGCTGCTGGCATAATCCGCCCGTCCTCGTCCCCTGCCGGAGCAGGGTTCTTCTTCATCTCTAAGAAGGATGGCTCGCTCCGACCATGCATAGATTATCGTGGTTTGAATAATGTCACCATAAAGAACCGTTACCCTCTTCCCCTCATGTCATCTGCCTTCGAGCTCCTGCAAGGGGCCAAGGTTTTCACAAAATTAGACCTGCGGAACGCATACCACCTGGTCCGCATACGTGAGGGGGATGAGTGGAAGACGGCGTTCAATACCACTTCTGGACATTATGAATACCTCGTCATGCCTTTTGGCCTTACTAATGCCCCCGCCGTTTTTCAGACGTTGGTCAATGACATTCTTAGAGATTTATTGAATCATTTTGTTTTTGTTTTTCTGGACGATATCCTGATTTTTTCAAGGTCCTTGTCGGAACACATTGTCCACGTTCGAACAGTCCTGAAACGCCTCCTAGATAACCAACTCTATGTCAAAGCCGAGAAATGTGAATTCCACCAGGAGTCAGTCTCCTTCCTCGGCCACGTCATTTCTCCGGGCTCCATCCATATGGACCAGCAGAAGGTGAGAGCAGTTTTGGAGTGGCCTACACCCACCACTCGCCGAGGTCTGCAGAGTTTCTTGGGTTTCGCCAATTTTTACCGGCGTTTCATCCGAAACTTCAGCACCATCGCCGCCCCCCTCACTGCCTTGACTTCTTCAAAGGTCAGGTTTTTCTGGTCGTCAGAGGCAGAGAGAGCCTTTGGAGAATTAAAGAGACGTTTTACTTCAGCCCCTGTCCTGACCCAACCCGATCCTGAACGTCAGTTTATCGTCGAAGTCGATGCCTCCGAGGTGGGCGTTGGGGCAGTCCTATCACAACGTTCCTCCCAGGACAACCGTATCCACCCATGTGCCTTCTTCTCCCGCCGCCTCTCTCCGGCAGAGCAAAACTACGATGTGGGGAACCGGGAGCTCTTGGCCGTTAAATTGGCCTTGGAGGAATGGAGACACTGGCTGGAGGGCGCCCCAGTCCCATTTCTCGTATGGACAGACCATAAGAACTTACAATATATTAGTCAAGCAAAGAGATTAAACCCCCGACAGGCACGCTGGTCATTATTTTTCTCTCGTTTTGACTTCACACTCTCTTACCGTCCTGGTCACAAGAACACTAAACCCGATGCATTATCCCGACAGTTCACTTCTGGCAGAGAGAGTCCAGATCCAGAACCCATCATTCCCCCCAGTCGTGTTGTTGGAGCGGCCCGCCTCGACATTGAGTCACTCGTTGTGGCGGCTCAAGCAGACGAGGTCAATGTCCTGTTAGTCAATGTCCTGTTAACCGTCTGTATGTTCCCAGCTCTGTTCGTCCACAGGTTCTGCAGTGGGGGCACTCTTCTCTACTCTCCTGCCATCCCGGTACCAGTCGAACCCAGGCCTTCATCGAGAGACGCTTCTGGTGGCCATCCATCAAGAGTGATGTCGTCCAGTTTGTCCAGTCCTGCCCTACGTGTGCACAGAACAAGTCCTCCAACCGACCCCCTGCCGGATTGCTTCAACCCCTAGCCATTCCCCGAAGACCCTGGTCCCACATCGCACTAGACTTCGTGACTGGTTTGCCCTCTTCTGACGGTAACACCACCATCCTCACAGTAGTTGATCATTTCTCCAAGGCTGTTCATTTTGTTCCTCTGCCCGGTCTCCCCTCAGCCAAGGAGACTGCCCAACTCATGACGCTACACGTCTTCCGTATCCATGGTCTCCCTGTAGAAGTGGTGTCCGACAGGGGGCCCCAGTTCACCTCAGCCTTTTGGAAAGCCTTTTGTAAATTACTTGGTGCTTCTGTTTGTCTCTCTTCTGGTTTTCACCCACAGACTAATGGACAATCCGAGAGGGCGAACCAGTCATTAGAGACCGTGCTGCGCTGCATGGTTTCTCAGAACCCTTCCGCCTGGAGCCGACAGCTGCCTTGGGTCGAATACGCCATTAATTCCCATGTTTCATCCGCCACGGGCAAATCCCCCTTCGAATGCTCCTTGGGCTACCAACCCCCGTTGTTCCCGGACCAGGAGGAGGAGGTTGGGGTACCTTCCGCGGAGGCATTCATCCGGCGCTGTCGGCGGACCTGGAGGCGTACCCGCACCACCCTTCTCCGTTCGGCTGCCCGGATGAAACCTGCCGACAAACGTAGCTCCCAAGCCCCCTCCTACCGTCAAGGCCAACGGGTGTGGTTGTCCACACGGGACCTGCCTCTGAGGGTCGAATCCCGCAAACTTTCCCCACGATTCATCGGTCCTTTCCCCATCACCAAGGTCATCAGTCCCACAGCCGTCCGTCTTAAACTCCCTTGTCCCTTACGCCGCATCCACCCCACTTTTCATGTCTCCCGCATCAAGCCCTTTATCTGTAGCCCCATGCATCCACCTCCTGCTCCCCCCCCCGCCTCATAGATGGATCCGAGGCCTACACTGTTAAAAGACTTTTGGACGTTCGTCGTCGGGGCCGGGGCATCCAGTACCTCGTTGACTGGGAGGGCTACGGTCCTGAGGAGAGGTGCTGGGTTCCGGCCCGGCACATCCTAGACCCCAACCTAATCAAAGACTTCCGCCGCCAACATCCCTCCTCTACCCAAGGGACGCCAAGAGGCGTCCGTTAGAGGGGGGGTACTGTCATGATCCTGCTCTCTACCACCCAGCCTCCTACTGGTCTAATTAAGTGTTGCAAGTTCCGTGTTTGTTTACCTTTTCCATGTGCTCATGTTTTGCTGTCTGCCCTGCCCCTTTCCCTCTTCCCGCTCTGCACCCGGTCTTCACGTCCTTGATTATTGTAATGATTTTCACCTGTTCCTTGTTTGTGTCATTGCCCTGTTCCCTATATATTCCCCAGCTCTTTCCTTGCTCCTTGTCTGATTGTCTGATCGTGTTCCTCTATGTAAACTTGCTCATGTTTTTCCTGTTCTTGTGTTACCTTCCTGGAATTCTGATTTTCGTGTTTGCCTGTACCCCTGTTCGCTTACCTGTGGATTTTGTATCCTGAATTTTTGCCTACCTGTTTTCTTGGATTTATTTTTCTACAATCGAGAGGATTGCTTCCTTGTTTTGCCGTCTATGTTTAATATCACTAGACCGGATCTTTTGTGTTTTCCCAAAAGATTTATATGATTTTGTGTTGGACTTCCCTTCTGTTTTTGGATCTTCTGAGCTTTATTCCCCTTTTGGATTTTTTCCCCTGATCATTGTAAAATAAACCTTTTTGCTCCAGCAAAAAGGTCTTTGGGTCTAGTCAGTCTGTCACAGGAAGCCTTCCCACTGTGTTTGTTCAAAGCAGTCCTGCAGTTGGAGGGCATCGTCAGGCCAGGTGATAATGGTCTGTCTTTTGGGCTTTGTCTGTCTGCTGAGGGGGGTGTATGTGGGGGTGATGAACAGGGAGAGGTGGTCTGACTGGTCCAGGTGGGGGAGGGGTATGGCTCTGTTTGCATGCTTGATGTTAGAATACACATGGTCCAGAGTGTTCTCCCCTCTTGTTGGGCATTTCACATGTTGATGAAATTTCAGTAAAACAGCTTTGAGATTTGTCTTATTAAGGTCACCTGCAATGATGTGAACCCCATTTGGATAGGCACGCTGATGATTATTGATGGCATTTAGCAGTAGAGAGAGAGCTATAATTAGCGTCCAGTTGTATGTAGACTGCAGTGATGACAACAGCAGCTAGCTCTCTAGGCAGATAGAAGGGTCTGCATCCCACCAACATAAACTCTAAGTCAGGAGAACAATGTCTGTCCAGTACAGTGCTATTGTTACACCAGCCTTCATGCACGTAGATGCAGAGCCCCCCTCCTTTGTCGCTATCCCATCTGTGTAGTATGCAGCTTGCTAGGTGCACTGAAGCATCTGGGATTTTTGAGTGTAGCCATGTCTCTGTGATGATAAGCGTTCTGCAGCATTCTCGAAC
This sequence comes from Tenualosa thibaudeaui, assembly GCA_027481765.1. Classification (NCBI taxonomy): domain Eukaryota; kingdom Metazoa; phylum Chordata; class Actinopteri; order Clupeiformes; family Clupeidae; genus Tenualosa; species Tenualosa thibaudeaui. Next base: position 3,579,458 of record JAIFZK010000186.1, on the reverse strand, counting down.
ATAGTGATTTCCATCCAGCTGTAATTCCAGATTGTCCATTTTGTGTACCATGGATCTAGCATTTGAGAGATAGAGGCCTGGCAGCAGAGGATTGAGTGGCTGTTTCCTTAGCTTAGGCAGCAGGCCAGCCCTACAGGCCCACCTGCCAGACCGTATAACAATCCACAGAGATCCTGCTGGTTTCGCTATCTCGTCCAGAATGTTGTGAGTGTGGTAAAAGTCACTACAGATGGTCATCTGTTGGAAACTCATGTCCAGCAAGTCCATACAGTTGTAGTGTATGTGTCCGCGAAAACAACACACAAAATCACAAAAAAGGTGCACAAATAGGGAGAGCTGTAAGCCGCTGCATCTCTGCGCGTTACCATCCTGCTTTGATACGAAAGAAACTGTAGGTTCTGCTCAGGATAGGCTATAGGCTTCAGTGAGCGTATTGACCTGCCCAGTTAAAAGAGAGTTTTCTAAATTCTCTAAACTTAAGATCCCACCCTGCTGAAACCTTTCATTCATTTGTGCAGTAATCAGGTCCAGCACTATTCAGCCCTGTAGTACTCCTCTGCAGAGTTGAACCTATGTCCCTCACTTTGACCAGTGAAGCGTTTTGGGGGCTGCCTGGACCTAGGGAGATCAATAGTGTCTAGGTCTAACTCCTGCACCATGTGTGTCTGCTAGCAATGCCTTTAAACAGTGATTTAAACTTTCCCGACTGGCTACACAGAACACCCAATTGATTAAGCCAGTCTAAGGCATCCCTCATCACAATGGAGACTGAACATGCCTTCTGGGTGACTAGATTGATGCAGTGTGCCCCACAATGAACATGTACAGCTAATGGTTGGAGATTTTTAATGATTGCTTGTGCTCCATTAAATCTGCCAGACATGTTAGCAGCACCATCATAAGTTTGCCCTCTTAAGCATGTGACGAGGAGGTTTAAGGGTTACGTGTAAGGGCTTCTAGGATTTTGTTGGCTAGAATCTTCCCCGTTCTGTCACTAGTCTGGTAGAGACCGATAACCACCTCAAGGTCATTGTCCACATACCGCAAACAGATGGACTTCTGGAAAATTGCAGGATGGGAAGAGCTCTGATGCGGTCAGATCTAAGAATTGAGTGGCTCATCATCATCAAGACCTCATTTTGAATTTCAGGGCTGAAGTAATGTTTTTTTCCCTTTTGAGCCAATTGTGTTGGACAGGGTCAGTCTCCACTTTATTTCTGACGTGTTGGTATAGGTTTCCATCATCAAGCTCATGCCCACGCATAGCAAGCCCCTGATGTGCCAAATACTTAATTGAACCCACCACATGACTAAAACAATACCAGTTATCGGCTTGTTGTTTGGCCCTGACAGAAGATAACATGACATCTACAGATTTTTTTTTTGTAGAGACATGGATGCAGCATGCCGATGAACTGCTGACCCTTCATGGGATGCAAGCCTTATTATACCTTTTTTATACTTATATTATACCTTTTTCCAGTTTATGAAACTGGTAGATATGAAGGCAGGGTCAGCCTTTTCCCTTTGAGTTTTAGACAATGAAAACACAAAACTGCCTTCAAGCCTGCACTTTAGTGTAGCCAGGGCTACAACTCAAACCATCTTTTTTGAAATGTGAGGACCTTGGTAGCTACTGTCTGTGTTAGCATTAATTTATGGTCAGGCTTATTGGGGTCACTACAATTAACACATTCCCACCCTCCCTCTTGATCAACATCACTTTCCTTGCTGTCTTCCTCCTCATCATCTCTCTCCCCCTCTGTCATCTTCCTAAAAATTGTCATGTTCCTGTCATTGTCATGTTCCTGAAAAACCCAACATACAGTAGAAATGGCCCAACTTAGGGCTCCCCAAAAACTTCCATAGTTTAATTTACAATCCATCATACAGTTCAATATGTTAATGTTCTCTAAAGTTGTTTATTTTCTGTGTTATGTGTTGGATCACTAATGATATTTTGTATAACACCCTGCTTATGTGAAGATTTTTTCTTTGTAGATGTAACCCTATACAACTGTTTGCCACTGTGTGCCATTGCTTATTGTATTGAATAAAAACCATTAAAACTACTGTAACTGTGATTTCAGTTTTCTCTACGCCTATTATGAATATACTAATTATTTTCATTAGACATGACTGTCAGCTGTGACCTAATGGTTAGGGAGTTGGTCTTGGGATCGGAAGGTTGTAGGTTTGAATCCCATAGCATTAGGAAGAATGTGGGTGGTCTTCTTCACCCTTATCCATGGCTGACTTTAGAATAATTTGTCGCAAGATGTTACAAATTTAACATTGATAGTCTTTCTTCTTTATGCGTAGGGCTTCACATCACATTGGAGTTGTTTCATGCTATTTTAATGTCATTTTGGCTGCTGGTGTATTTGGTGCACTTTGGCGCACTTCTAACTTTTGTGGTATAGCCTGACATATATGGGTGTGATGTCATTCAGTAGCTTGCGATCTCTCTGGCCTCCTCTGTAAAATTGGCCACGCACCGATACTGTGTCCATTCAGGACTGTCCAACAAGATGGGGCTCCAAACAGAGGATGGTGGACCGAGTCTTGGAGCAACCATAAAGAGTTCTGGTGAATGATCGCCGGCATCAGCATCTCATTCCCAGCTGGCAGGACATTGCCGTTTTGGAGTCAGTGAATGCAGCATTAAAGCCAGCTGCTGAATTTATGGATCTGCTCTCTGGTGACACTTATGTCACCGTCTCATCAATTAAAACTGTCCTGAACCTCCTCACTGAAGATGTTTTAAAACCATCGGATGAGGATGGTCCTCGGACATCAAGCGCAAGATGTGCAGCATTACAGACCAGCTGCCTTACAAAAACTTTTGGCAAAGGCCTGTTTGTTGGACTCTAGATACCACAGAAAAAGGCAAAGTGCACGCTGATTGAGGAGATATTAGATGTGGAAGAAGACGGACGAAGTGGTGCCTGTGCGTCAGCTGCTGTACAACAGCAGTCCTCGGCGCAAACAGCGATGCCACCAGCGGCTAAAAGAAAAATCCTTGGAGACCTGCTGAAGCCACAGACCTTTGAAACCATACCCAGGAGAGTTCGAGCCGACACCAAACTCACACGCTATCTCCATGAGGATCCTATCGACTTTAATGCAGAGCCACTCACATGGTGACAAAGGTAGATTTCCTCTTCTCTCCAAAGTCACCCGCAAATATATGTGCATCTGCGCAGCAAGCACACCATCTGAGAGAAATTTCAGTGCCGCTGGAAATGCTGTAACTCCATTCCAATCATCTCTCAAACCTCAAAAGGTGAATATGTTGGTTTTTCTCGCACACAAGGACATTGCCCTGGTATAAGTTATTTCTTTATATGCTCAAGGAGATTTGTCTGTGATGTGAAAGTGTCTCGTATAGCCTGTTTAAAAGATGGGCACTTTTCATTTCAGCCGTTTCATTCAGCACGCAAAAGACTTAAAGGAATACGCCACCCCCAAGTGAAATTGAGTCTATTCCCACAGTCCCTAGAGTTGCATAAGTGAGCAGAACTGTTTTCCAGCTGACCCAGCCATTGTCCCAATGTGGCAGCACTGACCTTAGCTTATCTTAGTATAGTCGCTGTAATCTACTGTTGCCAACTAGCATAATGTGGCAAAAGTGAATCAGTTTGCTCGAATTTTTTTGTAATTACTTCTTGTGACCTATGCATTCAGATCGAGTACAAATGACAATGCAAATTAACACGAAGGGATTGACCAAGCGGCATTTAGATGGGGGACTATATTCCGCGGAAGCACAGGCGAAATACAGGCGAAGCATAGGCAAAGCACCGCTGAAAGGTGCAAAGACACCACACAGCATCTGAAAATCCCCATTTTTCCCCATGTAAATTGTACAGTGGAAGTTTGTTTTCTCATATTCTGAGTAAAAATGGTTATTTGCTCTGTAGCTGCAAGAACAAGCAGAGGACATACACAAACACAGTGTTTCACAGAATTCCAAAATCTGTGGAACAAAGAAGTCTGTGGCTTGCAGCCCTAGGCAGTGAGATTGTAACAGTGTTTGGAAGTTTGTTTTCTCATTTACTGAGTAAAAATGGTGACGAATATTGAAGATTATATGACAGACGAAGATGATGACTTCGATTACCAAGATCCAAGACCCTACCTGTTCGAACCTGTGTTCACTGAAGAGGAGCTGCGAGCTTTGGATTTGGGAAGAGAGGGTGCTCTGACTACTCAAGGCGATTCGGATGTGCAAACATGGAGAGGAGAGCACAGGAGAGCACACAGGAGAGCAAACAGGAACTGGTGGTGTGAGTGTGGAGTGTGCCAACCGATGCCGACAGAAATGGAGTGTATGTGCTGTGCAGAGTGGAGTGCAATGTTCCCAAAGAGGAGGGTGGACGCACTTGTGTCACTGCTACTGGAGATTTCTCTGCAATGATCCATCCTGCAGTCCTCAATTTCTTTTTCTGACGCGATAAAGTGAACTGGAAAAGGAAAAACACACAGAGTGGACCAAATGGACAACTGTCCACAGAGTAAGTACCAAAAATGCATGATTACATTACTGTGAAGTTAGATTTATATGGATTAGACTGGTACTTATAGACTTGTTGTTTTCACAGGCAATACAGGTTGGTGTCTTATCATGTGCTGGAGTGGGCCCTAAAGGGAGAGAGACTGGGTAAAGGGAATCGTACGCCATTCCCATCATGTGTGGTTGAAGCAATCCGACAGAAATTTCTATCAGAGTCTGGTGTCTAAGTTGAGTTTCAAGAGGTACAGGAGGCAATAGATGTAGTATTGTAGTTATATAATTATTAGCCTTATATGGCTTTGTAAAATCGTATGGGTACTTGATTCATTTTCTATACAAATATTTTTAGTGTTTTGTTGTAATGCAGGCCCTGCATCTGTAAATACATAAACCTGCTTTTACTGTAACTATATCTGGGTCTGTACACCAGTGAAACCAAACTTGTCAAGAGAAAGCAGACATTTGTTTATTATATTAGAAACAAGTAAAAAAGGGGAAATGTATATACAATATTAATATAAAATACCGGTATAAAAATATTTACCTTCATGGACAGTGTTTGGAAACATGTTCAGTTTGTCTTCACATATGATATTATCCTCTTATGAATAAAATGTTATGGATTATGTCACTACAAAATTGTCAACGGAGCATGTAAATAATTTTCATATGTAGAACACGAAATGTGTTGAAAGCTATGGTCTTTGATCTTTGGCTTTGAATCGTGATGTGTGGCCTTTCCTGACGTTCTCCTTGCTGGGTTTTGGCACACTGATGTTTGCTGCCAGCTGAGGGACTTGAACGTGGGATGATGGGTCTTTGTATTTTATGGAGGGGTCCAGTCTTTGGATGACTCCTTCCATGAGCTCATCTCTGAACTTGGGTGGTGTCTGTGTAAACAGGGCTCCACGGCTCTAAGTTCGAACCAGCAGGCCATGGCAGTCACCTCACAAAAAAATAACTGAGCCACGCAGTCTTCTAACTGCTCCATAACTACATTTGTATGTACCTCACTGTAATTGTAAGCTAGACATAATGGACACTAGATACTGGTCATCCAAGTTTGCTACTCACATCACATGTTAGACCTCTTCTTGGACTGCACACAGCAGTGACCGTTGACAAAGATGCCATGACCTACAAAATGAATAGATGCATGCAGTGTCAAGAATTTCAGTTGTCATCGTACAGTACCTGTCAAGTCAAGTCAAGTAGGTTTTTATTGTCGTTTCAGCCATATACACAGTACATAGTGAGACGAGACAACGTTTCACCAGGAACAATTGGTGATACACGTAAATGTTAAAACACAGTATGGACAAGACAGATACGTAATAGTGCCTACATACACTATTGCGGGACTACACAGATTCACTCACCCACTCACTCACACACACAACTACACACGCACGCGTGCACACTCTTGTACACATATGTACATACAGTAAAACACAGTTGTAAACAAGCCAACAAGTTACAGGTCACCTAAAACAAACATGCTAGACAGGGCATGGCTTTTAGCAGAGCACTGTAGCTAGTGGTGTGATTTGTAAACAGAAGACTGTTCTACATAAATATAAATAATAGCAGCAAGGCTAGTGGTATGATTTGTAAACAAAAGACTATTCTACATAAATATAAGTGATAACAGCAATAAAGTGCGGGGGCATAAAGTTGCAGTGTGCTGTAAAGTTGCAGTGTGCTGGTTTGCATCCTGAGTTACTAAGAAATTACAGTCCAATTGCACTACAGGTTGTTCAGCAGTCTGACTGCCTGCGGGAAGAAGCTCTTCCCCATTCTGGAGGTGCAGGCAGTGATACTGTGGAACCTTCTGGCAGATGGTAGTAAGGTGAATAGTCCATGGGAGGGATGGGTAGTGTCTTTGGCAATGTTCTTGGCTTTCTGCAGACAGCGGGTGCTGTAGATGTCTGAGAGGGGGGGGGCAGAGAGACTCCAGTGATCTTTTTGGATGTCCTCACAATACGCTGCAGGGCCTTAACGGTCTGCAGCAGTGCAGTTGCCGAACCATGCTGTGATGGCGCTGCTGAGGATGCTCTCAATTGTCCCTCTGTAGAAAGTTGTGAGGATGGAGGTTGGGAGATGGGTTTTACGCAGTCTTACCTGTACGCAGTCTTACCCTTTGATTGAGTTGAGTGAAAATCTTTGATTGGATGAACTGTAAACTTTACATGTAACAGTAACTTCTTTGCAACTTCCTTATCACACTGTTATGTTGTGCAGTCCACTCGTAGGTTAGCTCTTCCTGATTCAACAGAACCATTATGCTAAGTGCAAATAGGCATTTTTACTCAGAATATGAGAAAACAAACTTCGAAACACCGTAACAATTTCACTGCCTACCAGTAACAACTCCACACTTGTGTGTTGATGGAAGTCAGGGGATGGGAATTTAAAGGTGCTGCGTGGTGTATTTGCGCCTTTCAGCGGTGCTATGCCTGTGCTTCCGCGGAATATATTCCCCCATCTAAATGCCGCTTGGTCAATCCCTTCATGTTAATTTGCATTGTCATTTGTACTCGATCTGAATGCATACGTCACGAGAGGTAATTAAAAAAAATGTATTCACTTTTGCCACATTATGCGAGTTGGCAACAGTAGATTACAGTGACTGTGCTAAGCTAAGATAAAGTTAGTGCTGCCAGATTCGGACATGGCTGGGTCAGCTGGAAAACATTTCTGCTCACTTAACCAACTCTAGGGACTGCGGGATAGACTCAATTTCACCTGGAAGTTCAGGCAACCTGTTGTGCTTTAATCAGGCTTTCAAGGTGATCTGGTGAATCTTCAAAATCTGCTCCAGAATGGGCTGGGCTTGCTTCATTAATGCCTTAACTCATTTAAAACAATGTCTTCAAATGGCTCAATTGGTGGAGACCCTGTCACATCAGAAGAGACTGAACAAGGTGACCAGGCTTGGGTTGCAGCCTGGCTTGGTGGGTAAGCTGTCAGGAGGTGGCGTGGTTCGCTGGCAAGGGGAGCAGGATGGGCTGATGTTAGGAGTTGGTTGCTGACAAGGTGGGCATGCTAATGCTAGATGTGTGTTGGAATGGTGGGCAGGCTGGGCTGATGCTAGGAGGTGGCGTGGTTCGCTGGCAAGGGGAGCAGGATGGGCTGATGTTAGGAGATAGTGTGGGTTGCTGGCAAGTTGGGCAGGCTGGGTAGATGTTGGGAGATGTTTGTTGGAAAGGTGGGCAGGCTGGGTTCATAGAAGGTGGAGATCCAGGAGGCAAAGGCGAGGCAGGTGATACTTCTGTTATGATAATAGGAGTCCCCTGGTGGCAAGGGGAGGGGCAGGCTGATTTGGTGTCACGAGGAGTGGGAGACCAACTATCAGAGAAATTTAGCTTCAAACACAAAAGCAAACAGTAAGTCCAAGTTACATACATATTCAAAGCCAAGTGCTCAGTCTTGGGGATGCTATGCTATTCCTATGACAAGTACAGGGTAGATGCTTATATCTTAACAGTATCAAATACAAATGAATATAATATTAATACAATCAATACAAGATAAATTATATTTCAAAAACTCCTGAATGTCAGCTTTCCAACGAATATAGGCCTATGTGCTACTTATTATTTTTAGAATCCAAGATATAAGCATTTAAAATGTGTTCCGTATTTTTGACCCAAAATCTGCATTCTCTGGTAGTTGTGTAAACACTTTATTCCAATTGCCATGATCCCAGTCTACAGAGTTCAAATGGTGAACTCAGCTTAAAGAAAAAACAAACAAAACAAAAAAGTAAATCTCACCTAACAATTTTCTTATGGAAACACAATGTTCTGTCCAACAATACCTCCAAAATTTACCAAAGAGCATTTACATTTAGTCACTTGGTTAATACTTCTACTCAAAGCAAGTTTCAAAACAAGCACAATATATACACAATTCAAGACAATTCAAGAATTTAAACAGGTAGTGACCGCAATTGACCTGAAAATATATTGTATACATGTGCCAATGTGAAAAACTGAATTACCATCATTGGGATTGAATTTTTCCATAAGAGGGTCCTGTAGCAAAACAATTCTCAAAGGGCAGGAGGAAATTCCTCTAGGGCTTGACTGGACTATGGTCTCCCCATGCAAACTGATAAGAAACAAGTTATTTTCTGTTTAAGATGAAAAGCCCAACCACCTCACTTTGACACAGCTGATAATTTGCCAATTTAAATATAATTACGAATCTAAGATTTCAAACAAGTATTTCACTGCAAACACAGCAACTGATACAAGTAACAATGTTGAATGGATGCTGTCGAAATTGGAACTTCAAAAAGCTTTTAATTATGGCAGTCACATTATTTGTTAGTTGTTAAGAATTGATAAAAAGGGCATAGAAAAGCTGGGTACTGTTGACACTGCTGAATATGCTTCTGTAATTCAAACAGGGGTATAGATGCAGAACAGGCCTGGCAAACTTCTTTGATCACATTTTTAAATTGAGATACAATGTACATACATGCATACATACATATCAAAAACACACACACGTGTATGTGTGTCTGTATGCATGCAAGCTTACCACATCAGCCATGGCTGGTAGGCTGCCACAATTGAGAGGGAATGCCTTTTGTAATGGTATGATGTAGGTTATTGCTTTGCAAAGCGAAGTTAGGGTTTTGAGAAAAGGTATTGTGTAACCATACACTAGCATTGGGATGTCTTCCGATGCTTGGCTTCTACCACCTCTCATGAGTTTAAACCCCCCCACCATTTTTTCAGTAGAGGGTAGGCATCAAAGAGCTGATCCCAAAACTCTTCAAATGTCCCAGTCACAGACTTGAGTTCTAGTCTACGGTGACCAAGACCTGCTAAAATTAACATTTCTTTTTTTGCCTGTGATGGTGCCAATGTGCACAGAGGCTCATGCATACAACAAAATGTCTGCATATGTCTATGCATCCTTCCACTTTGTCCCACAGCATTATAGGGCTGAAAAAGAGTTCTCAAAGTGGACTGAATGCTGCTGGGTGCTTTGGGGAGAAACCTTGCTGTGACAAGTTAGTTATATACTACGTGCTGTGCTATTTGGCTCTCTAAGGAGGTGAAAGGCAGTTTGCTTGTAGGCTGCGGCCTGAAGGCGATCACTCTCAGATCTGAAAAGGTAAAACACAAAGTATAAGGAATTCTGGATGTTCTGAATACTATACAACAAGGGGTTTTTGGTCTCTTGGTCTCTCTCCTGGTCTCTCTCTTGGTTCCTCTCCTCCTATTTCTAAACATATGATGGCGGGATATAACAGACTAATCAAACAAAAAGTTCATACTGAGTATAAAGTGGATTTTGTTCCCTGTCTATAACCTATCAAAAGGTGCTTTAAAATGTTTACATAGAATGTGGTTTTCCAGTGTCAGCCACAAAGATTCTAAGACGCTAGCGAATCTTTGGTCAGTATCCATTTAGAATGTGCATGTTAGCGGAGAATGCTTACAATGTGGTTTTGGTATGTTAGGTGAGAATTATTCGGTAGCCAACCCGCAGCTTGTTTTTAGCTAGAGCCAGAGACTGTTGATAAAGGTCAGGGTGCCCATAAAATCTCGTAACAACTCGTAATTACTGGCTACACCTCCTACTGAATTTAATGATTGAATTTAATGTTTTGCTGCACTTACGTGGTATCATATTTATAAACAAATGACTGATGTCATCTATGGGAACGTGTTGAATCTGCCATCTCATTTTTAAAAAAAATATATACGTCAATTGAGGTGAAAGTCTACCCAGAATTAAATCACCATAAATCTTCAAGTTTATAATTATTTTTATGTCTTGTCACAAGTAAAACAAAAACACATCCTTCTTCCTCTTCTTATTGTTTTGGCTATATATTACATGTTGGATACCAGATAGATAGTATCAGGAATACGTCACTGAGTAATAGCCCATATAGCCTACTTTTCCTTACTACAAAATTAATAGTGTAGTAATATACAATAATAATAACAATAATTATAAATTAGAATAAGCTTTTTGCATTTCCAACCTCTCATTTGTTTTACTTGTATTATACTGATTTCATTAATTCCCTATTACAGTTATGCTTTGTGAATGGTTTTATTATACACATTCATAAGCCCAGAGGTGTCATTATTATTGCTAGGACATTTGCAGCTGTTATTGTTATATTATAGACAATAACAGCAGATAGCCTATTGAATGTATGGCATAGTACGCTTTCCGACTGTTCAAAACTTAGACTTGGGCCTGTATGCCTGTTCAGTAATCAATCCCTGCAGGTTAGAAAAGAAGTTTTCCTAGATTAATCACTTTTTCAGATGACATAGTGGCCGTGGGCCTGGTCAGCAAAAACAATGAAAAGACCTACTTGAATCAGGTAGAGGAAAGCAGAGAGGTGACAATTCAAGAACTTGATACTGAATTTACGAAGGAAACAGTGGACTATAGGAGAGAGAAGATGAGTCACACTTAATGAAGAAACAGTGGGGAGCCTGTAGAGAGGGTTTAGTGTGCACATCACTGAGGACCTCACATGGACCTCACACCTAACATCCAGCACACTCTTAAGAAATTCAAGCACATCAGCATCCATCTTGAAGTCTTTCTACTCTTCAGGAGTGAAGAGTGTTCTAACACTAGCATAATTACCTAGTATATGTGAACTGTGCAGCCTGTGATTGTAGTATCCTAGTGGCACGTTCTGCTGAATGCACCATCAGAGCACCATTCCCTATTCTGCAGAATCTCTATGCCAGAAGAGAACGAACAAAGGCCCAGCACATAAAGGACATCTCACATGATGGCCATGGAGTGTTTAAACTACTGCAGTAAGGAAAAACAGGAAAACTAAGGAGGAGTGTCTGTCCTCAAGCCATCTGCATCCTAAACTACATTATAAGCCATCTGCACTTACAGAGACTTGAATGCTAATCATGAGATTAACATAGCCTAAATTATGGTGTCAAACTCATATTAAGCAATGGGCTGAATTTGTTAAAATGAGATGTCGTGGGTGCTGTCATTGTCATTACAATTTTTCTTCATGGGTATCAAAGTGTTGTTTACGCCATACCTACTTATGAGCAATCATATGTACTGCACGTACTCTCTTCATTTATTTCAGTTTTTTTCAAACTCTTCCCTCCTTAGTCTGGTTTGTAGTGCTAGGCTTAATTTATCATCATAGAGACATTGCATATTACACATTGTTGAATTCCTACCCAAAGCACCTGCTCCAGGGGCCTACTATGGATTTCCATGTAGGCTACACATGAGGTTGACTTTTGGTTTCTTAATGTTTCTACAGCTACAGCTAGCAGAGATTTATCATAAATTAACATTTATTTCAGTGTGGCTATAAAATATGATTACGTTCCACTAAAGATTACAGGCTATGGTTCACAACTCTCCTTCAATCGATCTAGCACATATATGGCATGATAAGCCTAATTCTGGGCCTGTTGATCGTTTGAGACAAAAGCCCCCCTCACAGTGCTTAAACTGTCATACTTAAATTCTGGCCAAAACTGAGTTTTCCATGTTGATATCAAATTGACTGATATCAATATACTGATGACTGAATGATTACACTCAGTTTGTGCAACAGCAGTCAAACCAGAAAGGCTAATGCATCCCTGCCAGTGGGCTACTAAACAATCAGTGTTTTTTTTTTTTATTATTTGCATGGGAAATGTCATTCAAAACCAACTGTTGAATGAACGTAGGTTATGCTGTACTCAGCCAGCAGAGCAATAAACGCAAATTATTGGCCAAATATCAAAATATTCAATTATTATATAGGCAACCACAGCTAGGTCTACACGGTAGGCTCGGATTGCAAGTGGATGAAACTAACAGAAGATGATTAACATCATGTTTAAAAGCAAACAGGCTGACATGCACAACTTCACTAAAAAGCAGCACGGCTACACATGCAAGTCAATATGCTGGCGAGGCAAAAACAAATCAAGACGGTTACAAGATGTTCGGTGGATCCACCAGTTGGACTAATGCTCATTTATTTGCTTTTGCTGTAGCCTATGTTTCTTTTTCTCTTTTATTGAGCTAATACTCCAGTTTATGCAATTTCACTACGTCTTACATTAATATTTCAACGTATGTGACATATAAACTCCTTGATCCTTGATCTTTGCCATGGCATAGGGGAGCACTGAAATCACACAACTATTCTGGGAAACTTACAGTTATTAACTGATTGTTGTCCACTGAATTTCTTTTCTCGATGGTCAGTGGCAGGTGTTGGGTGTGGCCTCTCTGGAAGTGGACAACAATCTCCTTGGTCTTGCTGACAACCAGCAGGAGGTTGTTTTCTCTGCACCACGTGGCCAGCAGGTCTACCTCTTTCCTGTAGTGTGTCTCGTCGCCCTTGGTGATGTGACCCACCAGTTGTGTCGTCCACGAACTTCTAGCAGCTATATCTGACTAAAGTAAGAGAAATTCATCACTAATGCGATTTGTATTATTAGGTTACTATATCCTTTGTTACCCAGATCCCTATTAATAGCCAACAGCAGTTCCGCCAGCTGAAAATTTAAATAAAACCGTCATGATAGGCTACATTATCATATACAGCCTAGCTGTCATTCATTGCCAAGAGAAAACTTTTCTGATCTTTATCAACCAAAAAGACACTGACAGTTCATCCAATCAGCATGCAGGACCTCTGATGCATACACATAATTAAATAACCAGTATATGTGTATTCTGAGAGTTTGGAGAGGTTGTGGACTCTTGACCATTACAACCATTACAACTTCTGTGTAGTATGTGTACTTACTTTTATATTTACAGTGCAGAAAGTATTCGCATCCCTTTCAGTGTTTCACCCTTTGTTACATTGCAGCCATCTCCTAGAGACAATCAATGTTCATTTGTTTTCTCCTTCTATCTACAGTCAGTACCCCATAATGACAGCAAGATACAGAATTGTAGATATGGGCTATATGGCAGAGTGGCTAAAGTGATAGTTGTTTCTCTGGAACTTTATCCAATCTTCATCCCATCTGTAGATTAGCCAGAGTGATATTTGGGTTCTTTGTTACCTCTCTTACCAAGGCTTTTCTCCCCTGATGGCTGAATTTAGCCATGCGGCAAGTTCTAGTAGTCCTCCTGGTTGGCCCATGCACTTTGAACTGTAAGGCCTAATACAGAAAGGCGTGTGGCTTTACAAATCATGTCCAAACAATTTAATTAAAAACAGCTGGACAGCTGTAGAGTTATCTGAAAGAGGCTTTTGAAGATGTGGAGAGTACCAGAATTTAATTCCTGAGTGTTAATAATTATGTCCATGTGGATATTTCAGTTTTTCATTAATTTGCAAAAACTTGTAGAATTCTGTATTTTGCTGTTATGAATACTTTCCGTATACACTGTATGTTAAGGCTGTTTTTCGGGATATTGTCAAATGTCAATGTTGACAATCTGGTGATGCACTACCTAATTCAGTCCCAGAATAGCCATTATAGAAATTAATGAATACATTGTGTATTTTTTTTCTGTAACAAATTTACTTGCTCCCTCAAAATCTTCATTTAGCTCTTTCTGGGTGGTCCTAAGCTCTTGAGCTACATGTGACTCCCTGAATAGAAAACTTGCAAGGAGCTCCTGTGAGTCTGCGTCTGCTTGATGGTAGAGTGAAGCTCCTTCTCATGCAGATAATGGCCCCTATAGTGCTTATTGGGGCGGGGGGGCATCTACTGGTGTGCCTAATTACCCCCTTTCTGTCAGTTTTGTTCAGGTGTAGGAATAATTGTAATATCCTTGAAATGAATATCAGCGAAACACAATAGTAATGTGATACAAAAGCATGACGTGTAAAACCTTAGTCTAAAGGGCTAAGACAACCAACCAAGCAAATTATGGTTAGGAATGTGGGAAACAGAGGGTGCTGGTGAAAACCAAATAGACATCTATCTCCACCAGGAATTTAGAGGGAGAGGACATGGAACCTAGACAAGTTAAAACAACGGAAGGGGAGGAAGTCAAATAAATGTCATTGTGAGGGCAGGAAGGTCTACCATTTGTTTTACATGTGATGTATGCTCTGGGGGGTATAAAAGGGAATCCTAGGGAATCTACAGGAAGATAGGCTTGGTACTATACATTCCTTGTGTAGGTTTTGTGCGGGTAACTTGTCTCCGGTGTTGTGATTAAAGACTGCAGTGATCCACCAAGTTGCATTTTTTTGGACCCTACAGCCTGAGATAAGATCAGGCCAGGACAAGAGTGGAGACGTGCTCTGAAGTGGTTACTTGTTCATCATATTATATATATTGGGAGATCTGTGTTCTACTTGTAGAAGACTTGTAGAGGAAATTAAGTTGTGTACAACAGAAAATACCAGAATCAAATAAATTGTTAGCCAAATTTGTGTCATGGCTGTTCTAAAAAAAATTTTTTATAAAGCATGCACTTTGTTTTAATTTAAAAGGAAAATCATTAAAAATTAAAGTTATGAGTTAATAAAGGAAAATGTTATCATTTTATAATTACAATACACAGACTATACCCTGTGATAAGATACTTTGCCTGTAAAATTCTGATATTCAACATTTGTCTTCTCAACCAGACATTGATCTACCATGTAAAAAGGTTTTCTCTTCTATGTTAGTATAAGGCTCATTGAGATGCTGGTCTGGACGAAAACCAGCAACCTTTTAACTCTTAACTTTCAGTGAGGGACAACACACAGACTGGCGGACTAATATTGGTGTGACTGTGGTTTGTGGTTTGACGAAGTGAAAATGTTGAACTTTAAAATGTTTTCAAACTGTCAAAAATTAGTTTAAACAGACATGAAATCTGTGTGAAACATTATACTAATACAGACTATTATATTTTATGAAGCTGATGTATGTTATCATGTTATGATGTTGAAACAACATTGTAACAACTGTTAATTATCAACTTTGATTTCACAGCTCAGCATGACTGTAGACCGATGATCAAGTTGCTATCAGTTGTAGGACCAAGGTCAGTGTGAAGTCAGTCCAACATTGGACTTCCACCTCCGATATTTCAAACCAACACCAGTGCTGGGCCAACATGTGCTTGCTATCTGGTTTATTCCAAGGGAAAAAACATGCATTTGGCAGCCATGTGTCAGCCAAAACCTCTTTTTTCTTATGGTTTGGTCTGAAAATTGCGGTTCTTGTTCAGCTTACTATCACACTAAACTAAACTTGTGAAACTGAGATCAAATAAGATTAGAAAATGGCAGAAGGTTCTCTAGGGTTTAACTATTAAATTCCCAAGGATTTCAATGAATAGCCAAAGAGTCATAATCATAATATATAAACATTCTCTTGGTAATACCCCTCTTGATAATACCATTCTCTAACCAACAACCATAAACATTCTTTACAAACCTTTATTGGGGATTGGGTCTTGGGAGTGCATGAAAGGGGTAGACACTCATAAACACAGACATGCCCTGACCAAACAGAACCATAAACATTCCCTTGATACAATGGATTAATAGTTGAATACAGACAGACATACCAGGACATCAAATACATGGGGGTGACAACAACGAGCAATGTATTGGAAAGAGGTATGAATGCGAATGGCTAGTGGGAGGGACCCGCATTTGACAGCTACCATGTGGCCAACAACAACAATAACAAAGATGAAAAGATGATGGCTACCTTGGGACAAGATAAACTCACATTTACTCAATTAAGCATGCAAATTTCAAAATATGTCAGGATATCTAGTTTGATGCACATGCAAGAAATTCTGTTGAGTCATGAACATGAAAATAGCTATAGACATAACAATAATTGTCTGCAGTGTTTTAAAGGTGCTCTGCCTCCCAAAACTGTTTTACCTGTTGTTTATGAAATATGCTAGGTCTATATTAGATTAGATTAGATTAAACTTTATTGTCATTACTCATGTATAAATACAGGTAACGAAATGCGGTTTGGCATCTAATCAGAAGTGCAAAGAGCAGCAAGTGCACTATATACAGTATATGCAATATGTAGTTAAAGAGCAAATTATATGAGTTTGAGTTATATGGTGCATGTGAAAATGTAATACTATCTTGGCTGTTGGCAATAGCCTATGAAAAGAAATAAACAGAGAATTCAATTCAAAAGGTGGTCAGTTTTATGTAGCATTGCCCAAACCCTAACATTAGGGAATTATTGCCCAATCCATACTCTCTAATATTTGATTAGTGGAGGGTTGCAGGTTCGTGCCCCCCTCTGGCTGACCCCATCAAAGTGTCCTTGAGCAAGATACTGAACTCCAAATTGCTCCCGGTGGCAGGTTGGCACGTTGCATGGAAGCCTTCACCACCGGTGTATGAGTGCATGTGTGTGAATGTGAGGCATACAATGTAAAGCGCTTTGAGTACTTGGAGTAGAAAAGCGCTATATAAATGCAGTCCATTTATCTGGTTATGTTAGCTAGTGTAAAGTCCTACACATTACAAGCTTACTGTTGCAATGTGTGTGTTTACAATCTCCAAGCAATTGGTGGATGTGCATCATAGGCTATGTTTTCTTCCGCTTCCTCTAAAATATAATATTCTAAATTTTTTAATTGTTCTTTCCTTGCAATTCTGACATTCGCAAACTAATGTAAATATTCACACATGCCTTGCAATGCTGATATGCTACAGCAGCAAATCAGAGCGCAGATCATTTTCATAGGCGGGAAAACGAGGCACTTAATCTTGGGCTATTTGAATGTGGCCTAGTGCCCTGTTAAGGTCACCTACGACCATTTTAAGCCCAACTAGTTACATACCGTCTTTGAAGACTTCTGAGCAATTTGAAATACCATATAAATGTATGGCAGGGCAACTTTAAGAGGCCACCAAATGGGTAGGCTATTTTTTTCCAGTAATGAATGAGTATGCCTGCATTTACATGAAAAGCCTCCCCATTATGAGACTGTCCCTTTTTGCATACTTTTCAGGATTCAGAATTTTCAGTGGCATTTACAATGAATACGGAGACGCTATATCCACCATTTCAATAACTTTTCAGAAATATTTTTTTACATTTTGTTTTTTTCTGATATATCAGTGGATCTACATTTGGTTTGCTTTAACTTGATTATTTTTTTTCATAATAAGATAAACATAATTGAAGTTTTAGCAATAACTACTGACATATACTATTAAAAAACATGAGTTTTGAATATTTTCAAAAATTGATTTATAGTGTATAGAGCTATCATTTTCAAACAGTGAAATCTATCGGCCATGTCGCTGTGCATTACATAGGTGAAAATGACTTTTGTTGGCATATATTTTTACCAATAATCCGTAAATTCATTTCTATTTTGATGAGGCGGTATGGGAGCAGGTGAGGATTGAGAATTCCCAAACCTCCAATATAGAGAATGACAGACCAAGTTTAAAACAACTGGTCCATAGAAAGAAACATAAATAAAACATCTCCAGATTATTGTTGTGCTGTACCTTTGGAGAACATTTGTAGTATATCTTATTATACAGTGGTGGTCTAACACTCCCTACTGCTCCCTCTCATATGAACACTTACACCGCATACATTTGGCTAGATCAACAGTAAAAGTGTTATCATATTGCTGAACATCTCCTGAAAGAGGGGATATACATTTGACAGCTCTGAGCAATATAATAATAATTCAGTCAGACTAATTCTTTAAATCCATTAGCAAAGGACACAGTGACCCTTATAGTCTTACACTAGCCTTCCCTCGAGGCTGATTACATAGGCTATTAAGCACCATCAGAATGGAAAACCTATCAAGAGACAATGGGATTTGTCATCTAGTCTAACCTGTTCTAATAAAAAAATATTTATGTAAACTTTTACTATTACTTAACTATTACTTTACATATTAACTCAATTACATTCAATTATATTTATACAGTGCCATTTACAACAGAATTGTCTTGTGGTATTTTAAAGACATTAAGAAGGGGCACTCAAGGAACAAGGTAAAAACTCCCTTGTGGTAGTTACTCAAGGAAAAAACCTTGGGCAAATCCACAGTTCAAGGGGGAAAACCCAACTGCCAGGGGTCATGTAGGAAAAGTATAGTCAGTAGTTATCATAAGTGATAGACTACAATTTGTCCATGGTTTTGCCTGAGCATCATAATAATTCCAGAATATTGTCCCACAACATTATATGGCAGTTAAGCCGTAGGTGGTTGTCTAAAGCCTACAGTATAGAGGCAGCCAAATATAATGCTAAAGTCAGGGAGTGAGATCAATCATGGGAGTCGTCCATGTCCCATGATTGTTGAGCTTTGAGCTATATGTGAAAGAGGCACTAGCAGTTTGCTACGGCCACAAACAGAGCCTTGAATATATGATCACCATTATTGTGTTGCTTTGTATTCTTTAACTACCTAAGTAAAAATAGCTTAAACCATATAAATAAAACCAATCGTATCTCTGGAAGAGTGAAAAGGGCAATTAGGCCTGGCTAGCTTTTTATATAATTTGCTGTCTCCCAAGCTATCTGACAACAGCCTCATTTGATTGCTTGGATCAAGGTCAGTAGTCAAGGAATCCTTTCCATTTTTAAGGAAGGCAAGTTCACTCATTGTATGTGGGAAAACTGCTGGAAAAGGAGGTAGTTAGGAGAATTGATCTCAGCTCGGGCCCTCAATCAGGTATCCCAGTGAGCAGCCACAAAATGCATCAGACTATTTCCAGTTATCAGAGATTCAGTGCTTTCGTCCATGTCTTCTCTCTCTTCCGTGTCACTCAAATAAATCAATCGCAACTTTTGGTAAACAAGAAAGATGCTCAGATTGGTAATTGCACCTTCCAATTGCATATAGAGGCATTTCGATATGTGTCAGTTGGTGCCACCTCTTGGATACAGGTCTATCAGACCCTACATCTTCCTAGATGTCAGTCAGGTTCCCAGGCTTTAGCAGTGGTAGGATACTCCAAGCTTTTATATAATCTGAGGGGTAAGATATATAAAGTATATGAAATACAACTAACTACAGGAGGAATACCATCTGAACTATTAAAAAAACTGAACAAGTTGCATGTTAAGAAATGCCATCATAAACTATTGGCCAGGCAAGTTATTTTTGACCATATAGGATGAGGATGTGTATTGGTGCTCAAATGGGTTTAGGTACTTGGCCATCACCTTAATATTCAGCTTCCTCAGCAAGGCAGTTATCATCTTGGAGGTGTGTTAAGGGTCATAATCATGTTTTAAAACTGTCATGGCAAGCATGCAGCCCAGCTCGCATAGAGAGGGGATCATGCTCTTCTTGGAATTCATGTTTCTCAGGATAGCACCAGAAGCACTAATGCAGCCCTAAACCACGATTCTACCACCACCATGCTTGACTTTTGGCAAGTTGTGGACAGTTGTGTTGGTGCTCATCACCAGGGAGTCGCCACACAGATTGGACATCATCTAAGCCAAACAAGTTGATCTTGGTCTTGTGTGCTGAAGACAAGCACTTCAAGAACATAGATTACTGAAACCATGTCCTGTGGTCTGATGAGACCAAGATAAACTTGCTCAGGTGGTGTCCAGCATTTGTGGCGGCATTATTAATATATATATATAGGCCTACATCTATGTGCAAACTTATATATCTTGAGGTGAGAATCATAATTTCTTTGAATCGTGAGAGGTCTATTTGACAGCAAAACATGATGGCTCGGTGGCTTTTCTCCATGCCACATGAAAAGGGGAGTGGCAGCAGTGGATAGAGTGGCAAAAGGCAACTGTAAGTCTTTTAACAAGATCTTTAATATTTTTGTCCAAATTCCACCAAACTTGGGACTTTACTCGCTCGAGCCATTAGTAAGACACATAACAAAGTTAAGGTCAGTCTGATGAGTGGTTCAAGAGATATGTGGCATACACAGACAGACACACATGCAGAGACAGACATACCTTGCATTTATAGATACATTATTATTACTATTATTAAACATGGATTTTAACGATGATGATGTTGACTTTGAAGGTCCTCAAAAGTCCTCACAGTGATTCCTCAACAGCATCCAGTTAGTGTTGTTTTGAAAAAGGGTCAGGTTTGTACTTTATAAGCAAGCTGAGAGAGGCAAACCCAAACAGAAATGTCTGTGCAAACCACAAACAGCGTACTTTGAGGCTGTCCACTC
Source organism: Tenualosa thibaudeaui (assembly GCA_027481765.1). Taxonomy (NCBI): domain Eukaryota; kingdom Metazoa; phylum Chordata; class Actinopteri; order Clupeiformes; family Clupeidae; genus Tenualosa; species Tenualosa thibaudeaui. The sequence goes on along the minus strand of JAIFZK010000186.1, from coordinate 3,558,825 downwards.
CTTTATCACTGCAAAGATTCAAAGACATTGACATTAGACAACAATCTCAACAACAGATAAAACAAATCATGCACATCATACTTGAATACATCACACACTTATTCATTTACATTTTATTAATCAATACCAGTGTTCCCCATGGTCCCCAATGGTCATTATAGCCATCATGAAATGAATGTATATGTTGCAAGCTCTTATTTAAAGTAGGGTAAGTGTACCCATTAAGCCCACCAAAATTTAAAAAAAAAAAAAGTTTAGATGCTTTTCATTTATTGCCATGGTTTGCTGGGGACATAACTTGTCAATCTGTAAGATTAATCTCTCATTTGAAAATGTATGCATTCATTTTTAGATTTCAAAAGTCTGGCATGGGCTTAATTGGTCTCGTGGTACCATTTAAGCCCATGGGTGTTCCAAATAAGCCCACATCATATAATAAATTATTGCTTTACAAGAAAAAAACAGCAATGCATCAATTCGGTAACATGTTAAATTGATAAAACATTGAAAATATCTCTAGATCAACTAGATCTAGGTCTGGTCAGGTGAAGTCCTAACCCTCATTTATGTGGGACTGACAGGGACTGTGAAAAAAACAGTTACCTCTAGACTGAATCATAACCTCTTAACAGCTGTCCTTTCTTTAATTCTGATACTATTTTATTTCCTCTTCGTTTCTTTCTCTCTTAGTTTGCTCATTTCCTCTTTCATTTAATCATACAAAGCCTAACTTCTTTTACATTGCACACCTATACGTCTGATAAATCTAAAGATGATTAAGTTCATGTTTATGTTTAGATTGTCAGCAGGGTATTTCTCACTGTAAACAAAATCAACAGCTTAATGTACAATAAGATCATATCCATGCTGTTTATTAGTGGACTCCCAAACCGTATCGTATTTGATTAGAAAGTCAATATCCCCACCTATGTTAAACAACATATGCATATTAATGTTTTTTTTTATTGCTCTTTTCTAACTGAAAACAGCTGTGATGCACTTAGCTGTTGTCTACTGTATAAATTAGAAATAAAATTCATGTTTTATGTTTACAGAATTATGTTTCACAGAATCACAAAGCTAAAATATAATCTGAACTAAACAATTATTCATCAAAGTTGGATTATGTTGGTGGTAGTCTGTGGCACTGTATCATTTAAGACCACCTTTAAAAATATTCAATTCTCTAAAGGGATAAAAGATGTGTTGATTTATGTCATATCATTTATAAACTATTCATTATACACACCTGACATGTTTCATTTTTGTTTCAACAAGGCTTGTGGTTTGACTGTCAGATTAGCTCTGTCTACTAGCCGCTTTTTCTACATTTTTTAAGACGACATTTATACACTAGTAGCTAGTAGCGCATAAATGTCATCTTTAAAAATGTAGAAAAATAGCTTAGAATGACAAAGTAGTATGTCTTAATATATAAATATCAAATTATTTACTTCTCATTTTTCATAAAATAAACGGAATTCTGAAGGAAACGGTTAAAAACAGTAAAATATTTATGACGTTTGAGGGGTCCCAAAACACCAAAGTTTTGAGGTAACGTTTTGTGAGTGTTCGAATTTTATATAATTTCATATGACTTTCTGAAACTCTGTTCTAACTGTCAAATGAATAATCTTCTTTTGTGTGCTACTTAGAATTATCTGTCTCAGTTGAGTCTGTACAGAATGTTCGAGCAACAACTGTTAAACTTAAAGAAGACCTTAAAAGTATCCTTGACAAGTGATCATCTGTCAATACTTGTCAAGGAAAGGAATACTTGTTGAGGAATGTGACTGTTTAGGCTAGGTGTTCTTCACATGCTTTAAGTGTGTCCCTGAGTCTTGTACGTATATGGAGTCTTGCCAAGTTTAGGGACTGGTCAAGTTATTTTCTGCTGTTTAGGATAGATTTAGGATTAGACGTTTGAGTATATGTAGAGCCATTTTCCTTTACTCAGATGAGAAGGATCCAGATGAGCTACGCGACTAGATCTTTGATATCCTGTCTCAACCTCGCGGGAGAGACAGAAGAGTGACTCAGTTTGATAGTCTTTAGACTTCGCTTTGTTACTTCTGCTTTTTATTTTTATTTCATCAGCATTTGTAATTCACTTAATTTATACTGTAATAAATCATTGATCCTGATCCAACGCAACTGAGCCATCCAGTCTTCTATTCTATGTAACTGGGAAAAAAACCCAAAATCTAACATGAGTAACCTTGACACTCCATGCAAAGATGTCAGGCTAACTGATTGACTGATTTTAAATTAACACCACATGGAGTTACACATACTGCTGGATTGATTAAAAGAATGAGTAACACAAAATATATTTTTCTTTTTGTAAAATGGGCTTAATGGGTACTCTTATCCTAGATAAATCTGTAGTATGACCAATATTATTTAATTTTTTTAGAAGGAGACTTTATTAGATATTCAAAATCTACAGTTTTTAATTGTTCACATTCTTGTTAGGTTCAGCCAATCCAGAGAAATAAGCAAAAATGTGGTAACTTCTAAACATAGTCTTTGGCCAATTGACAAGATGTTTGCGGGGTTATTAAAAGAGTGTTAGGTAATGCTTTAAAATAACATGTTAATAAGGTCTCAATAATGCATCATTAACTGCTAACAGTACATAAGTAACAGTCAGTTAGCTGTTGTTGTATTTATATATAACATTAGGTAACTGTTTACATGCAGCTTATTAGTGTTAACAAGCAGCTTGTAAGCCATTTACCAACATGCTGTAAATGTAGATGCTTAATAAACCAATTGTCAGACACTATTCAGACACTGATAAATTCTAAAATATTCAGATATGTTGATAATAGATGGAACTAATGCTATAAGTAATACTGATGCATAGAATAGGCCCTAATAGGTAGATATTGTATATTATGAAAGAAAATGGAGGTCAATGCAAGTCAATGGAAGATACGGCTAGAACACACAAATGCAAACATACACACACATAGGTCACAACCACCCATCCAACACACTCAAAGCTGTCAGCCCCCCCTCCATTTTGTGTAATTTGGGCCAATGGTTTTGTACTGTATGCTGTAAAAAGGCACTGCCACTTTAAGATGAAGCAAAATCTAAGCTATCTGAACTTGGATTGTATTTCTTGCTACATATGGAAATTGAAAGTTGACACATTATTATCATGCAAACGAATTTCCTCAAAATTTTGTAAAACTTGTTTTAAAACCGTTCCAACTATTCCCTGTTATGTCCGCCTGGGCTACCTGTGTGTGAACCTGCGTCCTGACTTTAGTGCCTGCTCCTATGCCTGTTGCGTGTATGTGAATGGCAATCCTGAACGTCTCTTCGCCAATTTTCCTGACTGATGAAACGCTTATGCATGATGAAATCGTGGCAGGGAGAGCATGATTAATCTGCGTTAAAGACTGCATTAATCCTCAAGAGACCCTGGACTGGCGTTCAAAATCACACCCCCTCTTCTGTTACTTTACTCCCGAAGGGTACATCAGAGCGGACACACATACAGTTCGAAAGAACAAAACCTGAGCTTTCAGGCGATATCACATTTGTCTCTAAACCAAAGCATTGATGAGAAAACACAATCATGAACTTACATTAAAATTGTCACAGTTACAGTCCGTAATTTTAACATTAGCATAATATCGACAGGCTACCCTAGAAATGCATCTCTTCTTAGTTTGTTAGCTGCTCCCAAAGGCTATGCCCCCCCATTACAAATGAGGCTGTCAGAAATTGTAAGGTGATCGGGCATAGCCTACTTACATTGTATTTTGAGAAAAGCAGTAATGCTGTTTTGCTTTTTTGACTTTTTCATAACTCTGACAATGTGGTGGTGACTAATAATTGAGCTCCTTCTAGCAGCACCTGCGTTTTCTATGGGGTCTTGAAACTTAGGAGCTGCCTCATTGGTGACTGTCAATGGTCAGTGGTATTACCACTACAAGTTTGACAGGCACCAATGAGGCAGCTCCTAAGTTTCAGGATCCCTTAACATTAACAAAAACAAGTGCTGAGCCTGCTAGGAGCTCGATGGTAACGGTAAAAAAAGCATATCCAGGTTTTCATGTAAGGTATGTTAAATAAAACGTTTTAGACCTTAAAACAGGAGTCTGAGTTATTATACATATCAGACCTATATACTTTTTTTTGCCCTGCAACTGGGGGGGACGGATCAAGGTCAATCTGGGGGGGACACGTCCCGCCCCTAGCCCCGCCCCCTCGTAGTGTGCTGCCCGGTGGGTACTTATCACCGTAGCTTGCATGACTCGTTCTGAAATGTCTCTCAACATTGTGCTGCTTTTCCTGTCGCCACAGTCGCCCCCAAATGAGACACATGCAGAAATCCTTCACCGTGGTAAAAAAGAACTCTTCTTCCCAAAATATCCAAGCTCTTTGCCCTTACTGCGCCCTGGTCTCCACAGCAACGGTGGTCGTGGAGGCCACCTAGCGCTAATCTAATAAAAAGCATTTCTTTTACTTTTTAACGTTTTTTTCTTTTTAAATATTGTAATTTTCAAATTTACACCAATGCAAGTTTGCAAAAAAAGATGCAGCTCACTGGTAAGCGGCACTATGGTGAGCTATTTTTAGAACAGGTCCGCGGGCGACTCATGTGGTCCTTGCGGGTGACCCACGGGCACCACGTTGGTGACCCTTGCTCTAGAGCAACGTTAAATACAGTTATACTAACATTAGTCTGACAGCGTCCAAAATTAATAAGATTTGTCGACATCAAAATGTAGACATTAATATCCTAACTTAGTGTCTATGTGAAAACTCAAATTGTAACAGTACTCCTGAAGATGAAGCACTTCAAAAATGGAAAATCTGTCCTCAATTTGACTATTGATTTTAACATTCAACATTAGCAGCTAACATTCAATTTTTGTTTCTGCAGTGTCTTTTGGTGTGTTTTTTTGTATTGTAGTGAACACATTGACTGCAACAAAGTGAACAGCACTGCGAGGAAGATGGCAAATGTATTGTTGTAATATATTATGAAAATTTTCCTCCCCATATTTAAAAATAAATAAGCACCAGCTGAACACAAGTTCCTTCTTGGTTTCAACGTAAATTGGCATGTCAGAGTTTATGAGCTACTAAATTGTGATAGGCTGCACCATGCAAATAAAGTTATGTCATCATTTTTTTTACCACCAACATGTGTATCCTATTATAACATAATTTTATTTGTTAAATGTTAGAATAAAAAGAGAAAGAAAGACCCAAAAGTTTTGGGTATCCTTCCAGAAGCTTCTTACAATAGTTTTTTAAATTATTATTTTGGCCCATTCCGCTAGACAGGAGTAACTGGATCAGGTTTTTAGGCCTTCTTGTGTGCACATGCCTTTTCAGACTACGATCAGGGCTACAGACCTAAAAACAACTTTTTGTGTCTTTTTCTGAATTGTATGTAAAGATCTGGTTTCCACTGTAGTTTTGCTTTAATGTGACAATCCTGGGAAGTAGATGGAATATTTATGGGACAACATTCCAAATTTAGCAGTGGGAGATATCATAAAGGTAAAGCCTTGTTGACCTGAATACTGCCACTCTTTGTCCCACATAAATTACTGGCATGTCATGACCTATGCTATAAATGGTATTGTATAAAATTGTGTGGCAAGCTTTATCTTACCTGCACATTTTAATGGCAACCAGTGCTTCAACAAAATGTACTGCCCAGGCAAGCCACCAGCTGCAACAGTTTCAAAATGATACATCATTAGTTTATGATTATTATCATTAGTTTTAATGCAACAATAGTCATTTGCACAAATTTGAGCAGTAAAACAGTACATCAACTTAAGGCAACACACAGGTGAAAACATTGTTTTTTTTTTCATGAACCGGTCAAATTTTAGATTATGGGCTAGTTTGCATCCTTAATAGCAATCTTTCACACTGCTATAAAGAAAATGTCCAAATTATTTTATTACACTTTTATTAGTCAACTTGGGCCGGTGAATTTTGCCCAAGATTTACCAAAAGTTAACATTCTAACGTACTGTACCGTGTCAATTTCCAATTAGATAGCCAATCCTAGGAACTTTTCAGATAAATAGATCAACCAATAATTTATAGGTAAATATTTTCTGAAAGTACATTTTTGGGGAAAAAACAAAACAAAAATAAATTGAAGCATGAGATCAAGTTAATTAATGTCCATGAAAGTGCAAACAACACACTGCAGGCCATATGCAAAACCATATGCATTACCAATAGAGGTCTGCATAGAGGCTACAGCCTTGCATGTCAAAGGGGCAAGTTGACCCTGCCTACGAGACACTCAAACATAATGGTGAGTCGCTTCTCTCATTTCCACCGCACAGTGACTAATTTTCAACCTGTCTTTGCAACGGTAACAGGAATACCTGCGTGAAGTTGGCACCCCAGATTTTAAATATGAATAGAAGTATTTTGATTTGTTTGTGCATCTTTTGTGCAAGATTGTGCAGGCAAAATTAACATTCGTGCACAAATCGTCTTCATGATATTTACCTTTGAACAGGTTGGTGACCTGAGGTCACTCAGCACCCCATCAACATCCAAATGACTCGAAAATGGTTGGAATTGTTTGTGCTTCATTTGTGCAGGCAAAACTAGCATTTGTGCACAAACCGTCTTTATGATTTTCAACATTTAATTGTTTGACCTGCGGTCACCCAGCACCCCATCAACATCCAAATGACTCCAAACTGGTTGGAATCGTTTGTGCAGGCAAAATTAACATTTGTGCACAAACCGTCTTTATGACATGCAACATGTAATTATTTGACCTGGGGTGCACATATGGGTGCTAACTTCACACAGGTAACAGGAATTGGCATTTCAAAAAACACTGACGTTTGCTCAGCATTGCCTATCTGTATCAGTGAGTTCTCCTTAGCTTGATCATAGACTACTGCTGAAAAGACGGTTTCTCCTCAAAGTCTGTGCAGGCACTGGGCAAGGCGCTTTTAAACACCATATCTGGAATATTATAAAGACTGGGTCAAGAAATACTTAAGTTCATGTAAACCCAGCCATTCTTTTACACCACTCAAGGCTAATTTTCAAATTTGTTCAAGATAATCTCTTGCCTCTCCATCATGTGTGACATTTTTGGCATTTTTTTTTCACTACTTTTGTCTGGTATGCGAATATAAGATGACCCCCCTTTTTTCAAAAGTATTTACAGGACAAAAATATTGGCTTATATTCAGGGTAATACTGTAGTTATATTAAGCACACACAGGCACGTATGCACATGTACAACATAGACAATAAGTACTCTGCACTAATTTTGTTCTGTAAGTCAGTTTGGACAAAAGCATGCATTTAAGGAGGTGGTTGCTCTCAACCCATACCCTCGTCATGAAATAGTGAAGCCTGAATGCTCATCATCAATCAATCATGCTATGTGCTGAGTGTTAATTGGGGGGCAAAAGTCATGGGAAGCTAACTGCTAATGAATGTAATGCTTTGCCATATTATTACAGGGGAGCATTTTTCAACAACCAAGGCTCACTGGATCAGATGAAGGCAGAAATGTGGGTAGGCCTCCTCCACTACATGTCTAACGATAACAACCCCTTGCATCCTGGTATTGGTACAGGAGAGCACAGACGAATGGTGAAAGGCTAGAGAGCCATAAACTTCATGCAGGGAATTTCACAGGAGTTGGGTCAGAAATTTTTCCCTGTTTATCCCTGTATGTTAAGTGAAAGCCTGCTCCAGCACATGCAGCATGGAGGCACTCCGAATGCAAATTAATAGCTCAACTCTGTTATATGGGCCCGTGTCCAACAACAGTATTTTGGGGGGAAAGTAGGGTTGAAGCAGCAGCCAATATGCCTATCTCTGCCATGCTGGCAGTTATTGAGATATTGTGGCTTCATAGCAAACTTGAATGATTTTAAATGCTATGAGGACTGATGACATACTCAGGATCTTAAAGAAAATATTGCCCTGTCTGCCAATGCAAAATGGAGGTATACTAGTAAGTACAGCCTAAAAGGTCAAAAGACACCCTCAGGAGATGGAAGAAGGCCCAACATAGTGCTAGCATTGACATATAGACTGAATTAACTTGGGGGAACTAGACGGCTGTGGCTCTGGAGCCCTTCTGGCCTTCTGGACCTTTGGCCCTTAGGACCTTTGATTTCTGAAAACATTTACTTACTCATTTACATTTAGCTTACACCATTTTACAGTAAAATGTTCCTCTTTACCCAAGCCTCTGGGAAGTCTGGAAGACCTTAAGACTTAATTTGGGGTGCCGGACACAGCTCCAGGTGGGAAAAAAAGGACAATAACAACCATTTTTTTCCAAGGGTAATACCCAAAGAAGACACCCTATACACCCTATAATGTAGGCTACCTTAACAGCAAATTAGACAGCCAAACTTTCTGTAATGTTTAAAAACAAGGCCAGCAAATTAGCTACTTAACAAAGATGATCACATGATCATCTATCAGCTACAACATGCCATTCTGCCTTGAGATCCCATCCCAGGAAGTTTAACAGCTCTTAAACATCAGAGCAGTTCTCACTCTCTGGATCCTGTGTTCAGAATGACTCACTCCAATTCACACACTGACTTATGCTAATTATGTTAATGAGTGACTCATGTGACCCATTATCACATGATGAGGAGTGTGGTCAACAGCTCACAACCCCACCTACAGTTCAGAGATATATTCCCTGGTTCCCCAGCACCAGGGCAGAACTGAAAGAGCCTTTTGGATGAAAGGTGAAACGTCTTCAAAAATAAGTCCAGTTATAACTGGACACTTTTGACTACCATGACCTGTATAAATGAGAATCTTCACAGACTTCCTAAGACGTTGCAATAGCTCATGAGGTGGTTGCTTGGCTTTTGCTAGCATAGCTATGCTGGTTGTTATGGTAATCAAGTTGGTTTCTAGGTTGTTATTTGGCTAGCGTGGATAGGATGTTGCTAGAATAGTTGAACTTGAGTAGGAAGACTTACTCTTCCTACTTAAGCAAGTAGGACACGTTTTGCTTCATTCCTGCTTGACGTTCTTTCTTTGGCTATTTTCCACTATTTTTCTATTTTTGTTTTCTCTCACTTTCACAAGTTTAGTTAACTCAGACAATAAGCTGAAAAAGAGCAGAGAGATTTTCAGTGGTTAGTTTTCAAAGTAAGATAAATTTAGAGAAGCCAGACAACACAACTGGCAATAACTGAGCGGCAATTCAAATTGGCTCTGGACTTAAACAAAATGCAGACCCAGGAGGTCCTGTATAAAATGTGCTGAGATGGAACAGAGGATTTCAATCCTGGAATCAAAGATTCATTCCCTTCCACCAAAGACTACACTAGGCATCTCATGAGGGGACTACAACAGCAGAAGGCATTACTGGGAATGGCCAATATGACTGCAGTTGGAGTGGCGGCACTCACAAAATGTGAGTTTTGATTGCTGGCACACAGAAGGTGCCAGAGCCCAAAAGCAAAATATTGGTAGAAGGGTGATTACCTCAACACCTGATGCCGTTAGACTCAGAACAGATTTGAATGCCTCAGAGATCTGGAGGTTGACAGAACCTGTACACTTTAACTTTTATTTTTGTATAGCACATTGAAATTCCACTGTGTATGAAATGCACTATATAAATGAACTTGGCTTGCCTCGTCTTGCTCAGTTGTCATTGCAGAACCCAGACGATCTTGCACTTTTTGTTTTCCTTTTTTGAAAGTTAAAAAAAATCTACTATCTAAAAGATAATGATAAAGGATAATAATGTTAACTTCTCTATAACCCATACATATGAGCATAACTGACTGATTTCCAGAGTAACTTGCCAATATGACCATGTGGACTTACTTTTTGTGATAAAATGTCAGTGAGCAGCATATCAAATTGATATTTTAAATCTTGAATCAATATTATGACCAATGTATGAGGGAGCTCCCCCTACAGATAACAATAAAAAAAGCAACACCATTCTTACCAATCCATGTGGATTTAACTAGCAAACCAAAGAATAGGAACCAGCGATGATCATTTTGGAAGTTATGTTGACTTACAAGATAAATATGATTTTGGTTTTAGTTTCATTTTCATATTGCAAGTGCTTGCAATTGTGCTTAGCAGCAGCAGGGGCTTCCAAGAGAGCCTTCATTCACCCTGTAATGAGCCATTTAACCATCAGAGTGACTACAAAGCTGCTGGGGCACTATGCACAGTCAGTGCACCAAAATTCACAGTGCTACAGGGTTCTATGGGCTGCCATAGGCTCCAATGGCAGACGCCTGCTTGGCCCCTAATAATCTGTGTAGATTGATACTTTGTGATTCCATACAGACCTTATGTAGTGTCTCTGTAATGTACCTTAGTTTACACAGTACCATGCAAATTAGTGTCCAAAAAATTGACACCCCATAGTTTCTCACATTGTAATTTTGTTTACATCTGATACCCGTCATCCCTAACCCAACATGCAACCCAGCTCCTAGTACAGACTATGGTTATCTCTTGCCTTGACTATTGCAATTCCCTCATAACAGGTCTTCCAGCCTGTGCTGTGAGACTGTTACAGATGATCCAGAATGCAGCTTGTCGTAACACTTGTAACTGCCTGGAATGCACTTACAATGCACCCCGCCCCCACCTCACATTGTCATTTTGTTTACATCCATTTGACGTCCCTTAGCTAGCAACCCTTAGCCTGCTGCCAGTTAAACTGCACTATTAAAGTTTTACTAGACCTACCTAGTAGGCCACATGTCACTCTTGTTACACTTGCAATTTTTGAAATTTAGGTTTTGTACAACGGTATATTGATTGAGTAATGATAAAATAGTCAAAAAATAACCATTAGATTAATTATTTAAAAAATGTGTTATGTGTGTCAGCCCTAATTTTTATTTATTTAAAAATGTATTTAACTGAGAACAATACTGGGAATATGAAGGTGAAATCCAAAAGAGGATATTTAGGATAGTACACTTTGAGAGAATAATAATGTGGTAATACCTGCCACATCAATGCAGAACAAAAACTACCAAAGATACTCACCCATAGTGCAGAAGAGGGTAATAGTCATCCACAAGATACTTAGTCAAGGAACCGAGTGGGCCTAAACTGTCATATGGGACTGCTTTAGACCAAAATACGACACACTGAAATAAAGATAACAGCAGTATGTTAATCTATGGTATCTACCTCATTCAACTAGGGCAGCACATTGAACAATTATCATAAATGAAGCTGACAACTTCTGTGTCAACAGTAAACCTAAAGCGATAATCCAGAGTATTTCAACCCATAGCCCTGTTGTTTGAGATCACCGCTGTTGGTATATAAAGTAGCCTGGAAATTGTGGGTTTGAATCCCAGTTGAGCAAGGCACGTAACCCTGAGTTGCTTTAGGGGAGACTAATTGATAGTTGACAAATGTAAGTAGCTTTAGATAAATGTCTGCTAAATTTAATATATAGTAATAATGTTGTATTATTAGCGCATCATTATATATTGATTTTCTACATGTGACATTTTCTTTATTTTGTTTCACAATGAAATGAGCTGTGTAGGGCAAACTTTACATTGGTATACAATTGTAATGTGGCTATAGCTACAGGCTAAGAAATCAACCCTGAAGTGGTTAGGAACATGGAGAGCGTATTTGTTAGGCTTACTTTCTTTGGATAGTAAACTGCTATAACTACATATACAACTAGTACTTATGCCTAATATCAATCTTGCCTATTGTACTTCACAAAAATAGATGTTAAAGAGTGACCATCCTAGAACGAACGTCCTTCTGGGACTTTTCATCTTCCGTGCACAGAGCCCATTCAATTCCTTAGAGTTTAGTAGTTTTCACATGCACACGCCAGTTTTCTCTCATAGCAACCCTGGCAGCTCTGGTTGCTATGCACTCAAATGCCATTATTGGCAGCTTTCTGGTCTGGTGATTGAAGCACGCTATTGTATATAGTAGTAAAATAACTGTAGTTTATTACAGATATTGTAGTATCTAATAACTAACTTCGTGTTGTTTCAGGTTTTCTTAACTATGTGCATGATGAGCTCGACCTTGTATTACAATGCTGCAGTAAAAAAAAGCCATGGTTACTGGTCCTTGTGAATCCTTTTTGTCATACATCACAAATTGTAAGACTTGGGATGAAGAAACATCATAGTTCATCGAAAGAAAGAATCAGGACTACTCAGATTCAACAACTTTCTAGTAGTTCATAGCCTACGTATAACGTTATGCCCATAAATCTACCAATCTACCGATCTCTGTTGATACTGCACTAGTCACGTTACTGCACTACTGCACGACGTTGACCAAACAGTGCACGTTGGATAAGTCACATTCATCAGATGTTTATATATTAAGACTAACGTTATGCGGAGTCGACGAAGAAGAGCAAACTCACCGTGTAGTAGCTCATGGACAGTGTTATAATTACTATCCAAAAGAGTCCACTTCTTTGGAAATAGGAGCTTCCATCGGTTCTCGCCATGGCTGTATTAGAAGTTATGCAATGTTAGAAGCCGAAGTCCTTTTATAACCACCCCTAGGAGCAACAATAGCTAACTTTGGAGATGGACTTTGTCTACAACAAACTTGACACGACGCTCTGCCATTGTCGGTCAGGTAGCACGGCTAGTTTCAGGATCAAATTTCTCTTCTCGTTGTCATTTCTATGGAAGGCCATTAGGACCAAAACTAGGGATGTGACGTTCGACACTGACGCGTCAACACTGGGGTTGTTCACGTTGACGTTGTAGCTGTGCTTTGTCAATGCAAGTATTAAATAAAATATTAATTAGAACTGTTGTTGAGAACTAGGCTGCTCTGGTGCACTAATGGACAGATGTTATTATTCATGATGCGTTATAATAGCCTACTGACCACAGATTAAGTAAAGTTGATTGGAATTTAGCAGACACTATGTGTTAAAAAAAGGTTTAGCACACAATTTGTTTTAAAAAGTTGTTAAAAACCATTATGCTCGCCAGAAATTGAACGTCAGTCGTCTGCTAGACTGATGAGCGATGTAACTGCTTTTTCAACTCATTTTGCAGATGTCGTCAATCTGCAAAATGATGGAGCTTTATTTCAAGGAGCTAATGCTAGTGAAAATAGAAACACTGTGCAGAGGTGACTCAAAGCCCAGGAAACCCATCCTCCTGGTGGCTTAATAAATTGTAGATATATGAGAATATTCTTGCCAGCTAAGAGTTACAATTTAACATCTGATGTTTTCAAATACTTGAAGAGACGGCAGGTGAAAACATTACTTATTTGATGATTATGTACTGGTTGTACTTTCAGATTATAGGCTAGTTTGCATCCTTAACATGTAATGTTTCACACTGCTATGAAAAAAGTCCACACATTACACATTTAGGTGTTTTATTACACTTTGTCAACTTACACCTGTGAATTTTGCCTACTCGGTGTGTAAGAATGCTAACTTTTGGTAAATCTTATTCAGTGTTGCAACTGGTCTCTGGCACATAACAGCCCAAATAGCAAGATGACATTGATACAATGTTGATTTTCTAATGAAACCATCATTATGGTTGACACTGAAATGGTAGATAAACATTGAATCAATTGAACAATACTGACAATAACTGACAGCTCATAATCATTGATAACAATGATATTAAGATAATATTAGTTTATGATTGATTTATTGATCATTGAATAATAGTCACTACCTGTGAATTGAAAAGTCATGGATATTTGGTTGACCAGAAAATGTTGACTTGGTGATTGAAAAGTCGATCAAATTGATTTTATATTGACCAGGAAAATTTTTGACCTGTCCGGGCAACCTTAGGCTATTCTACTAAACTTTAAGGAAATAGAACAGGCACCGGATATTATATCTGACACTGCATTAGACACATTATCCTCATCCAGAAATTCAGGATGGTAAGTCATGTTTACCAATGTTTATTCTACTCTTGTAATGCTGAACTGTTCATGGAATTCACAGTGTGTGTGTGTGTGTGTGTGTGTGTATTGTCTGATTTCAGTCCATTTTCGCTGGTCAGCTAACCTGCTATTAGATTCACTGCTAACACCAGTGTCATTACTTATTATAGTGCCGTTTTGAACCTAACATTAGCCTAACCTTAGTTGACCAAAAGTTACAAGTGGTATGTTTGCAGTGGTATACATGATTTACATGAAGTACCTGGTAACTTTACCGTTAAAAATCCAGTGTGAAGATGATGTGTAGCTAACCAACCGAAGTTGGCATAGTTTGGCTAATGTGAACTCACTTTTCTTTCATCACAACCATAGAGGTTAACTTTGGCCATACTTTACGCTCTGTGTTTATTACGAGATCAGAGTTCAATATGACTTTAACAGAGAAAATCTAAAACTATTGTGTTTCTTTAGATGACCGTCCACTCAACAAAGGGCAGCAGATCGGATGGTCACTTGGATGCCAGACTGAAGCAGAAACAGGACTTGAAGCTGAGCTGAACTGAGCTGAAGGACACACATTAAGTTCTGAATTAAGAATGAATAAATGCACATTCCTTCAGATGACTGAAGCTGGCCATGATTGTTTATTTAAGCCTAAATGTAAAGCAGGATATTATTTTACTATAGTAGTTTTAAATTACTAAACTCTGGTATTATTGAAATATAATTGTGCATTGACCTGTAGTTATGTTGCAATTTCAATGTAGTTTTAATATTCATGTTAATTGAAACAAAATTGAAATTCCACCGGCCTATAGTTAAATAATAATAATAATAATAATAAAAAATCAATATTATTTTATATGATATATAATATAATATATATATATGGGTAGTTCTGGGTATGGGTAGTTCTGCACTATCAACCACCAATTGTGAAAGTTTACAGGACTCTTTCAACAAATTCTTGAATTGTCATTGGCTGGGCTCAAAATCCGACAAGGTGATTGGTTCGAATGCATCACATGGAATACTCTCATGTTTCCTAGTTAGCTCTTTGATGGACCTGTTATTGACTAAAATTGACACAGTTAAGAAAATCTAAAGCAAAACAAAGCAATAAAATGGATGATGAAATTAATTTGAAAAGTGCCTAATTACATAAGCTGTCATTAGACAACACGGCAGAATTTAGGTAGTAAGTCATTGCAGGCAGTGAGTGACCACCGTCTAGCAGTTTGTTGCTTGAGTGCAATGTGTGTGACGGTGACAAGAAGGCTAATGCAGAAGTGTGTACGTATCCATGCGTCTCCGAGAGAGAGACACACGCAAGCTAATAAAGTAATTTATGTGCTGCTCAAAAAATCTGCAAGGTGTTGGGGACTCCTGATCATCTTAAAATTTATCAGAAACATGCCATAAGAGTGACAGCTATGGAAAATCTGCAATAAGTAAGAGTAGCTTAACAGAACTGGTTATGTTGTGCACTGCATTCAGAGGTCTAGAAAGTAGCCTATAGAAGTTATGCCACTACTTACTTCTTCCAAACAGCCAGCTGTGCCAGAAATTCACAATGCCTTAGTTGATTGACCTGAAACTTTAAAAAATGTTGGTATTATGATGTCGCACAAGCCCCAAACTGTCTGCCTTGCATAGCACCACCAAGTCCTCGGTCCAAACCCAGTTTGGCTCTGCCTCAGTTATGGAAAAAAGTGTGCATGGAGTATCAGGCATAACTAGTTCAGTTCAGGCAACAACACTTGGACAAAATGTGTAATTGAAAGTGTTATGGCAAAACTAGTGCAATCTGCAGTGTTGCTTGTGGGCAACAATATCATTAACTAGCCAGCTACAGCTAGATGTCCAGTGACGTTAACAGGGTCAATGTTACGTAGTAGGCTAGTTGATTAGCTTTGGGAAGATTATGCCTGTTATGGTATAACACAAACACAATTGGCAGACTTGATGACGTAGCCACCTTCTATAACGTCACCAGGTCGCAGGCTATCTAACTGAATGAATAGGAGGCAGGAGTATTTACTAAAATAGTTATTTTATTTCTTTAATGTTCTAATAAACAGGTAGATAAAAGGTGGAACAAGAATTATATTGTTAGACCAGAATAGAGAGCACAGAGGTAAAATAAATAAAAAATAAAACCAAAACAGAGTGAAACATCCAGAGACTTTCTGCCCACAAAGCTGCCGACAACCATTAGGGCTGGAGTCGCCAGCTATACAACCCCCTGGCAGGCCACGCACCAAAGTTAAATACGTAGAATGCTAAAGAGGTAAGACACTGCAAATCACTCTAAGTCACATGTGCAATCTGGGGACTGTTGTATGTAAGATCACTATCTCTGGTCCACAGGCATTGGCACACACGGCAAGCTAGTGCAATTCCACACCACAAAGTACCAGGAGTGATGCGGGACAACCCAGGCAACAGGCAGTTAGACAATATGGATAAAGAAAAAAAAGAACAAAACAAGGAGACAGATAAACATAAACAAAAATACAGGTGGCTCTCTCACAACCTACGTGCACTGAGCAACAAAATAGACATGGGAAAACATGCATGGTCAGATGCAACACAGGACACATTTGCTTTCTGAAGAAAACAAGAAAGAGAAACATCCATTCAGACAATTGCATAATACATAGGCTATGTCATACCCAGATCAATCTTCCCATTTAGGCTACATATTATGCACACGCTGTGTAAATACCTTCAGATGGGCTATGTCGCCGCCATAGGCCCAGCAAGGGAGAAAGAGGGGCTATTGCCGAAAGAGGAAGGCAAGAGAGGACAGCAGCGATCTGCTTCCTAAATGGGGGACAAGTCCTGTTTAGTTTTTCTAGTAAACCACCACACCTACACATCACAACACAGTTATCTGTACGTACCTCGATTGGCGTGGGGCTGCACGCCAGCAGTCACACAAGAGAGAGGGAGATAGAGAGACAGAGAGGAAATATCTCCAAAGAAGGGAGGGCTGGGGTGCTGCACTTCCTAAACAGGAGAGAGCCTGTTTTAATTTTCGGATTACCTGACAATTAAATATCATAACAACGAGTAGCTACCCCATGTACCTTAATTAGCGTTGGGCTGCCCACCATCAACAAGCCGAGAGAGAGAAGAGCAGGAGCGATGCGGAGGAAACTGAAACAGCAGTCCAGGAGCACAAAATACATGCATCACCCAGTCAAACACGGCTCTTCACTCTAATCTGCAGTAACAGAAAATCTGGCTAAGTAAAACCACTCCCAACTGTGCAGTACAGGTGAATTCGAATGATCGACATTGTCCGGTAAAGTGTAAATACCACCACCCACAGGTGGGCGTGTATACTAATGCTGCAAGTCAGCCTTGCCGCAGTTGAGTTGTCATTCTAATTATTTGTATTCCACTTCACTACTTCAATCATAAATTAATTTGTTGGTGATGGGAATTTTTTCTCCAAATCCTTATCTGTTAGATACCAGAATGGTTCATAATTATAAATCCAAGGATTGCATATCATTATGAGTTGATATTTGTGACCATACCAGCCTCAAAAATGCTGTTATAATCCATTATTTTATATGAGGAATCTTCAATGTTTACTCAGTGTGACATATTCTTAACCAAATTCTATTTTGGAATGTTCATTAAGTTAGTTACGATAAAATGGCTGTAAATGTTTAACTTGTGTATTTCAAATACATATAAATACATATTTCACGAAGATTCATTGAAGATTCAATTCTTGGTCCATTTCTCTACACATTAATCAAAAGTAGTTGTTAATCTGCAACACACCCTTTAAAAGAAATTTAACAGCAGTGTTGTAATGCTGTAAGGTGTCAAAAACTGAAAATGGTTGACAGTTAATAGGTAAAAAATAGATAGAAAAAAATAATAGATAAAAAAACATTCAAAATATAGAAAACTAATCCGAAAGTAATCAAATGTAATGAGTTATATTACACAGTTTTTTCTATAATTGAAATAGTTACACTACTATTTCATTTTAGATAGGGTAACTTATAATTGTAACACATTACACTTACACGGACTCCTGTCACCTTCCCCTCCTGAGTGGACTGCAACCAACATTTTGGGAGGCCCATGCCAGGACTGACTATGCATCCTAGATGTCCTTCCTAGACACCCACACCAGGACCGACTCTCCTTCCCTGAGGCCTTGTGACTGCCCAATTATTTGCCCAATCATTGAATTACCTATTACATTTTCAGCCACACTACAAAATGTTTTTAATACAAAAAAAGTGTTAGCGGCACAAATTACTCTGCTCCTAAGAGCTTAACATTTCAGTGTACAAAATAGGTCAACAAAACAAACTTAAAAGAGTTCATATCTGTTATGATTCTGTCTCCCGGGACATCGGATGGACTTACGCTGCATTGCAGCTTCCTTGTTTTGTTTTTTTTCCCTATGTTTCCCCATGTGCTTATGTTTTGTTTGTCTGACCCGTCCCTTTCTTCCCTCATTGTTCCACACCTGTGTTTCATGATTTTGTTTTCCCCTAATGAGTTTCACCTGTCCCTTGTTTGTTACTTTGCTCCCTTCCCTATATATTCTCCAGTCCTTTCATGGCTCGTTGTCTGATTGTCTGACCGTGTTCCTGTCCGTAAGTTTCGCGCTATCTGTCGTTGTGTATTTACTCCCGTGTTAACCCGATCCCCGTTCCGTGTTTTGCCTTTTTGAGTCTTCTGAAGTTTTCTGCCCTTTTTGGTTCTGTGAACAACTCTGAGTTTTTTGACTGCTGTTTTCTGAATTGGATTATTGCCTTTTTGTTGGGATTTTCGCCTACTCGTTGTATGGATTACCTTTTTGTTTTCCTTTTGATCTTCTGAGCGTTTTCCCTTTTTTGTGATTATTGAACTTTTGTAAATAAATCAGTCTTAATCTGCATTTGGGTCAGTCTGAATTTTCACGTACTTGACAATATCTGAAATATTTTCATCTTTTCTATCTAAGTGAAAATAATGTGAGTTACCTATAGGGTTGATAGCACGAACTAAAGAAAATGGCGCATTACACTCACCTATCAACCCTACGGTGTAACAGAAGGACAAAAAGCTACTCTAAAATAGTGTTGTTTTAGCACGGTGCAGTAGCGGCACCTACTGGCAGACACTAGACATGGACACTGCCTTACATCCACCCCTTCTTTAAGTGATGGCGTCCATCAGCAGCATACTCTTAAAAATACAACCAGATGTGTGATGTGTGTGTGTGTAGTATAAAGTGTATGTAAAAAGTGTCTGCATGAGTCTAGCAGTCATCTAGGTGTGCGCACTAAGTGCTCCTAGATGTGTCCAGCCGCTCTTCTTGCTTTGGCTCTTTGCCACAACTTCCTTCCCCTCTCTATCTTCTGTTGGTCACTCTCCGTTTCCCTGACCCGGCACTCCAAGGACAGTTCTGCAGGAGGATGTCGCCTCCTTCTCTGTGTCTTCCTTGGGGTCTCTGTCATTTGAGTGGAAGCAGCTCCACCACTGGTCACAAGGGCATCCTCCTGTGTCTCCACACTGGCCTGCTCCGTTCTGGGCTGTTCCTCCACATCTACCATCCCAGATGCAGCTCCATCTCCCACTTCTTCCATACTGCCCTCTTCTATTTCCCGTTCTCTGTCCAGATCAACGTTGGTCTCACACAGCTCACTGTCCAACTGGCCCTCCTCCAAGACCACTCTACCACTTCGCTCCACTGGGAGGAACATGCATTGGGTAAGGAGGTTTCGGTGAACCACTCTCTCAGGACCTCCATTCTCTGGTTGCACCACATAGACAGGTAAGTTGGGCTGCTTCTTCACGATGACATATGGGCGTGACTCCCACCGGTCCCCCAGTTTCCGTCTCCCCTCCACAGTCCTTTGACTAGGACTCTATCCCCTGTGCCAAAATCTTCACCTCTGGCCTTCTGGTCATAGTACTTTTTCTGCTGGTCTTTAGCATGCTGAGATGTTTGGTTAGCCAGGGCATAAGCCTGCGTCAGAGAATCATGCAGAGTCTGGACATAGTCACTGTGTTCACAGGGCTGATTAACGGTGGAAGACCCGAAAATCAGGTCAACTGGGAGCCTTGGATGTCTACCAAACATTAGGTAGTATGGGCTATATCCCGTAGAGTCATGTCGTGAGCAGTTATATGCATGGGTCATGGAATCTACATGTTCGTGCCAGCGAGGCTTCAATTGAGGCTCTAGCGTCCCCAGCATGTTCATTAAGGTGCGGTTGAACCTTTCAGTCGTCCCGTTGCCCTGGGGATGGTAGGGCGTTGTGTGTGTTTTAGTGATGCCTGTACATTTGCACAATTCTTTCACAATGGCACTTTCAAAGTTCCGCCCCTGATCTGCATGCAGCTTTGCGGGGAAGCCAAACCGACAGAAGTAGTTCTTCCACAGTACTCTTGCCACTGTGCCCGCCTTTTGGTCCCTGGTGGGGTAAGCCTGCGCATAATGAGAAAAGTGGTCAGTGACAATGAGCACATTCTCCATGCCACCTTTGGACATCTCAAGTGTCAAAAAGTCCACGCGGACCAGTTCCATGGGGGCATAGTGTGTATACTGACATTGGCTGTGGGGGTCTTTCTTAAGCAACACCGCTCACATTGTTCGCTCCAGGCCTTGACCTCCTGAAACATTCTTGGCCAACAGAATCTCTCTCGTATCATCTGCAATGTTCTCTTAAATCCTAAATGTCCAGAGTCATCATGGAGAGCGGTTTTAACAGCTTCACGCAGTCTCTCTGGCAGTATTAGCTGCTCCACCTCTCCTCTATGGCAGTCCCGGATCCGGCGGTACATGACACCGTTACGCACCACTATTCTCCTCCACTCTTTTAAGAGAAGGCCTCCACTGGCGCCAACCTCCATCCTTTCACTGCGGCTTGGTTTCTGGATGCGGGTCTTAAAGTGCAGGACCGGATCAATGACCGGGTCTTCCTTTTGCCCTGCTCGGATCTCCTGTGTTGTCATGGTGGGCAGTGCCTCCATTCCCACTCCTCCATATGGCTCGCTGGACTCCACAGGCTGGCCACTCTCAGGCTCCTCCAAGACAGCAGCAGTATCCCCAAAGTGACTAGTTCCTCGTTGTGCCTCTGTCCACCATCAACCACCATCACGTACTTCAGAGGATTATTGTCGGTGAGAACAGAGAACTTGCGTCCATAGAGGTGGTCGTGGTATTTGTATGTGACCGCCCACTTGAGAGCGAGGAATTCAAGCTTGTG
Source organism: Tenualosa thibaudeaui (assembly GCA_027481765.1). Classification (NCBI taxonomy): domain Eukaryota; kingdom Metazoa; phylum Chordata; class Actinopteri; order Clupeiformes; family Clupeidae; genus Tenualosa; species Tenualosa thibaudeaui. The sequence goes on along the minus strand of JAIFZK010000186.1, from coordinate 3,537,670 downwards.
CAGGATACCTGGTCTCAGGTGGGGTCAAGCCTCTGCTAGCATACGCAATTACTCTTTCTGCTCCGCCCTGAATCTGTGCAAGCACAGCACCGAGTCCATCTCTTGACGCATCGGTCTGTAGCAAGAAAGGCAGGCTGTAGTCTGGATAGCCCAGCACTGTTGCATTTGTCAGGTTCTCTTTTAATGCCTGAAAGGCCTCCTCACATTTAGCAGTCCACAAAAAGGGTTGATCGAGGCCCAGACCTTTCTGGGCCCCTCTTCTTCCCCCTCCTGAGGTGAGGCGGTATAGGGGAGCAGCCAGACTGGAGTAAGATTTTACATATCGTCTATAGTAACCAGCAAACCCTAGGAACTGGAGTACTCTCTTGGCCAATCATTCACAAGCACTTTGAGGGCTTAAGCCTCAGGCCATGCTCCCTAAGCCTATCAAAGACCCGTTGCAGTCTTTCTAAGTGCTCATCAAAGGACGTGGAAAATATTATAATGTTGTCCAAATAAATCAGAAGGTGGGTAAAGTTCAAGTCGCCAAAGCAGCACGTCATCAGTCTTTGGAAAGTGGAGGGAGCGTTTTGAAGCCCAAATGGCATTCTGTTAGCCTCAAAAGGCCCATGGGAGTACAGAATGCTGTCTTGTGCTTGTCATGTTCTGCAACCTCCACCTGCCAGTAGCCAGAGGTAAGGTCAAGCATAGAGAAGTACCTAGCTTGTCCCAATGACTCTAGGGCCTCCTCAATTCTTGGCAGGGGGAATGCATCCCTGGTGCTGCAGGAGTTGAGCTTTCTGTAATCGATACAGAGTCTTAATGACCCCTCTTTCTTGGTCACAACCACCACTGGTGAGGCATAAGGGCTCTTGCTGGGACGGATGACCCCTGCTGCCTAAATCTCAGTCAGCATTTGCCGCACATCTTGCCATTGGGATGGGGGTATCTTACGGTAGGGCAGTCGGAAGGGCCTTGAGTCCACCAGTGGGATCTCGTGCTGTATAGTTGTTGTGTGACCATAGTCAAGGGAATGCCGGGAGAACACATCCGCATTCTTTCCCAGCAGCTCTTCAAGGCAGGCCCGCTGATCTTCATTCTCCACTGCCGCCTCACTTAGGTCCACGCCACAGATTGCCACAACTTGGTCCAGACTAAAACACGACTTCTTGGTCCCAGCTTTACTTTACTTGTTCTCAGTAAGCTCCATCACGCTTTGTACCAGGACTGCATTGGCTAGGTGTGTGTGTGGCTTAATAGTTATGACACGCTGGGAAACGTTCATCACTCTGACTGGAGCACACCCTCTCTGTACATCAGCATGTCATACATTTGACTTTGCTCGGCGCTCCCCACCTTCAGCAGTGCCGTATACCACTCTGGATGCTTCTCCTTCACCAAGTGTAGGAACTGCTGGCCATAGGCTGCTTGGAGGTGGCTCCAGGAGGCCCGAATGACATTTGTGCCCACCAGAAGGGGGACTGAAGAGTGGTAGTCAGAGTCAGGAACGACAAAGGTAGGCACAGCTTTATGGTCTTTTCCAAAGACTTTCAAGTCAATATGCACAACACCATGATAGGGCACAGCCTGGCCTGCTGCACCTTCTATGGGTATCTTGGATGACTTTAACTGCAGCCCCTGTTAGACAGGGTGGTCCCGCCAGTAGATGTGTGTAATACTGGTTATCTGAGAGCCAGAGTCAATGAGAGCCCTGCACTTAATGCCATTAACTTCAACCCCTCCTTCATTCCTGGGTCCGACTATGGGTGTTCCCTCTTCTCTAGTGCTATCATTTCTTTTAGGTGGGTGGGGCCCTTGCTGGATGCCCATGGTTGCCCCAGCTACCATGGGCTTTAACCGTTTAAAGGCTGCGCTGACTGGGGTGTGAGCCCCTCAGCAGGGGTGGTAGGTTGGGGAGTTCCACCCGGGCTGAGAGGTGGCAGCACTGCTTTACAAACTCGGGCGGTGTGACCAGGCTTACCACACCAATAACAGAGGAAGCTTGAGCTCGGGACTGCCCTCACCTGTGCTGGCTGGGTCGCCAGTACTGGGGCAGGGGGCGCCAAAACCATTCTTAGCTCAAGGTGGCAAGGTAGCTTGGCCATGTGTTCTTCTTGACTACGAGCTAGCCTCTTTACCATCTCTGTCAACTCAGATAATTCAGAATGGTGGTTTGTCTTCTCTGACTTTGCATTTTCACGTTCCTCTGGCATGACATGTACTTGCGTGATTGTCTTCTTTGCTCTGTTTTGGGACTGGAACTTTTTGGTTTCTCTTGCTGTGTTGCAGAGCCCAGTCTGCAGCTCTCTGAAACTCAAAAGCCGGGGTGTCATGGGTGCTATTCTCACATACGCCTCATCAGTGAGACCGCTCATGAATTGTCGAGTGAGTTTGCTGTCTCTGTCTGGGAATGGCTTGCCCCCCCTCTGCTTCTCCTCCACGTCCCATAATTTTGACTCCAGCGCTATGGCATAGGAGCAGGCGGACTCACCTGAGTTCTGGCTCCGCTCATAGAAGTCGGCTAATGGGTCTAAGGAACCTCGTGTGTCACCATACTCTGCTCTAAGCTCCTCAAATGCTTTCTCTGGGGTCTGGGCATGGGCAGGCAGGTTTAGAATCAACTTTCGAGCTTCACCGTTCAGGTGCCGCACCACGGTGGAAAAGCGCAACTGCATGGGGAGCTCTATCGCCTCTAGGAGGTATCGTATATCACGCACCCAGTCCTCCACTAGAATCTTACAGTCAGGGTTCCCTGTGAAGATTGGGACATTTTTCACTTGATGAGTTTGCATGAAACCACCATAGGCTGACACTGGAGAGCCTTGGCTGGCCATGGCTCGAACAGGGGTCTTTAACTGCGGCACACTTGGAAGTGTTGAGACTGGGCAACGTGGTGGTGTCAGGGTGAACATCAGCAGTAGTAGTATGCTCTGAAACTACATGGGGGCTATAGGTGGTCGTATTGGGGGCACTCTCATAGGGACTGGGTAGGGCCAATGATTCACTATGACCTGGACTCAGAGCACTATGAAATGTTGTTCCAGAGAAATGCACTTGATGGGTCTGCTCGGCAACGACGGGCTTGTTAGTTGTGCTCGCTGATAGTGATGTCCGCTGGGGTTGGCAACAGCAGCACCTGCCAATCCTTCTGTGGAGCTGCTTGGTTTAGTTATGGGGCTGATGTCAAGACAGAGTGGGGTTACCTGTCCTGAAGCCCTGGAGCCTAGCAGCCCGGATGGACAGGCTGAGGTGATGTACTGATCCGCATAGGGGGAATGCATGAGGACCGGGGGAGAGTCTAGTTCCAAGGGTGGCAGCACATCATCAGCTATGGACCCAGCCGGAGGTAAGAGGCTGGGTGTCAGAGTGGAGGAGGACGGGCACTCAAGTGCTGAATCTTTATAATTCTGTGTCATCTTGCTATATGTAATATGTGAAGAGCAAATTAAATGTTGTCGTTACAATGTGGTCTGCATGCAAATAGATACTGTATACACAAATAAAGTGTTCCACCATCAGTGTGTGTTTCAATATTATGAGGGTAACAGATTATATCAGTTCTGCAAAGATGTAACTAAAAAGGCTGTTCAACTAAAATATTTTGTCAGTTGACTTCATTGTCCAACTGAAAATTTCACTAAATATCAGTTAACTGAACACACAAGCTTAGATAAATCACAAAGATTCTTCATATATCACAAATCTTCAATAATACCACTTAACTATTGCTCGAAAAAAACACTGAAAATACACAGAAAAACGCTTGAATTGCAACAGCAAAGCAATTTAGATTCATAACAGTCTGTAAAGGATATAGAGATAAAGATCACGAAATGGCTTGCAAATGTCCATTTGCTCAGATAAAAAGGTCACAGATGTTCAATACCAGCCTGGTTGCACAATTTCCTCTCCGGTAGTTCAACGCCACGATCCGGGTCACGGCACCATAGATGTAACCCTGTCTCTCTCACTCCGTGCACGCCTGCCGGCTTTCCAGCACCTCCACAGCGTAGCTACTCTGCGTTGTGTTTGTATGTGAATTAATGGCTGACGGGGGGCGCAGCCGGTAGGAAGATGGACGCGACACAGAGGGGAGCTTAACATTTCAGTGTACAAAATAGGTCAACAAAACGAACTTAAAAGAGTTCATCTAAGTGAAAATAATGTGACTTACCTATAGCGTTGATAGCACGAACTAAAGAAAATGGCGCATTACACTCACCTATCAACCCTACGGTGTAACAGAAGGACAAAAAGCTACTCTAAAATAGTAAACTGTTGTTTTAGCATGGTGCAGTAGCGGCACCTACTGGCAGACACTAGACATAGACACTGCCTTACATACATGTAGTAGTGTAGTACATGTGTAGTAGTTCAGTAGGTGGCGGTATAGAACGGAGAGATATAACCCGCCATTACCCAGAAGAAGAGGAAGAAGTTTTGGTCCCACTGGCCTTCCATACGCCGCAGTCACACGCCGAAGATGACAGAAGCGAATGGACGGCACAGCTGCACTTAGTGCAAAATAAAACATCGAAAAAAACTCTTTCAGGAAGTGGGTTGTAAGAAGTATTTTTCACATCTTCGGTACATCCGGACAAACTGTTACAGGGAAGCAACGTTAGACATTTGGTTGAAATTTGGTCTTTTTGGTCCAAAGGCTCGTTTACTTGAAAAATTCGACAGTCGACAGCTTTCCGTTTCAGTAAATGGACCAAATGGGACTCTAACAATTTTGCCTCCACTGGCAAGTAAGTTCTTCTGCTTTGTGTTAAGTTTTTCTAAGCAATCAAATGTTAACACTAGGAGTAACGTATACAGGCACAGTAGTCATCAATCAAGTTCGTTGTGGTTTTGTAATGTGGCTAACGTTACATCTAGTTAGGGTAGGTTATACAGCTACAGCTAACGTTGCCCAAATAAAAAGAGTACAGCTACAATTAATTGTTTACATTAAGACAGAATCCACGAAGTCTTCGTTTAAGTCATCTACCAAAAAGTTTGACATGGGAAAATTGAGTTTGAAGGTGGTAGTACTGAGGAGCTTACACCTTTGTCGACGAGTAGGGATGGCTAAAGTAGGCTAACGTTAGCGATAATTTCCACAGGATAATTGTGAAAAAGGGAACTAAGCCTAGCTAGTGGCTAGTTTGCCTAGCCTACTAACTTGCTCTACACAGGCTACCTGGGTGGTATTTCACAAAACCAGGAGTGGATTACACTGTTTGGGGTTATTCTGGATGAGTAATTGTCTTCACAAAATAAATAATTTTGGCACGTAAATGACCATAGCGATTTACCCTTTCACCCAGCCAGCTCCCAACATCCAGGTTTTACTTTACTCTGCTGTTGTGTAATGTTGAGAATTATTCCATCAAGCAAGTTAAATGCAAATCCCGGTTTGTTTCGGTATATCTCGCTAATTTAAGAGAGAGGCCGGTGCCATTACTGTCGTTAACACTAAAACCAGTGTTTTATAGTCTGTCCCGGAAAAAATGATCATCATTCACGGGACGCCAGTATTGTTCCGGTTTTTCGTGAAATCGGTTTCCACGCACAAATTCCTTAGTTTCACTTTACAATGAACCTATAGCCTATTCATCCGCACCGATGTTTTCTTTCACGTTATCTTGATACACTGTACACGTGTGATACACGTTGTAATCGTATAAAATGAAATAAAAGTTTACTGTAGACTACTTTATCTCACCTGTTCTCTCTAAATCCCCACTGCACCTCTAGTATTCAGTGGTATGTTCAACATAATTTACACACAAACTTTGTCTGAGGGAAACAAGGTGAGGCCACAACAAGTGCAATGCAATGCAGTGAAAACAGTTGAAATGTAAGCAATGCATTGTTTTAACCTGTAGATATCCCAAACAGTTTGACTGTCAGAAGTGTGATCTGCAGCAATGCAAGTCCAGTTCAGTTATTGTAGTATTGTTTATTAATGTTGTATAATTATGTGGGAGGGGCGGGAGCAGTGTTCGTTCAGCAGTCTTACAGCCTGAGTGTACAGACTGTTGGCCATTCTGATGGTTCTGGCCAGGATAGACCTATATCTCCCTGAGGGCAGCCATTGTATGATTAGATAGTCGTTGTATTTCAAGAGTATACATTACATGCAGAGTACGTTACATGTTTCAAGTGGTGAGTAACGTGTAATTTATTACTGATTGATTCACATTTCCCAATGCAAATACATGCGCATCAAAATAGAAATACAGATTATAAGATTACAAATCTGTAAATTTATGTGGAGGTGCCTTTTGAAATTTGAGGTGGCCTTTATGGAACAGACTGGAGCTTTTCAGTCTCAATTCAAATTCAAGAATTGAACTGGAATTTAGGGGTCATTCTCAGTGCAATTCTGAATTGTGCACAACCCTGCTGTAAACATTTGAAAATATAATATCGCCAGAGTCAGTAAATATTCATCACCCAAGTAGACCTCACACCAGACATTAAATGAAATAAGCTTATTTAACCTTGTTTATTTTGTGATGTACTCATAGTTTAGGGTAATTTTCATGGCATCCATGGCACCGAGCTGATGGACTCCAAAATATCATGCAAAGGCATGTGCTAACGTTATAATTAGGGATGCACCTTGATACCAGATACCGATCTGATATCGCCTTTAAATTAGTATTTAGGCATCATCTTTAGCTTTTATTACCCTACTCTTATCATTGGGCATTAGGCCTATTTTCCAAGTCAAGACAAAACAACAAAATAACAGACATAAATATAATAAATTGTTATTTAGAATGTAATAATAAAAAGTGTGTGCCAGTGTCATTATGTTGTATTTGATGTTTTTGGGCCTAGGTCTAATTCACCTTTGGTTCAGTCACCACTATTGCCCGCCCTCCTTAGCTGACCATTGATCATTTTTGATTCCTTAAAACGTTAATAAAGTACAAAAAACAATGAAAATGGCGCCAATGGTTCCCTGTGGAGTTGGATGCTGAGAATGTCCAAGTCTGGACTCTGGGCAGCTGGTAGTTAAACGCTATTGGTTCATTCGTGTTCGGGGGCGGGGCTGAGGTCAGTTAGGTCAGTTAGGTGCCTGTCACTTAAAATTTCTCAGCATGAACCTAACACTACAGGACTTTGAAACAAACTTTGTTTCTATGCAGGGTCCACATGGAAATCAGTAGTTATGTTTTCTATTGCATCAGTTTCATAATTAACGATAATAAAAGCAGAATCTTAATTTGATTATAGGAGAGATGTGTCTTGCAATATGCAAATTTTGTTATCCTTTTTGTTATCCTGGTGAGCAACATTAGGCTGCTACAGACTTATCATGAGCTAAGTTCACTAATAGGAACCATTCAGGTTAAATGTTTACAGGTTGTTCATTAAAACTTGGAGTAAATGACCTTAAATTTATGATCATCTAAGCTGACATGCTATACATTGTCTTTGCAAGCCAGCTGAGTGGGGTTGTTGTGGTCATTACGTTTAGGAAACGAATCGACCATGGATCACCTAATTTTTGTGATGCCCAATCCGAGTATTTTTTCCATAACGGGACCGAAATCCGATGCATCCCTAGTTATAATGCTAGTTACTGATTTTCATTCTAGCCATAGCCTACGTTTTTTGTGTGTAGTGTAGTCTTTTGTGTTACATAGTTATTCTTTCCTGTAGCCTACTATCTCATCAAGAGTGTTGTAGTATGCTATCTGGACGTGAAAGAGATGCCAATTGGGAGCAAAACTAGAGGGAAATAGTCCATGATATTAAATTATAACGGAGAGTCTTCGATGCATTAAAATATTATCAATATCTATAAATAGGGTTTAAAATACCCACTTTCTATAAGGCCTATGCCTTCATTTAGCTATTTTAAATTAATGCCCGCTCCCCTACCTGGAACCACTGGTTCACACCTTCCTCCTCCATTTCGAAAACCACCAGCCACCACTGGCAACATTGGCCTGCTGTTTATAAACAGCTTCAATTTGTTTGTTTTCTCACCAGTTTTTAATTCTCTAATAAGCTTAGGTGTATTTTTTGCTTTGATTTACAGGCCAAGATTGGAAAATGCATTACTACCGATATGAGAGTCCTGAAGTCAGCTGCTGTTACAAATACCTTATGTTTAGCTATAATGTAGTATTTTGGGTAAGTATATTGACCAATTACTAAACATAATGCTCACTTAACAGACACTGATATAGCCTATTATGATTATAGCCTATTTGCCTTTCTGATGTAATTACAAGAATAGCACTGGTCAGGTGTTTTTGGACCTACTTTATAATAACCTCTTTTGCAGAGGCATTCACACTAGGAATGTTTGTTAGTTCACTTGCTTTGGTCTGGACCAAAATACAATGTTAATTTTTTTATTTGATGTGGTTCTGTTTCAAACAGCATTTTTTGGCGAATGGGCCTGAATTTCTAAAATCTAAATTGTGTATGGTAAGGTCATTTGAAGCAGGGGAGGCAGAAAGGCCAAAATGAAAGTATGCCTAAAAAGTCATGGACAGAGCTGTAAGAACAGCCAATATTTAATTTTTTCCTTGTAATTCGTGACAGCGGGAGCTAGTTAGGTCCAAAAAACATGCTTTTTTGCGTTTGGGTCGGATCGAGGTCGAGTTACTTTTGTACCTCACACCTTGGTACGCTTTGAGTGCTTGTATTCATATTGGCCCAAAAGGTCCGAACCAAGGGAGGAAACTAACTTGAGTTTGTTTTAACTAAACAACTAAACAAGGCAGGTGTGAATACCCCCTCAGATTTGATGTCCAGATATTTACTACTTTGTCAAATGTTTACCTAAAACATGACCTGATCCATTTGTGGTGCTTTGTGCACAGGTATCTACTTTGTCCTCAGATATAGAACATTGCACTGGAAGCTAGCAGAGGCAGCTTTAATTGGATGGTGCTCTCTGATGCTTACTGTAGAATATTTTTATTTACTCACACACAGTATTGTGTGTCGCCTACATCTTTTACACTAACCGACACACATTCGCGTGTCCACTTTTTGACCTAAGCCATCTTCAGCATCTTACGGAGGATGTAGGCCGGGTGTTATTTAAAGTCAGTAATGACATCATCTAATTGCTACATAAGAATCAACAACACAAATTACATAAACTACAAAAAACATGAGTAAAGCATAGAGTAAAACATACATGGAAAAACAAAACAATACAGAACTGACTTAAAGAAAACAATTAAGTTAAAGTTCCTCATTGAGGCCACTAGGATGCACCGTCTGGAGCGTAACACAAATGTTGCGTGCGCCACAAATGTCTTGCATGTTTGCTAAGATAAATGAGTCTGTGCAATAACAGCCCTCTTTCATTCAGTTTCACTCTACGTACTCAAATAAACTGTTCATTCTTGCTCAGCTTCACATGAGTTCTCGCTCACAAACTGTAGAAAGCGTTACATTTGTGCCACAATTGTCAAATCACCCTGGCAAATCATAATTTTGATGTTGGATAGATTGAAGTTTTAGAGGAAACTAGTTCCAGCAGGTGTTACACACTAACCTTGCATTTCACACCCTCATGTGAGTTTTTTTTCATCAAACATGCACCACTACAGCTTGCACAGTTTTGTATGTGAGTACATGATGTAAAGCTGTAGTGCTTCATGACTGAAAGCTCTACTGAAATTTACACACTGGATTTGAATATAAGATTGAATACTAAAAGCATGCTAAAGAAAAAAAGATCCTGAATATCTCAACTGGCTCTGCACATTCAGTCAACCATTCATTCATGCAGAAGGGTGTGCTACTTCCACATTGTATACTGTGTGCCCATAGTAGCTATTTTGGTCACTGGGGACCTGTTGACCCCCATGTTGGAGCAAAACACAGTTTTACTCTCCAACCTTTGCAAGCCCAAGTCCAGGATTGCAAAATATTGGTGGTATGTAGGGTCTCTCACAGGTGCATCAAACAAGCATTATAAACTAATTTGTGATGCAGTGCCACCTAGTGAGAGGAAAATAAATGCAAGCAATGGCATTGCCAGTCTCTCATGAAAATGTGAATTGCCTGAAATTTCATATATTATTATAACATTCCAGGTCTGTACCAAATTTCATGTTAAAGGAATACCAGGCCAGTCTACAGTTTCTTTTACTTATGAAGCTCCCCCTACAGTTATAGATTACAATGTCGTAAATTCTCACCATTGCATGTGGAATTGTTTGCAAACCAAAGAATATGAACCAGCAATAATTTTGTAGAGTAATGTTGATTGACAAGGTAATAAACACTTTTAAAAACAATTTTGGTTTCATTCAATTTCGGTTTTGTTTGACTTCAGCGCTGAATTCTTTGTGTTAATTTGTTAAAAATAAATTAGGGCATAACCCCAAAATAATGTGGGGGATTTATTTTTTTTATTTTACTGTGTATAATGACTTACTGTGTATAATACATTTATGGATATTTATATTATTTAATGCATTGTACCCCAGGCTGACATTGCTAGTATCATTTTAATATTATGTACCATTAATGTCTGTATAAAGTAATTTATTTAGAATGGAAAAGGCAATGATCTTGCTGTGACATTATGTTATTTTCGTCTAACAAACTTCAGCCACCTAGCATTAGCTATGACCATGCTCAGTTGTCCATTGAGTAACATACTCAAACATAAGCAAACATAAGAGTTGTGGTTCAAAAGCTGTGTCAATAGTATGGATTCATTTTCTTTGGGTAGCACATTCTCATATTATGTATCACTATGCAGTACATCTAGCATTTGAACATCATTTAAGGTAAATTGTATGCTTTTAGATAAAGTTTTATCTTTTCACTGTTGGCCACATTGGCCATGCCATTTTTTTATCAATTTTGAAGAGTGAGATACTGGACAGAAATGCAGTTTTGCACATTTATCATTTAATCTTATTGCATCTCTTTCTTTGTCTTCCTTCCTACCTAGTTAGCAGGGGCTCTCTTCATTTGTGCTGGATTTTGGGCTTGGAGTGAAAAGGTGAGATATTGTTATAATATTTCAGATTGGGTACATGGTTCATAGTAGACCATTAACTAAGAAATTTGCCAGAATTACTTCCTAATTGCAGCTTATTCATAGTAAGCAAGTTAGTTGTTGTATATGAATTATTAATATGCTTTCCTCAGTAAAGGGCTTATAAGGTGCTAGTACAACAGGAACAGGTATTCTCAGGAACAATTATTCTCAATCAAAAAAATGTAATTAGGACTTATTTGGACAAGATTAGAACTTTTAGGTTTGGGTTTTGTTCCTATGAATAGACCATCTTTTCTCAGTATTACTGAAGGAGAATAACTGCTCCTGTTGTACTGCTGTCTTATAAGCCCCACACTAACCAAAGCATATTAAAAGCATTAGAGACCCTGGGTAACACAGTAGGACAATGTCAGCGTAGATGTTGCACATTTTCATAGTATTGTGTTTATAGTGGGGAAAATAATTTTATTTCTTTCCAAAAGGGAATACTGTTGGATCTGACACAGGTGACCAGACAGCATGGTTTCGATCCAGTGTGGGTGGTGCTGTTGGTTGGGACAGTGACCTTCATTCTGGGTTTTGCAGGCTGTGTTGGGGCACTGAGGGAAAACATATGCCTCCTTAAGTTTGTGAGTTCCCTGCAATTCATAATGGGTCCATTGGCCCAACTTGAACGTAATCCAGTTTTGGTTTACACTTAAAACAGTTCTTTACTAACGTTTTCCCACTGACTATTGTCTTTTCAGTTTTCAGGAATCATTGTTTTAATATTCTTCCTGGAGCTAACAGTGGCAGTGCTGGCATTTATGTTCCAAGACTATGTGAGGGAATGGGGCAATGATTTATTTCTCCAGAATGTTAAAGCCTATCGTGAAGACATAGACCTTCAGAATCTGATTGATTCATTGCAACGAGTGGTGAGGCCACTTTTGTGGTTTTGTTGGTTTATGTGCATGGTTTGCATGATGCCGTGTACCTCACTGGCTGTGTCTTCTGAACAGAACCATTGCTGTGGTGCCAAGGACCCCAGTGACTGGAATCTAAATATTTACTTCAACTGCACCCAGGGCCACAGTCTTCAGAAGAGCAGGGAAAGCTGTGGAGTTCCTTTCTCTTGTTGTATTAGTGATCCTGCTGTGAGTTCTGTCTGCACATCTCTGTGTTCTTTGTAGAATTTGTTTGTTAACTTTGCCTGTATTTCTCTTCTGTTTACAGTTGGTGTTAGACAGTTGAATTACATTTTGAATGTTTATTGTTGATGTAAGCCCTATTTCACCATGTTACCAACTGTTTATGCTTTGCAGGATAATGTAGTGAACACACAGTGTGGCTATGATGTGAGATCTTCTGGCTCAATGGTGAGTTGTGTTTTTTTTCTGTTTGTTTGTTTGTTTTTAAACAATACTTTCAGAGTTTGAGGTATTTTGCCTTTGTTGGGTGTATTCAGTCTCAAATGGTCAAAGACGTATGAGACTCAGTGGCAAATATTAAGCCAGTTCCCTAAAGAGTTGTTTTTATGTTCATTGGGGTCTCAACCAATGACGGTGTATATATAGATGGACAGCGACTCAACTGTAAAACTTGATGCACCCGGAAGTCTATTCCCCCCAATTTACCACCCATTCCCATGTATATCTATGGCCAAGTAGCCCATTTACCGTGTAACTTTTCACCCTTTAAAATTATTATTTTATTTGAAATAATAACTTTGCTTGTCTTTCAAACAAAGCCAGATTTGTCCCAGCTGAGGACTTATTGCTAAATAATGCACATTATAATCTAATTAAAACATCTAAACAATAATGCCTTGTTCTAATGATTGTGTTGTTCATTGGCTGCAACTTAACTTTAACAGGCTATCAGTTTGGAAGTTCTTTGGAAACTGTTATTTCAGTACTAGCATGCTAAAATTCGCTTGTTACCCCTGTATTTAGCCCTTTTTCTAGCTAGGCATTTGTTAATTGTAGGTAACTAATGGTAAAAGTAACGTCATTTACCTTACCTGGTTATCCTCAGTACTCCATCACTTGTTTGCAATGTTTGGTATTTCCTGGATGAATGATTCCCCATGTGTGTCATATTACTTTTGTAACTACTGTTTATGAGCAGTTAAGTTTTGCTTGAGCCCATGTCTAAGATAGAAGCAGCAACTTGGTAAACCAGACATTTAAGGGAGCTTCGTTTTTCAAGTCTGCCAACTACTTGTTCATCTGTAAATATGACATCAGTACATTTGGAGAGGGGCTAAAATCATACACGGTATATAAGAATATAATACGACTAGCTAGTTACCTTAACTTACTTTGCATTACTATCACCTCCAATTTCACTAGAGTATTTCCATACGGCCACATGAGTCTTTGACATTTGGAGTGATTTTTTTCTTTGATTTTTTTCTTTTGTAATTTAGCTCAAAAAACCTAATCCTATTCTGTTGCACAAGGATACATTTCAGGAAGACATTTTCAAAAGTAGTGACCGGTTACTGTGACTACAATATTTTAATTTGACTCATTGTGAGATATGAATTCATTTATGCTCAAAAGGTGTGTCTTAAACACAAAACTAAGGAATTAGCTGATCATATGGGTCCCTGGGCAGAGTAAGGTTGATGGTCTAAACAAGGAAAACATTTCAACTGAGTTCAGGGACATCCACATGGAGTGGCTTCAACGCTGCAAATTATGAGAGGCTACATAATCTAGAAACAGTGACATGTACAGATTCAATTGTGTTAATTTGGTAACTTTGTGGTGATTTGGTGGAAGTATACATACATTGACAGTCCCAGGTGACATACAGTCCAAAGGAGAAAGGCATCCCACTTCAGTCCATCCCAGTCTAACCATTTCATCTGGGCAGTCAGGTCAGTTGCAGGTTCATAGCAATTTTACTGAACTATTGTTGATAGTACGTGCCATTTGTCCGCTGTTTCGTGACTCTTGCCAGGATTCCCATGAAATTTAGCTTGTCATGTGACTGCTACTTGTCATTGATAAGGCCAGACTAAACCATTTGTGTTGGAGTAAGCTTACCAGCCGTAAAATAGTCCAACAGTTGAAAGACCATAGGAGCATAACCTTTTACTTAAGTTGACATTCTAATAATGAATTGCTGATACATTCATAATGATAAGCAAACAAATGACGTAGAGCAGTTTGGCCTAAGTGTCACTGTATAGTGTGGTCAAGATGAGCAAGTGGCGCATCCCAACAACAGTACAGTACAGTTACCTGCCAACTCTCAGCTCTTTGGCCAGTTCCTACACAGGACCACCTCCCCACCGCCGCCTATGGTGAAAGTTGTGGTGAAAGTCACGGGTGCTGGATATGAGGAAAAATAAACCACAATATACGGACAAATAAACTGCCAAATAGCTCATTTCCACCACCACAGTGCTGGTGCCCAAGCTATAACTGGTTCTGCATGTTTCTGCATGTTTCGACCGAACAGTCAAGCCAGAAAGCTGGCACCAGCACGGCTCCCTGAACCACACATATCACAGTGTTGTGTTGTTAGTAAAACCATGCTAACTTTATGCACAAGCTGTGTGCATTTGATTTGTGGCTGTCCCATTCACCTGCTGTAAGTCAACAATGTTTGACAACTAGATAGTTTTGTTTATCATAGTGCAAATATCACTCAACTCATATATTCGTGTTTTCTAGGTACAATTTCTACCTCCATTGGCCAATATGACCTTTTTTTTTTTTGTTAATTTTGACAGCGTTCATAATGTGAAAGTGTGAAATTATGTTAAAATGAGAATTTTAATAACTTTAATGCACATACTGTATATGTGTTTTTGGCTTGGAGTGTCAGAGTTAATCATTTGAAAAGATAGTAAATAATAGGCTGCATGTCAAAAAATGTGCTGAACCCCGGACCAAGGCTCTGTGAATGTAACCATGGTAACAATTTGCTATTCAAATTTCGGTGCTGAAACCTGTGGAAATGCGTGTCAGTCCTGGTGCTGGTACTGGACCAGAACCAAGTGCAAGTTCAAGTGCACACACATTTCCTTATCAAAGACAATAATAATGCAACTTAATCAAATATGCATCTCATTTGAGACATAGCCTACCTAGTTATTACTGCGCTGCCATACACTGATTCGGTGAAATAACCGAAAGTCGAGCAACTCCATGGGCCCTGTGCATGAAGTGGGCTTTTGAATACAAGCGCCAAAAAGTGGACCTTTTCTCTTCTGTGAACATTTCTAGAAAGGCTGGGAGGACACGTGTCGTCATTGGCTGTTCTAATAACAGCAGAAAACTCCAAATTTGGAAGAAAACTTTATGCAAGATACACAATTTGCCTGATCTATCTGGAGCTCAGGTCATTTTGACCTGTAGTTCAGAGACCTGTAGTTTTTCTTGTCATCGGAGGCCAGCCAATCAATAAAATATTCTTGCATATCTAAAACAAAACACAAACATGTGGTATTGTTTTTTTAAGTTACATAGCCTGTCCATAATAATCAAATGTCACTGTTAGCTTGCTAACATCAGCACACGTGACGTATACTATATACACAGTATTTAACATTACAGTCAATCTCCCTATTACTCAAATCTTTCCTGCTTGTCGCTTAAGGCGAGACACTACAGGTGAATAGGGTAACGTTTTAAAATAGAAGTGATCACTATGAAACTTTACCAGTTGATCATTTACATTAGTATGAGAAATGTAATTATGCAAATTAGATCTCATTAAATATGTGCATTTTTGTATATATGTCCGGTGCATTTATCTGAAACTGTGATAAAGGCAGGACCAAAATTCTTTTTTCATTTTGTTTTTATACAAGATGAGAAAAAAACTCAGAGGGATTTTAGGATATCTGCTTTCATGGCCTGGGAAATCAAAATATACTACCCATGGCCTTAAAAACCCTATTTTCACCATGATTTTCCAGGTAAAATTGACCATAAATCTGGCCAGGAACAATGTATCCACAAATCCCTCTGAGGATTTCTTCATCATAATGCTATGAGTGTAACTGTAAAGTTTGGTGCATGTAGGTGCAACATAGGCTAAGAAATATACACCGAAATATGAAAGAACACGCATTTTGAGAAAATGGCATTAAAAGATTTATATAGGGGATTTTCATACATTTATACAGTAAAAATCTGCTGGAACACAGAATAAAGGCTCAAGCTCTTAGTATTAACAGTGCTGAATATATAAAGAACATCTAAACATGTACTTTAATAACATGGCAGCCATATATGGCCAACAACTGCTGTAACGCAATGACAGGTGAATCACAATATTATGATACAGGTGAATAGGGTAACATTTTTAACTTAAACATATCACCATGACACTTTACCAATTTATTACTTACACCAATATGAGAAAAAAAATGTATTACAAGTTTTGTGTAATCTTATGTCTAAGTACCTCCACTACATCTCCATTGGGCCTACATTTCAATTCCAGCACCATATGTTGCCCCCTCTACCATCTCTTGCTGGTGGTGCCTTTTCACCTTCCTCTGCTTTCATGCTTCCTCTTTTTTTTTTTTGCTTGAGGGGACTGGATGACATTTGTTTTGGTCACCCTCAGCATGTCAGCTTGCTTTATGGTGTTCAGTGTTATTGCTGTGCTCTCCAGCCACAGGTTGTCCCATCACATTGAGAATCGCAGACACCCTCACTGAATGAGGTTGTGGCCATGCCGACAGCCGCCTCCACTCTGTTTTTGCCCACACAGATGGTTTTAGGGCAGCGGGCCCATATAACAGAATTAAGGCATTCATTGGCATTTTGTGTTCGCCCTGACATGCTGTGATAAATGGGCAGAAGTTTCTGACCCACTTCCTGGGACAGATGAATCCTCGAATGGAGTGAGTGGCTGTCAGGGGTGTCTCCGTTGTCCTCTGCCCTCCTATAAAAGCACCACTGTGGATTGCACCTGGTGTGCAATGGCACTTCATCAGTTGACATGCAATGCAGCAGGCCCGCCCAAATCTCCGACTTCATTCCCTCAATGTGACCCTGATTATTTAAAATCGCCCCCTGTAAAATTTTGAAGTGCTTTGCACTTGTTTGCAGTGAGCTTGCCAAAGCCCTTGCCACTCAATTTTTTATCGGCACTGAATTTCCTGAGTGCTGTGCCCATTCTTTTGTGTGCATGGTTAATGCACTCCAGTTTGGTGACCTCATGACCAGGGTAGGGTTTGGAGTCGACCACCTACAGAGCTATCTCCATCAGACAGCATCTCTGTGTATCTGAGCTGATGGCGGCTCACCAACCTACTCCACATTTGTCTGGCAGCCTCCTGCTCCATGGCCTTGCTGGAGCCAGCAACGTTTTGTGCACAGTCAGTGTGTCCTTGTTTCCATGTGCTGTAGTCCTCCTCAGTGATGTCACCTCCCTTCAGCAAATTGTGCTTACATGAGCATGTGTGACAGTATGCAGACAGCACTTCGTAATCAATGACCAGACCTGTTAGAATGTCTATACAGACGCCAAGACCGTAATGTGAAGTGAAGCCTCGCTTTTGCCATGTTCCATCGAAAGAGACTCCAATGTTGATCACTGCGTCTGCATCCTGCCTCAGCGACCTCAGGATCCACATCTGCATAAACCTGCCTGATGCACTCCCTGGTCTTGTGCAAGGACTCCAGTCCCCTCTCAATTTCTGCCACTAAAATTAAAATGCACACTGTGTCAAAAAAATAAAATGTTGATACAGTTTTTTGTATACCGTACATTTTTCATTTGATTGGCAAAAACCCAATTTCTTTTGGAAAGGACCAGAGAGTGCAGAGGTCGCTGAATCACTGTGTCAGGATACAGACGCAGTGCTAAACATTGGAGGCTCCTTTAATGGGACATGGTGAAAAAAACACCATCAGCTCAGATACACTGAAATGCTGGCAGATGGAGATAGCTCTGCATTACGACAGGTGGTAGACTTGAAACACTACCGGGGTTATGAGGATATCAAATTGGAATGCATTAGGACTAATCATGCACATAAAATAATGGGTACGCCACACAGAAAGTGCAGACAAAAAAATTATTTTTTTTTTTTTTTCGGGGGGGGGGGGGGGTGTAATTAATCAGGGTAATATTAAGGGTATGAAGTTAGAGATATCATTACATGTCCACTGATGAAGTGCCATTGCACACCAGATGGTGCTTTTTTGAGACCCCTGACAGCCACTCCCTATGCTACAAATTCCGCAGCTTTTTTGATGTCCCTTGTTTTTGCCACTGAACTGAAAACACTGTGACACACTGTGATGCCATTTTGTATTCCTGTTATGAATTCATCTTTGTTGCATCCATGAAATTGTATTATCAGATAATTTATGATTAATCTATTATCTGTATAATATTGCATATTGCACTATATGTTTACTACTGGTGGTATATGTTGGATGTGTATAAAGAGTTAATGCCTACTGGCCATAAAGTCAAAAGTCAAAGTATACTTTATTGTCAATTCACTATTTAACAGGCATTACACAGAGGACTGAAATTGCGTTTCACCAGACACCAAATGTGCAATTTAAACTAGAAACATGCACACACAAACACACAGCTACACTCATGGACATGAAGTATACACAGACATCTACAATAAATAGACATAAGACACACGACATACAAGTAAACATATACGCTTCCAGCAAGAAGGTAAGTTCGAGGTAGCTCTTCTTGGTAGCTAGTGTAGGTTGAAAAAAAAGTAAAATGTGCAATATGTAAGGTGCAATAAGTGAAGGTGCAATTTGTAAGTTCAAGTGTGAAAGCAGCATGGACATCAGTGTGTGTGAGATTCATTGTGTTTATTAGCCTGATGGCTTGTGGGAAGAAGCTGTTACCCAGTCTATTTGTGTGGCACCGCATGCTACGGTAGCGCTTTCCAGATGGTAAGAGGGAGAACAGTTTGTGTGCTGGGTGGGTGGTGTCCTTGATGATATTGATGGCTCTCTTGGAACAGTGTGATGTGTATAAGTCCTGAATGGCTGGTTGGGGTGATCTGATGATCTTTTCAGCAGTCCTCACCACCCTCTGTAGAGCCTTCTTGTCCGCAGCTGTGCAACTGCCGTGCCAGACGGAGAGGCTGCTGGTAAGGATGCTCTCAATAGCACCCCTGTAGAAGGTGGTGAGTGCAGAAGTGGGGAGATCAGCTCTCCTCATTCTGTGCAGAAAGTGAAGGCGTGTCTGTGCTTTCTTGACCAGGGAGGAGGTGTTGGTGGTCCATGTGAGGTCATCTGTGATGTGCACTCCCAGAAACTTTGTGCTTTTCACAGACTCCACGGTACTGCCATTGATTGTGAGTGGGGTGTGTGTCAGGTGTTGTTTCCTGAAGTCTACAGTTATTTCTTTTGTTTTGTTGACATTGAGTTGTAGGTTGTTTCTGTCACACCAGTTGATGAGTTGATGTACCTCCTCTCTGTATGCTGAGTCGTCGTTGTCACTGATGAGGCCCACCACTGTTGCGAACTTGATGATATGGTTCGATTTGAATCTGGCACAGCAGTCAGTGTGAACAGCAATGGAGACAGCACACATCCCTGGGGGACCCCAGTGTTAATGATGGTGGTC
Source organism: Tenualosa thibaudeaui (assembly GCA_027481765.1). Taxonomy (NCBI): domain Eukaryota; kingdom Metazoa; phylum Chordata; class Actinopteri; order Clupeiformes; family Clupeidae; genus Tenualosa; species Tenualosa thibaudeaui. The sequence continues at coordinate 3,518,136 of JAIFZK010000186.1, read as the reverse complement.
TCTGAGGAGTCTTTGCCGACTCTTACAGTCTGTGGTCTGTTAGTAAGAAAGTCCAGTAGCCAGTTGCATAATGAAGCCTACTGCACTCAGTTTGTTCACCAGGTGCTGTGGGATGACTGTTGAAAGCAGAGCTGAAGTCAATGAACAGCATCCGTACGTGACTGTTTTTGTTTTCCAGATGAGCCAGGCATAGGTGGGGTGCTGTTGCTATGGCGTGATCAGTGGAGCGTTTGGGGCGATATGCAAACTGGTATGGGTCCAGAGTAGTGGGAAGGCTGGATGTTATGTGGGCCTTTCAAAGCACTTCATCATTATTGGACTGAGTGCTATGGGTCTGTAGTTGTTTAGTGATGTAGCTGGGTTTTTTTTTGGTAGTGGTACGATGGTGGTAGCTTTGAAGCTTTCTGGTATGACAGCTTGGCTCAGTGAGATGTTGAAAATATCTGTGAGGACATCCGTGAGTGAGTCTGCACTCTCTGAGCACACACCCGGGTATGTTGTCCGGACCTGCAGCTTTTCTGGAGTTCACCTTGAGTAGGGTCTTCCTCACATCTGCAGGGTCTAGTTGGAGTGTTGTGTTGTCTGAGCCAGTAGGGGCTTTTGTTGAAGTGGTGGTGTTGTTTTCTTCAAAACGGC